>BPLQ01005454.1:0-376651 GCA_021605075.1 Caerostris darwini
ACCACCAAAAAGTTATATACAGAGCAAACAATTACAGAAATCCTTTTTTGCAATACCAAATATTCATGATTTTTCTACAAAATATGAAAAACTATTTGAGTAATAAGTTAATATAATATTTTAATAATATTTGATTTAAAATATTTTAATAAATTCTGCGTTTGTAATAAAATTTCACTAACCTAATATAACACAATAATATCATAGTTTTGTTTCTATTAATTAGCAAAATATTTATTTTTTATTTATAATAAATAAGAAACATTATTTTGCAGCAATTGTTGAAAAAATATATATAAATTTTTTACTTAGATTTGCATTATTAATTAAGATTTACTTACCATGATTGTACAACTTCAACAAAACTTTAATAAGTAATTTAGTGCTTTTTTTATGTATTGTATTAATTAATGTAAAAAAGTATAAAAATATATATATAAATATATCTTTTAGAATTTCTTTTAATTTTGTAAATGTAAAAATAAATATTATGTGTTAGTTCTTAAAAAAGAAAAAAAATCAAATGCTTCATAAATAAATCCTAAATGTAATTTTATTTTTTGTATGTGCATAATTATAATCCTCCTTATTTCTTTCGCATAAGGGAAAAAAATTAAATAACTTTTTCAACATATTTTGAATCTGTGACACAAAAAAAATACTAATCATCATCATAAAAGAAATATTTAAAAAAACATTTTTATGATCTTAGAGGTGAAAAATAAATTTAATACGAAATGTAATCAAACGAAAAAGGTTATGTCAAGAAAAGAATAAAAAAAAATTCAAATATAGCGCAATCTTACTAGATATTTTGCAGAGTTCAAAATTTATAATTATTACACAATAATATTTTTTCGAATCTTCACTTTCTGATATTTAATTTGATACATGTTTTTTTAATGTAAGGCAGTCTTTTTGTAACCTGTTTGACAACTTAAACGAGATGCTGATCCTTATTTCAACTGAAATATTAACGGAAAATAATTTCATGTTTAATTTAATTTTTTATAAGTGGTAAAAGTTTTTGATTTTGCAATCATTATATATCCTCATTTTTAAATATTTGCGCTTAGTAATCAGTTGTTTAATTAATAGCAGTATTTATCTCAGATGACAAGAAAATAAATAAGAATATTGAATAAAAACTGAACTGTATAAACATTAAAAAAAATCAGCTAAATAGACTACGGATATGTTAAATGTTTAAACAGAATTTTATTATTCATTTTTTTTTTTACTTTTTTGATATAAATTTTTTTCTATGCTTACAATTTATAGAAATCACTAATTTATTTTAAATTCCTCAATGCAAACCTAGTTTTTCTTTTTTTTTAATCCTGGAATATTTTTAATTTTTTCAGTTAATTGCATTTCAAAATAAAGTTCTGTTAATATTAAATTAATTTTCTATTGAAACTTAATAGACCATAAGTAGCTAAAATGATTGTTTAATGATAAACGATTAGTTTTCAATTATTTCAGTAGTTTAAATTATTTAATTGGTTTCATTTATTATGAAAATATGACTTATTTTTCTGTATGCCAATTAAATGCTATGAGTAAACGGGAAATTTTCCGGGG
The DNA here is from genome assembly GCA_021605075.1 of Caerostris darwini. NCBI lineage: Eukaryota > Metazoa > Arthropoda > Arachnida > Araneae > Araneidae > Caerostris > Caerostris darwini. Next base: position 1,585 of record BPLQ01005454.1, read on the forward strand.
TTTTGATGATATATTAGGCGTAAATTGTAATAATTGTTGTAATAAATGTGATTATTCTTGTACAAAAACTTCCTTGAATTTTCTAGAAATTTTTGTATAGAGACTGTTACTATGACTTACTAGTTATTACTAGTTCATTTGAAAATCTTTTCTTTTACGAAGATTATCTTCTTTTCTGAGGAAGAAAGATAAATGTTCTTTTTTTTTTTTATCTTTTCTTTTTGAGAGAATTTTCCATTCATAAAAATAATACAATCTGAGTAAATACTAAAAGAAGGTTCACCGTTGTATTTTTGTGTGTGTGTGTTTTATTGCTATAAGAATTTTTTATTAATCTGAAAAATTATATTAAAATTATTTTAAAAGGTGAAAACTATAATTTTGTTAACTGTCTGTTAAGACATAAATTTCTTCTTCTTCATTGCGCAACAGGCCCATGGTGGGTCAAGGCCGTCTGCTACTATCAGATTTCGAGACTGGAGAGATGTTTTCTTTTCACGGGGTAAGCTTGTCAGACCTACACCCAACGATCTATTGTCATTATTGGACCGATACCTACGGCAAAGGTGGATTCGAACCTGCAAACATCCATGACAACGCCGAGGATTCATTACCGTATTCGTGCCTGTGGCACCGAGCACCAACCATTCTACCATCCAGGCCTCAAAGTTAACTAATGATCCCCATTTGCAATAATACTTTTAATAATTTATCTTAAAAAATGATAGTTTAAAATTTGCGTGCAATGACATAAATTTGAATATTTTTAAAAACATTTAAAAACTTTATATGAAATTGTTATATTTTTTTTAAAAAGTTTTAAGTTTATTAACACAAATTTATAACTATTTTATTACTTACTCTCGTACATGATAAAGGAATTAAAACTATATAATGAAACAAACTATGCATTTATTGTAACTGTGTCCACAACAATACAAGAAAAAAAAAGAAAAATAAACTCCTGAAATACAGTCTTACAAATTTATTCATTTTTTTATTCAGTAGATTTAGGCAGCAAACTTCGTAAAATGTACGCCAACTTTCATCTTCCTCATATAACATTCACCGAAGATAACTCAATTTGTCGCCACGCTCTGTTCTACCTTATTTCAAATTTGAACAAAGACGCCAAGCTTCTTCTTTCTGCATGTTATTTCCTTTTGTGTCTGCGCCTTTCATTCCTTTCTTCGCCCCCGAATGTCAGAATGTGCGAATATTCTCATAAAAATGCGTCGCCACAATCACTTCATCAGATCAGGAAGATATAAATGCAAAATTTAGCAGCTGCCGTCAGCATTCTTTTGCGTTTTCCTTGATGTTTATTTCATGCGTAGGGACATAAAAAAAAAAAAGAAGCCTTCAAATTATTACACTTACTCATTGCCAGACATTTTTTATTAAGAATATTGTAATTTTGCAGCATTGGGAATTTATGTATTGCAACTTTTAGCATATACTTTGTGTTGGTGAAAAGTTACAGAAAGATCTTGAAGTGGCAGTATATTATTGAGACATTCAATGGGTGCTATTCAAATAAATCTAAGCTTTTATTTTCACAAATTTTTCCTCTGTCCATTAAGAAGTTTTGCTTTTTTTAATACTTTGATAACAAAATAAAAATTTGTTTAAAATAATTATAATAATTTATTTTTTAATATTTTTTCGATGTAAACACTTTTTCTTTAAAAGTTACATTGATTAACATTAATTAATTTTTATTTCAAATTCTAGGCTTCATCAAAAAAATCTGTCCCTTTAATAACTTATAGTTTTAATTAAAAATAACTGTAATCTAATATATTGTTATGGTAATTGCCATTTTGTGCACACTTTAAAATAAAGCTAATTAGACCAGGACCTGCAGTTTAAAGTGGATTCCGAACCACTACGAATATTCATGACACCGCCGGGACTCGTACGTGTAGCACCAAGCGCCAGTCACTCAAACATCAGGCCCCCAATTTACAATAATACTGTTAGTTCTTTATCTTAAAAATTTATGGCTTAAAATTTACATACAATGGCGTAGTTCAAATGTTTAAATTTGAACTACTTTAAGCATTTAAACGTTTTATATGAATTTGTTACTTTTTTTAACTTTTTTTAGTGTTTAAAGTTAACACAAATTTATAACCATTTTTACATGACTGACCTCTGAACATGATACTACATGATATACATCTAACTCTGATACATGACTGGGAATTAAAACTATACAGTGAAGCAAAAGTCAACCGTAACCATAAAAAAACAAGGTAAACAAAAAGGCGAAAATAAACTCCTGAAATGCAGTCCTACAACTTCATTCATTTTTATTCAGTAGATTTAGAATCTCCCAGCGCAGCAAATTTCGTAAAATGTACGCCAACTTTCATCTTCCTCATATAACATTCACCGAAGATAACTCAATTTGTCGCCACGCTCTGTTCTACCTTATTTCAAATTTGAACAAAGACGCCAAGCTTCTTCTTTCTGCATGTTATTTCCTTTTGTGTCTGCGCCTTTCATTCCTTTCTTCGCCCCCGAAAGTCAGAATGTGCGAATATTCTCATAAAAATGCGTCGCCACAATCACTTCATCAGATCAGGAAGATTTAAATGCAAAATTTAGCAGCTGCCGTCAGCATTCTTTTGCATTTCATTGATGTTTATTTCATGTGTAGGGACATAAAAAGGAAGGAAGGCCTGTGAATTATGACAATTACTCATTGCGAGACATTTTTTTATTAAGAATATTGTAATTTTACAGCGTTTGAGATTTTATGTGTCGCAACTTGGCATATACTTTGTGTTGATGAAAAGTTACAGAAATATAATTAAGTGGCAGTACATATTGAGACATAGTTGTATTCAAGTAAATCTTATAAGCTTTTTTTTCACAAATTTTTCGTTGATCTAAAAAAAATACTACTTTTTTTATTATATTAATAACAAATTAAATATTTATATTTTAGTTTTTCGATGTGAACACATTTTCTTTAATAGATACATTTATAAACCTTAATGAATTAATATTTCAAATTCTAGGCTTCATCAAAAAATCTGTCTTTCTAATAAGTTAAAGTTTTAATTAAAAACAACTTTAAAAAATATTTTTATGATTATGATGACAAATTTTATTGATTTACAAAAATGTAGAAACTCATATAATGTAGAGAAAATTAGCATGCAAATTTTTTCTACATTATGAGTTTCAAATATTAGACATCCCATTTTAAGATTAAATAGTACCAAAAGATAACATTTATTAATAAATTCGTTGACTTAACTTACTTAATCGATGTTTAATTAGTAATTATTAAACATCGACACTTAATCGATATTTTTAATACATAAATTATGTTTTGACAAAGATAAAAATCTCGCCGAAGTCAAGCATCATTGAGCGCGGGCAGTACTTGGGTGGGTGACCACCTGGGAACACCGCGTGCCGTTAGCATTCACAAATTTGGGACCTGAATGACCGAGTGTCTAGCGCTCTGGCTCTCGGTGCCACAGGTTTCGGGTTCTAATCCCGGCGGTGCCATGGATGTTTGCAGTGGTTCGGAATCCATTTTAAGCCGTAGGTCCCGGTCTGTTATGACTGTAAGAGCGTTACGGAGCAGAAGTCAGACTTGTACCTACGGGTGCTCCATCAGAACAGAAGCTTCACCCCTCCCCCCTCTTTCCGTGAGGAACACAACAACAACAACAGCAACAAAGATAAAAACTCGATGAAATTCAGCATAGATTTTATGATTTAGGAATAATTATAAAAATATCCAGTTTTCCCTTTCAACCCAGTAATTCTGATGATCCAAGATTTTTTTTATTTCCAATTGCAAGTATACAGCACAACAGATATCATAAAAAAATAAATACAAAAAACAAGTTAGGCGAAAATAACATCGGTTAATCCATCAACTTAAGTCTGGCAATCCAATAACACTTCCCTAAAGAAACAGGGGGCAGTGCAGAACAGGAAGCAAGGTGAGACATATCCATTTCTTCCTGGCTATCACACAGGAGACAGAGGGTCAGGAGTCAGTTTAATTCTGTGAAGGTGCTTGCGGAGACAATCGTTTACTGCTGTCATCATTGCTCCCAGATAAAGTTATCTGATTATTATGAAATTCGGTAACCTTTTGATTCAACATTTAAATGAATAACTGAATCATGAAAGCATCATAACTGAATTTTAAGATGGCGAATAAAAAAAGATAAATTTTGACTAGAATTCGAATTTGATAACATCTATTCATTTTCCTCGTATATCCTCGTATACCACCAAAAAGTTATATACAGAACAAACAATTACAGAAATCCTTTTATGCAATACTAAATATTCATGATTTTTCTACAAAATATGAAAAAATATTTGAGTAATAAGTTAATATAATATTTTAATAATATTTGATTTAAAATATTTTAATAAATTCTGCGTTTGTAATAAAATTTCATAACCTAATATAACACAATAATATCATAGTTTTGTTTCTATTAATTAGCAAAATATTTATTTTTATTTATAATAAATAAGAAACATTATTTTTGCAGCAATTGTTGAAAAAATATATATAAATTTTTACTTAGATTTGCATTATTAATTAAGATTTACTTACCATGATTGTACAACTTTAACAAAACTTTAATAAGTAATTTAGTGCTTTTTTATGTATTGTATTAATTAATGTAAAAAGGTATAAAAATATATAAATAAATATATCTTTTAGAATTTCTTTTAATTTTGTAAATGTAAAATAAATATTATGTGTTAGTTCTTAAAAAAGAAAAAAAAATCAAATGCTTCATAAATAAATCCTAAGAAATGTAATTTTATTTTTGTATGTGCATAATTATCATCCTCCTTATTTCTTTCGCATAAGGAAAAAATTAAATAACTTTTTTCAACATATTTTGAATCTGTGACACAAAAAAAAATACTAATCATCATCATAAAAGAAATATTTAAAAAACATTTTTATGATCTTAGAGGTGAAAAATAAATTTAATACGAAATGTAATCAAACGAAAAAGGTTATGTCAAGAAAAGAATTAAAAAAAATTCAAATATCGCGCAATCTTACTAGATATTTGCAGAGTTCAAAATTTATAATTATTAACAATAATATTTTTTCGAATCTTCACGTTCTGATATTTAATTTGATACATGTTTTTTTAATGTAAGGCAGTCTTTTGTAACCTGTTTGACAACTTAAACGAGATGCTGATCCTTATTTCAACTGAAATATTAACGGAAAATAATTTCATGTTTATTTATTTTCTTATAAGTGTTAAGTTTTTGATTTGCAATCATTATATATATTCATTTTTAAATATTTGCCTTAGTAATCAGTTGTTAATTAATAAGTATTTATCTCAGATGACAAGAAAATAAATAAGAATATTGAATAAAAACTGAGCTGTATAAAAACATAAAAAAAATCAGCTAAATAGTCTACGGATATGTTAAATGTTTAAACAGAATTTTATTATTGATTTTTTTTTTTTTTTTTTACTTTTTGATATAAATTTTCTATGCTTATAATTTTATAGAAATCGCTAATTTATTTTTAATTCTTCAATGCAAACCTAGTTTTTCTTTTTTTTTTTAAATCCTGGAATATTTTAATTTTTTTCAGTTAATTGCATTTCAAAATAAAGTTCTGTTAATATTAAATTAATTTTCTGTTGACTTAATAGACCATAAGTAGCTAAAATGATTGTTTAATGATAAACGATTAGTTTTCAATTATTTCAGTAGTTTAAATTATTTAATTGGTTACATTTATTTTGAAATATTACTTTTTTTTTCTGTATGCAATTAAATTGCTATGAGTAAACTGGAAATTTTCCGGGGTTTTGATGATATATTAGGCGTAGAATTGTAATAATTGTGATTATTCTTGTACAAAAACTTCCTTGAATTTTCTAGAAATTTTTGTATAGAGACTATTTTCTATGATTACTAGTTATTGCTAGTTCATTTGAAAATCTTTCTTTTTACGAAAGATTATCTTCTTTTCTGAGAAGAAAGATAAATGTTCTTTTTTTTAATTTTTCTCTTATTATTACGAGATTATTTTCCATTCATAAAATAATACAATCTGAGTAAATACTAAAGAAAGGTTCACCGTTATTATAATTTTTCTTTTGTGTTTTATTGCTATAAGAATTTTTATTAATCTGAAAAATTATATTAAAATTATTTTAAGATGAAAACTATAATTTTGTTAAATGTCTATTAAGAGATAAATTTCTTCTTCTTCATTGGCGCAATAGGCCCATGGTGGGTCAAGGCCGTCTGCCTACTTTCAGACTTCGAGACAGGAGATGTTTTCTTTTTACGGGGTAAGCTTATCAGACCTACACCCAACGATCTATTGTCATATTGGACAGATACCTACGGCTTAAAGTGGATTCCGGCCTCCACCATCAGGCCTCAAGAGATTAACTAATGATGCCCATTTATAATAATACTTTTAATAATTTATCTTAAAAAATTATAGTTTAAAATTTGCATGCAATGACATAAATTTGAACTATTTTAAAACATTTAAAAATTTTATATGCAGTTCTTATATTTTAAAAAAAAAAAAAGGTTTTAAGTTTATTAATACAAATTTATAACTATTTTATTACTCTTGTACATGATAAAGGAATTAAAACTATGCAGTGAAACAAACATCATTTATTGTAACTGTGTCCACAACAATAGAAGAAAAAAAAGAGAAAATAAACTCCTGAAATACAGTCCTACAAATTTATTCATTTTTATTCAGTAGATTTAGGCAGCAAACTTCGTAAAATGTACGCCAACTTTCATCTTCCTCATAAAACATTCACCGAAGATAACTCAATTTGTCGCCATGCTCTGTTCTACCTTATTTCAAATTTGAACAAAGACGCCAAGCTTCTTCTTTCTGCATGTTATTTCCTTTTGTGTCTGCGCCTTTCATTCCTTTCTTCGCCACCGAATGTCAGAATGTGCGAATATTCTCATAAAAATGCGTTGCCACAATCACTTCATCAGATCAGAAAGATTTAAACGCAAAATTTAACAGCTGCCGTCAGCATTCTCTTGCGTTTTCCTTGATGTTTATTTCATGTGTAGGGACATAGAAAGGTAATGAAGTCTGCGAATTATTACAATTACTCATTGCCAGACATTTTTTTTTATTAAGAATATTGTAATTTTGCAGCGTTTGGGAATTTATGTGTTACAACTTTTGGCATATATTTTGTGTTGATGAAAAGTTATAAAAAGATATTGAAGTGGCAGTACATTATTGAGACATTCAATGAGCTACATTCAATGAAATCTTATGAGCTTTTCTTTTCATAAATTATTCCTCGGTCTGTAAAAAGAATATTACTTTTTTTATTACTTTAATAACAAAATAAAAATTTATTTATAATTATTATAATAATTTAATCTTTTATGTTTAGCGATGTGAATACTTTTTCTTTAAAAGTTACATTTATAAACCTTAATGAATCATTATTTCAAATTCCAGGTTTCATCAAAAAATCTGTCTTTTTAAGAAGTTAAGTTTTAATTAAAAATATTTTTAAACTACGATATTTTTATGATAATGACTAATTTTATTAATTTACAAATTGTATTGTAAAATAAAGTATCGATTGGTTTAGTTTGTCTCTCTACGGTTATTTTGTGCACACATTAAAAGAAAGCTATTTAGACAGGTACCTATAGTTTAAAGTGGATTCCGAACCACTACGAACAACCAAGTCACCGCTAGAACACGTAACTGAAGCTTGTGGCCCCGAGAGCCAGTCACTCGGTCATCAGGCCCCAAAATATACATTAAAGATCCCAATTTGCCATAATATTTTTAATACTTTATCTCAAAAAAGTATGATTTAAAATTTACATGCAATGACATAGAAATTTGAATTACTTTAAAACATTTAAAAGTTTTATATGAATTTGTTACATTTTCTTTTAAAAAAAGATTTTAAGTTTATTAACACAAATTTTTAACTATTTTCTTACACTCGAACATGACTGGGAATTAAAACTATACAGTGAAATAAACATCATTTATTGTAACTGTGACCACAACCATACAAAGAAAAAAAAAGGCGAAAATAAACTCCTGAAATACTGTCCTACAACTTCGTTCATTTTAATTCAGTAGATTTAGGATCGCGGCAAACTTCGTAAAATATACGCTAACTTTCGTCTTCCTCATAAAACATTCACCGAAGATAACTCAATTTGTCGCCACGCTCTGTTCTACCTTATTTCAAATTTGAACAAAGACGCCAAGCTTCTTCTTTCTGCATGTTATTTCCTTTTGTGTCTGCGCCTTTCATTCCTTTCTTCGCCCCCGAAAGTCAGAATGTGCGAATATTCTCATAAAAATGCGTCGCCACAATCACTTCATCAGATCAAGAAGATTTAAATGCAAAATTTATCAGCTGCCGTCAGCATTTTCTTGCGTTTTCCTTGATGTTTATTTCATGTGTAGGGACATAAAAAAGAAGGCCTGCGAATTATTACAATTACTCATTGCCAGGCATTTTTTTTTATTAAGAATATTGTAATTTTGCAGTGTTGGGAATTTATGTGTTGCAACTTTTGGCATATACTTTGTGTTGATGAAGAGTTACAGAAAGATATTGAAGTGGCAGTACATTATTGAGACATTCACTATGTTTCATTCGAATAAATGTTATAAGCTTTTAATTTCACAAATTTTACCTCAGTATATTAAAAAAATATTACTTTTTTTATTACTTTAATACAAAATAAAAATTTTTTAGTTTTTCGATGTGAACACATTTTCTTTAAAAGTTACGTTTACAAACCTTAATGAATTATTATTTTAAATTCTAGACTTAATCGAAAATCTGTTTTTAAAATAAGTTAATAAATAAGCTAATAAAAAATAACTTTATTTTAAGATATTTTTATGATAATGACAACGCATGGTCTTAAAATATTAAAAAAAAATTTACAAAAATGTATTGTATTTACATCGATATTTTGACAGAATAAGCCAATAATATTTTTAAATCAAATTACATATTTTTTATACAATAGATTACATGCAAAATTTCTGAAGACTATATCAGTTTCAAAAATTAGATACCCCATTTTGAAATTAGATGCTACCAAAAGGTAACTAAATTTTTTAATAAATTCGTTCACATAACAAAATTTAATCGATGTTTGTAATATTTAAATTCTGTTTTGACAAATATAAAAACTTTTTGAAATTCAACATATATTTTATGATATAGGAATATTTATACAAATATTCCGTTTTCAATTTTCAACGCATTAATTCTGATGCTCCAAGATTTTTTTTTCTTTCCAATGGCAAGTTTACAGGACAACAGATATCATAAAGAAAAAATACAAAGAACGAGATAGAAACAAATTACATCAGTTAATTCATCAACTTAAGTCTGACAATTTAATAACGCTTCCATAAAAAAACAGGATGCAGTGCAGGACAGGAAACAAAGTGAGACATATCAATTTCCACTTGGTTGTCATACGAGACACAGAGGGTCAGGAGCCAGTTTAATTCTGTGAAGGTGCTTGTGAGACAATCGTTTTCTGTGGTCGTCATTGCTCCAAGATAAAGTTATCCGATTATTATGAAATTCGATAAGCAAATATATTTTTATTTAACATGCAAATTAATAGCTAAAGCATGAGAGCATCCTAACTGAACATTAGGATGGTGTGTAAAACAAGATAAATTCTGACTTCAATTCGAATTTGATAACATCTATTCACTTTCCATATATCTATGACTCAAGTACGCTTTCATATAAAACATGCGTAAATGTGAGCCATATGTCACCAATTTAAAAAGTAAGGGCAATTGGGATAAATGAAAATAAAGGTGGTTCAAACCGAAGTTCCTGGGCATTTAACTCAGAGCGACATAGCTATTTGACAGTTTTGATAGAAATGAGAGCACAATATTAAGGAAACAATGGACAACTTGAAGATACGACAGAACATGAGTGATTATCAGAGCATCTTTCGCATCACCTTATTCTTAATTGTTAATTATCAGACATGTAATGATTCACAAGTGGTGACAGTTCAGATCCAGATCTGATGGTGTTCAATACGCTGCCTTTAATCTGTAAACAGAGACAACCAAGTTTGAAGTGATGTCTCACTCGTTTAATTTGGAATCTCACTGAAGGAAGTAAAATTATTTTCAGTGAAGAAACCCATTTCGATCTGAATCCGATGATCAACGAAGTTGTGTCTAAAAATATCCAAAAATAGTTTGGAGTGTCATTTAATTTTATATACATATCCCTTGGCATCTTTACAATAAGGAGATATTTCGACGGTAGTTTACGCTTGTAGTTTTTCTCTCCCTTTCAGGTGTCTCGAAATTACAACAAAATTTTACCCGGTCACAAAACATCAATTAGACTTATAGTATATGTGTTTATGGAGCACTTTTCCTGCTGGCTGGATTGCCAGATATCTCTCTGATAAAGCTTGTTTGTGGAGTGATAAGTGAGCTCTTCCCGCCTTCCTGAGATCTCACAAATATAACTTAGCAATTGTAGAGAATTTGCTAAAAAAACCTACAGAAGGATCCACGAAGTCTACAAATCAATTTCAAATCAGATAACAAATAATATAAGGGCCAGAGGTTAGTCAACGCCTTGTTCTGTTTATGTAGCTGTACATCCTTAATAAGTCATTCAATTTCTCTTAAATTTTAATCTTTTTTTTTCTTACTTATAGAAATACGTATACATCGTCGGAGAACACATTCTTGTGGGACTATATTTCTGTTTGTGTTTGTTTTAGGGTGTATTTAATCAATAAATTATAGAATATTTTTAATTATTGCAGAAAAAAAATCTAAATTTTTGTGATCATTGAAGTCACATTGATAAACGAATCTAATTGGATGAATTACAATTGAAACTTTTAAATCAAATTTTAAATTATTTTTTTCAAATTTTCAAATCAAATTTTATAGTATAATTCAAGTAAAATTATAATTTATAACTAATTTTTCTTTTCATAAAGACACCCGACGTTTCATGTTAAGTTATACAATTTATGTTATTGAATTTATGTCTAACTTCGATTAAAGTACATTTTTGAATTTGAAGAACGTATAGTAACGGAAAATATTTTTCATAGTAATTTAGTTTTAATTTAACTTAATACGCAAATACTCTATTTGATGCATATTTTCCTGATCACATCATAGATGAGGTGCACATTTTACTTCAACCGTATAATATTAAAAGAAATTATACTTTTTTTGGGTGTCAATGCATTTAACATTTTGCTTATTGTCAGTGATACTGCGTAATCCTTGCGATTCATAAATAAGATTGGTGTACTATAGAGGTCTATTTTACTGTATCTACAAGTACTTGATATGAAGGAAAATAATGACTTTTGAAATAACTTTTAGGGTTAACTGCTCCAATCTTCATATGCATCGTAATGGAAGAAATCTAGACTATTTTAACCAGATAGTCGAACCTAGACTATTTTAACCGTAGTAGTAGTATTTTATTATTCAGTTCAGGTTTTATTATTCAGAATGGAGACACTTTGTCCCATTCAAAAACCCATCTTCTTTTTCGAATCCATAATTATAATGTACGCAATCTACAACCAAAATATAATCTTCGCTTTCTTTCATTTTAAATATTAATACTACTTGAATTCTTATGGTCAATTGACATAGGATAAAGATGTATATTTTGTGCGTCTTTTCTCGTCTTTAAATATATCTTTTCAAGAAATTCCTCAATAAACAGATAATAAAATTCTCCTGTGCAAATACATTAACACACTTTATTTAAATTATTGCTCATTTCGCCTCTCTTACAGAATACAAAATTATATGTACACAGATGACCTAATCCATTCGCGCATATTGGATAAGCTTCATTTATGCAGCACGCTCATCTTTATTTACAGAAATCAGCCTTGAATTATAATATATACAGCACTGGTAGATATTATCATTCGTATAAGTATCCAGCTGCCTAAATGACGCTAATTGTGCTTTATGGATTTGAATATGTTGTAGAAATGTTTGTCTTACAAAAGACTCGTTTTCACATCTAGAGCAAACAGAAATCTTTATCGCTGGATTACACCTGATCTATTTAAACTCATTTGTGAGATTCTCGTCTCCCAAGGTAATCCTAAATACCTGCCTTGAACTACTTATTATTCCATATATTGTATTTTATTCACCTGTGATGTATCGTTGCTTAACAGAATTGTATAGCGGTTTAATCTTCTTGAGTATAACAATTTTTGAATAAAATTGCAAACAGTGTTATCAGGCTTAAAGTTTCAATAATTTGATTAGAATTTTTAAGTTCTTTCCTTTAGTAAGGTGTTCAATCCAATCATCAGTTCACACTCTGAGAAGATGATTCATAGAAGATTCATGGAATACACGAGTCTGTAACCATCCATGATTCATCGAATACGCAAGCCCGTAACTTAGGCCTCTTCTTCGCCTGACTTGTTCCTGGTTCTAAATACTAGATTTCACCTTAAATTTGGTAAATTTGAAAGAATTAACAAGATAGTAATGCTATGTCCATCCCCTTAAAAAAGGAATAAATAAGGATTACTGCCTTCTAAAATAATAATTACTTGTGTCATACTTGTCACATTATAATTTTTCTTTTGTGCCAAGAGATAGATTGCATCAAATATTCACTTGGTCTTTCCTTATATAGCAAAAATATTATTGTTCTCTCGCATAATTCCCCTCCCCCTAAAAACAATTAAAATTTTTTTATTGTGTATGTAATGTTGCCGGTCATTCATAGTGCACTCTTGATAATGATAAATGTACTTTAAAAATTTTGTATTAGCAGAAAAATTCAGGAAGGCCCAGCAGTAAAAAAAAGCACTGCTTTTAGTATATTCAACTAATGATTTTCGTATTTTAATCTGCATTTTTTTTTAAAAAAGAATTGTTTTAACTTTTATTAGGATCATACTTTTGCTCTTCCTTAATCAAGTGAAAAAGTATTAAAATGCGTAATTTCAAACTGAAATGTTTAAAATGTCTAATTTAAACCAATTTCTGCAAATGTTTAAAGTAAAAAATTTTTATTCTAAAAAGTTTATTAAAAAAACAGTTGCATATTCTTCTTCATTGGCGCAACAGCCCCATGGTGGTCCAAGGCTATCTGATTACTGAAAGATTTTGAAACAGGAAATGTTTTCTTTTTACGGGATAGTGTTGTCAGCCCCACGCCCAACTGTCATATTCAACTGGGACCTATGACTTAAAGTGGATTCCGAAGCACTACAAACATCTAATGACCCCACCGGGACTCCAACCCGAGGCTTGTGGCACCGAGTGCCAGTCACTCGGCTATCGAGTCCCACATATTATTATTACATTATTATCCCACATATTATTATTCACATTTTTAGCAACTTTTTAATTATGAAATGCTGGATTTTGATAGTTTGTTTTCTAGTATTCTTTCCTTGAAATGATCTGATAATACTGATTAGAGAAATAAAATCAAAAAGAATGTGAACTTCAAAAGTATCAAAATAAAAAGAAAGTGGCTTGGTGGCCAATTGGCTAGTGCTCTGGCCTTTGGTAACACGGGATTCAGATTCGAATTTTGGCTGTGACACAGACGTTTATGAGTGGTTCGGAATCCACATTAAACTGTAGGTGCCGGTCTAATTAGCCTAAAGTGTGCAAAAATTGACAGTAGAGTGACAAACGAAACCAAACCTAAAAAGAAAGAGGGAGAAAACCCATCAAAATAGAAAGATAATCATAAAAATTTGCATAAGAAAGAAAGAAAACACAAAAGAAATTAATTTTAGAGTCGTAGTGTGCGATAACTTCAACAACGAAATCGATTTACGTGAAACGTATATAAACCATTGCGCCTTGATGGCCAATTGGCTAGCGCTCTGGCCTTTGATTCCAATGATTTCAGGTTCAAAACCTGGGGGTAGAATGGACGTTTGTTTGTGGTTCGGAATCTACATTAAACTGCATGTCCCGGTCTAATTAGCCTAAAGTGTGCATAAAATGACCGTAGAGCGATAAGCCAAACAACAATAGGTAAAGGACTATTATCGAAAAAGCATATCAAACATGAAAAACATATGAATAGAAATGTTTTGTGTAATTCATGCCAAATATTGATAAAACGTAACTAATTTGTAAATGAAAAGCTATTATTACTGAGCATATTAATATAGAATACTAATAATTAGTTTTATCGATAAAAACTAATACTTTTAAAATAAGATATTTAATTTTACAACATAAAAGATAAAGAAAGACTGTTTTAAATGAGCAGCACTTATCCATCGAATTGAAATGAAGTAACGGAAACTAAAGTTCAAACATCTTGGAACTTTAGTTTCCGTTATTGTTCGTATTTCTGTTGTCACAGTTGTGTACATGATGCTGTATTTTTTTACGTATTTCAACATTAATTAAATATTGCTTATGTGGAAATAAGTTTTATAGTGACTTATTTTAGAGACTAGATAGCTGCTAAGCATCGGTTAGACGTGTTAGAGCACTTTTTCGAATTCTGCATAGAATACATTTTCTGGCGCCCAACGTACGGCGATTATAGTAGTTGATCAAAAGCAACATATACCAAAACAAAATTAATGACTAGACACAAAAGATTACGAATAGCTTTTACTTTGTATTTGAATAAAATAAAGATGTACTTGCTAAAAGAAATTCTGATGTTAATGAACTTTCGATTGTAGAAACTTTATTCAAGCATAAACTTGAAATCCTGGCAAGCTGCCAGATGGAGGTAGGAAACGTTGTTTTAGAATCTGCTGATTATTCTGAAAAAACATTTCGGCAGCAGAGAAAAATAGAGATACTGTATTATAAACTGATTTCTATAATTAAAATTCAAGAAGTTGAAAGCAATATTAGCGAGTCGTCACCAGTTAAAGATTTTACAGGGAAAAGACAGTTTAAACGTCCGAAGGCTGAATTAAAGAACTTTAGTAGAGAAGCTAATGAATTCCTCTTTTTTGGGGGACGAAATTTGTAAAAATTCCCAATGATTTCAGCTTACCCGTTGAAGATAAATTCCAGTATTTATTGGTCTGCAATGCTTAAATCGAAAGAGGTGTGAACCATCAGCATAGAGTCATTAATAGTTTCTCGGCTTGCAATAGCCGGGAAACTATTAACGAACTATTAAAACCATTAACGAAAGTAACAAAACTAAACTATCAATGTTTTTGATGTTGGCACTTTGCAGTTGGTAAATTATCCCCAAAAAAGTTGAGAAACTACGTGAAATATGCCAAACGCTCAAAAATGGATCATTTATATAGTTTACCATAAAATAGAAATGAAATTAAGTGCTTCGAACTCTATTGAGTCCTTCATATAAAGTTCAAAGCTCTTAATTAGAGAAATATGGTGATTTTTTAACTCCGCTTGTGAAATCCTATCTTCCTAGAAGTATTCTTATTGCGTAGTAAACGAGGGAAATAGTACGGATACCTCGAAAGCAGTTGATCATTCACTGAAGAACTTAATGAGCTGTCTTAAGAGCAAGAAGAAGATACGGTAGGTTTTGCTTTGGAGCCAAACCAAACATCATGGAAAAAGAATTTTTTGCAGAAACATTGACTGGAATACATTCCACAGCTGCATTGGTGAGTATGGCAAACCAGTTGAACAGGTAGACAATATTTTAATTGTTTATTTTGTGATTAAAAATCGTAGTCAGAAATGTTTTATTACTAGAAATTTGAGTCTTGAAGACAAAGAAAAGAATTTAATTAGTAAGTGTGCCTATTTTTGTTGTTTGCGAACATGTGATTTATTTAGAAACTTGCAGATAAAAAATTAAATTTATTCAATGTAATTAAAATCTATACATTCTTATGTGTTCTTAAAGGAGATAAATGTAAAGGAAATCAATACTCAAATTATTGAAACCAAGACATTATTGCATAACTGCAATATTAAAAATGTTTTATTAATGACTTGAGTTCTTAGCCGCTGTTTCACATGGTCTCGACGCATCTATTTAAGTAATAGAATAATTAAAAACATTAAATTAAAGCCTAGATGAAAACAAAAACTGATTCATGCTCTTTTTGGGTAACGAATTTAAGTATAACAATTCAAAACCTTTTTCGCATGATGTATATTAAGTAAGAATTTGTAATTCACAAAATGCTTTTTTCCATAGTGTTATCAGAAAACAAAATTTGTGGTTTCGTTCCTAAAATAATTATTGCAGCAATAAACGAATAAAAATGGTTCTCACATGTTACTTTTGCATAAAATATGGAGATAAGAGAATAGTTTTGTTTATCTGTGTCATAGGGTCAGAAAACAAAATCTAGAATTTAGAAATAAGTCATCTAGAATTAAATCGATAACCAGTGACAATTTTCCCTTTTTGTTGTTTTATCACAAGGAGTAGTCCAAAGATTGTATATTCTGATAATGGGAGCAATTTAGAGATACATTCAATGATCTTTGTAAAATTGACAGAAATAAAGTTTATAAAGAAGCTAAATTATATCGAATCCAATGCAAATTTAACCCTCCTACATCAGCTTGATGAATTGGTAGGAGATGATTGTTAGGACGCTGGAAGGACTTTTAAGGAAAACCCCGGGAAGAGCAATTCTAACTTACGTGGAGAACTGCAAAACACCTTATGACTGTTACCTTGTGATCAATTTTCATCCTCTAACATCTCTGAGGGATCCAAGGATTTAGTTCCTCTTATATGTTCTGTATTCCTTCTTGAAAGCTTTGAATATTATTTATGCTAATCACTGTCGCAATCATAAGCGATATAGTATTAAAACTTTGGAATAATTACAAAGACGCTTCTGCAAAAAGTACATTGATTTGTTAGTTCAGCATCAAAGACAGAAATTTCAATATTCCAATGTGAAATTGGGTGATGTCGTTTTCGTAGGTGATTTCAAGAAATGTGATAATTGACCTCTTGCCAAAGTGATGGAACTTATACCTGGCAAAGATTTGTAAACAGCGAATTGTCAAACTGAAAACTCACACGAATGTTTTAAACAGACCTACCTATAAAGAAAATTTTCATTTTGGAATTGTCTTCTAATGATGTTTTAAATTCCGTTTTACAGATTAAGAAAAGGATGCTGGTCAGAGTAAAAAAGTTCCACAACAAACTTCTGACCCGAGTACCAGATCTGGTTTGAGTATCTGAGTATGACTATCAATAAGTATCTTGTTCGAGTACCAGATTTGGTATATAATACCGAGTACCACTTTAATTGTTCAAGTGCATCAATGATTTGATCTGCTTAATACTTTCGAAGAGTTTTGAGGCCCATATGACAAATGTGGATTCGAAAGGAGAGAGTATGTCGGAAACGAATCACACTCATCCAACGAATCGAAGCGAAGCAATCGTCGAACTTCCTCTTCCGGCGAAGTGCCAAACCAGTAACTTGAGTTTGTTAGGGTTCGCATTTCTGTTCCTGTCGATGTTGTGTACGTGAAGCTGTATTTTTTATGTTTTTTTTCAATATTCCTTTCTTATGGGAAAACGAATTTTATAGTGACTTATTTTAAAGATTAGATAGCTGTTAAACATCTGTTAGATGCGTGAAACCCCCTTTTTTATAGTCAAAGCAAAGACAGCAGGACTAAACTATAGAACTTAAAATACAATTACTTAAAACTACTCTATTTATTAAATACTTCTCAATCTTAACATATGTGGAATTCTGAATGATTAATGTATTTTAACACATTGAAAAAATTTTAATTATTTTTTACAATTCTAAAATATGAAAAGTTATATCAAAAAAGGTTTTAAATTTTTACATTTACACACAAATTCAATTGTTTAAAAGTCAAGAAATTCATCCGATCATCTAAATAAGAGAAGCCCTTTATAAAAATTTAATACAAATGTCTTTGTATATTTTAATCTCCAAGATTAAATGTATGTTTGAGTACCACATATAAACATGTTAATGTTTGAGGAGAAAATAACGATTAGATACTAAAGAAAACAAAACATGTTTATTACAAACTTACTTCCGATATTTTGGCCTTATTAAAATAACAAGATATTCTAGAATTTTTTTTTATTTTATACATTAAGAACATAAATTAGATTTTGTTAGACAGCAAGATTTCAGCGTGTAAATTTTAATACAAGAGAAAAAAATATTTCTCCCTGTCAGTTTTTCCGTTTCTCGTCATAATAGATCCTCAGCGGAATTTTTTAATTATTATTATTAGTGGCAGGCGAAAAATTAGCGTTGTCCTATTTGCACTCGTATAACTAGACCATACTATATTTTTCTCAAAACGAGACACAAACTAATTTTAGGTTAAAAACATTTTCTTCATAGTTTTTATTTATTAATGAAAAGAACAGGTGTAAACATGAAAAAATAAAAATGATTTAATTGGTATGCTATTTTGAACACATTTACTTAAATATATTTGGTGTTGATTTCGAATAAGAATGAAATTCTTGGCAGGATTTCTAAAAATTTACTTTGGCAATTAATATTGCTCTAAGTATTTCGACATTCAACGGTGTTTATTCCGTTCGTCCATGACTTATTCATAAAAAAGACTCTTTCTACTGAGAAAACAGAAAATATATTCAATAATTATATGAAAATACCAATGATTCAAATTATTAGAATTAAAATTTTTGAGCAATTTCACCCAACGACATTTTGTTTCAACATTCCTAGATCATCGATAGTTATTTTGATACGATTAATGGTTTGGCTTGGTATACTTTTGAAATATGTCTGTAAATTTCTGTATCATGATTAATATTAATAAATCTCTTTAGGTAACTTTGAATTTCTTCCTACGTAATTATTTTGATAAGATACTCAAATTCAACGGCTAAAAATATTCTTTCTTTGTTTTACAGAACTCGGCAGCTGTAGTTTTCAAATATTTTTTTAATGCTGGAGCAGCCACTTTCTTGCAATTTTGAGCATGTTATCAAGCCTCTGAAATATGTGAAACATATTGTCATGGCCACATGTCGCCATCGCCTGATTCCTAAGCATCACCTTTGGATTATTTTTAGCCCATATTAAAAAAGCTGTTACTATGAATTGCTCTCTTTATGAAAGCGGGAGAATTTGGCATCCTGAAACGAGGACAACCAAGGCAAGACAATAGAATGGGCTACCAAAAACAATAGGACGGGCTACCTAAAAACAGCATGTCCCCGTTCAAAAGGTGATCTATGGTCACATTAATTATAACCAAGCAAAGCCATCAATCATAATAAAATTACTATTGAAGATTATGACAATAATAATTATCTCCAACTATGGATATGGGGTCTGGTGATCGAGTGATTAGAACTCTGGAGCTCAAAGCCATGGATGTTTGTGGTGGTCTGGAATCCACTTTAAAACTTGGTCCTGTCGAAGATGACTGTAGAGTGTTAGGAGTACGGCTGACAACCCTACCGTGTAAAAAGAAAATATCTCTTGTCTCGCATTCTGCCAGTAGGCAGACGACCTTGATCCACCATGGAGCTGTTGCGCCAATGAATAAGATATATTCTCGTTCAATGAATAAGATATATTCTCTGCAGATATATTCTCGTTAGTGAAATTTTTAATTCTTGATTTTCTTTACAAATTTTATCGTATACTTTTAACTTTGATAAACCATTTAATTTTGAAAGTTGTTTTTTATTTCCTACTTTCCACTTTTTTTATTACTACATGAGAATCTCTTTTATTCAATTAATTATAGCACGTTCTTTAAATAGAAAATTGTGTGTCGCTTTGGTAACCACTTTGAAAATATAAAAAATTAAACATATTAACCCTCATTCTGTAAATGTCGAAAATTAATTGTGACGATGAGTTGCCCCACTAAACAGCTTTTAAAACACAATACAATAAAATATATCGCTATAATTTACTAAATTGTATTTTTAACTTCAATTCAAGGCAACATTTTATTGGGAAATTAATTGCTTTTCCTTGCATGATATTCAAATATTTTATTTTAATTTGAACAAATGATTGGATTTATAAAAAAAAATCAGCGTCGATAAATACATATATTTTAACTATTATATTTTAATCTTTGTTTAAAAGCTTTCTTAATCTGTGTTTCAACATTGCTTATAAACAAAGTATTTTTCCTTGTCAAATTTTTTCTGCCTTTTTGTCCATCACACCAGCATCTTGATCTCTAAGCTGACAAATGCTCGCGCTTGAAGGCGAAAAATTGGCTGTCGCTTTATTTTTCCCCCTTGCACAATAGAACAGAAAAACACTAATAGTTCTGTAACCGCTGACAAGTTAATGGTAACAAGAGTTCTCACTGAATAGGTTTAAAAAAACAAAGCACGACGCTCACTCAGAAAACAAAAAGATATCCATTACCGAACTGTCTTCTTTAAATTTCATTGGAAGCCAACGTCTTCATTAAAAAGGAATCGCTCTTCCCTCTTAACTGTTCTCAGAAAGATTTATTTCAGGTTCCCTTATGACGTGAACAGTTTTAGAACGAACACAACCCGAAGTAGAATTATGGTTCAAGTACATCGTCGATGGTGGGTGGCCCAAAAACCTTTGCCAACTTTTTGCTGTTTTGCAAAGAATGCGATTGAACGGATCTCTCTTCGCCAGTGCAACGTAGTCAGAGCTGACGGGCACCCTTGAGGTACGAAAAAGAACATTTTGGCAAACGATCAGAGAGTGGATGACGGAATTATGGATGGTGGGACGAAGTTTCAAAGCCCAAATTTTATTCGTTCCGGTAACATCCATTCAGCTATTTACAGGACACGGTATTTCTCCTGGCTCGGGATTACTGTTTTGGAAAAGTAAGTTTCGATTTGACTTTTATTATGAATTCCAATGTCATAAATCTTGGAGGATCGCATTTTTGGTATAGAAGATCTATTTTCTGTATGGAAACCTGTCTTTTACATTCATGGCGTCTTACAAAATCATATTCTTATTCAGTTTATTAAAGGAAAGAAGTATAATAGGACACAATCTAATATTAATTAAGTTTATTTAGTTTCTGAAAAAAAATTTAATATGTATATTATATATATACATATATATAATGAATTCAACTAGAGCAAAGTATTTATTGGTGACATTTTTTTTTGTCATTCCGATTATCAAACCTTCGTATTGATGTGTTAAAATAAGTAAATTAAATAAGAAAATTAAAGATGCAAAGTAAATGGCAAATACCAAATCTTCAGGGTTTAAATAAGGACTGAAAAAA
The DNA here is from genome assembly GCA_021605075.1 of Caerostris darwini. Classification (NCBI taxonomy): domain Eukaryota; kingdom Metazoa; phylum Arthropoda; class Arachnida; order Araneae; family Araneidae; genus Caerostris; species Caerostris darwini. The sequence continues at coordinate 22,850 of BPLQ01005454.1, forward strand.
ATTTAAATAAAGACATAAACATTTGGTTTAAAATTAATATATTTTTAAGATTCTTTCTATTATCAATATATTTCGTGAATTTAAAAATTGTAGCTTTTTAAAATAATTAAATCGTCGAAATTTAATTTAAATTTCTACTGTACTAGTAATCTTTTGTTTCTCTATCAAAAATTGTTATAAAAATATATTGCAAATTAATTTTTCAATACATAAAGATATGGAACTTTAGCTTCAATAACTTTTAAAGTAAACAGAGGGGATTATTACCAAATAAATAATTTTTACGTCTACATTAAAATTGTTTTTTTTTTTATTAAAAAAAGTAAGTGCTACTTTGCGTAATACTTTTTGCGTTTAATATAAACTGTATGAGATAACAAAACATGCTTACAATTTTTTTTCATATTTTAAATATATATTGAATAGAAAGTACACATTGAGATCATGTCTAACTCATTTATTAAATATTTGTTTGAACATTAATATTTTTCTGCGGTTAAAAGTCAGTTAGTAGAAAATTAGCTTCTATTAACATCTTCTATAATAAAATCTGGAATTTATTTGAAAAGTATTTTCCCATTCAATTTGGGTAAAGTAAGTTTATATATATATATATATATATATACAATGTTTGGAATGATATCATAGAAGAATTTTACGTGCCATATTTTTTTATTGTTACATACTCTATTCTAAAGTTATAATATTAATAAAATCCTGTTATTACGAAATATAAATATTATAAGTGCTGGCATACGACGGATTTTATACCATTTTTAACACATTCAATGGAGGATTTAGTTCTTTGGGAAATATTTGCAATATAATCCTTAAACAAAGATATTTTCATCTAATTAAAAAATTACTTTCTTTTTAAGAATAACTAATCCTACACATATGTGTTAACATCCCTCATAAAATTTTAATATTATACATAACTTCTGATAAAAATATCAGATTATATTTTGCTATAATCATAAAACTAATAATTTTATAAAATTATATCAATGTTAAATTTCTGCTTATTGTAATGAAAACATATTAGGGTAATTAACTTCCGATTAACTTTCCAAAAATTCAATGTTTAATATCTTGAATATTTTGTTAGATCACCGACATAAACACGAAAACTTTTGGTTCAGTTTGTTCAATTTCAACCCAACCTCCATTACGTGCAGAGCTCAACAAGCTATACGCCATGCTTGAAAGATTGGTAACCTTAACTTAAGTTTTAGTTTTAAAAAGATATAAACGGGAAACACGTTGAAATATTATGACTTTTTTAATATAGGAAAACAAGTAACATGTATAAAAAAAAATTTTACGTCAATTCCTACTTTTTTTTTCACTATATTGCAGAAAGTCCTTTATAAATAATTTTCATTCATTTTTTTTTAAGTTTATCTGGCGCCATCTATTGATAGATATATGCAACTTAAATCTAAAAAAAACTAAAATTAATTAATTAAATTTAATTAAGGAATTAATATTTGAAAAATCTGTATTAACATCAAGTGTCATCCACTACAAGTTCAAAAAAATATATTTGAACTTGAGTGGATGAATAAAAAGTATTTTATGAACGATTGAAAATTTGAACAAGATATATATAGGGAGACTGTGAGCTAATAGAAGGAATTGAATGAGAGTTAAATATATAATTATTAAATAGTTTGATATAATTTTACGATATTTCATTTTTTTACATTCTTTCTACGATTGTTATGAATATTTGTATCAGTTAAAAGCTTCGAGAACTCTTTTTTAAACAACTTAAAAATTTCTAGTTTTTAATAATTTAACGTTTTAATATTGTGTTATATATCTGCCAGTAGGCAGACGATTTTGGCCCACCATAGGGCTGTTGTGTCAATAAAGAAGAAGAATATTGTATTATATAAAGTGAAGTGCCATAAATAAAAAGGAATTACACAAAGGCTAGAAATTGAAGTTACCATTTTTGCGGATATATTTATAAGTCATTTTTAAAAGTTATTTATTACATTACCACTACTACTTAAAAAATTTAATAATCATAAATGGATCATTTAAATAATTTAATAAAAAAAAATTACTATTTTAATTTAAGTTGCTTCAAAAAGTACACAAAGGAATTTAGATTTTTTTTATAATCTTTACAGAAGCCTGAATAACTTAAAAAAATTAAAAGGAACTTAAATAGCGATTCTATAATTTATTTACTTTGAATATAAAGCATTGCAAAGTTGTAAAGACTTTTGCAGTAATAGCCAGTTTTGACCGAAGCCTTTTGCTTAATATTATTATAAGATTCAAAATTATTACATATTATTTATTACAAGCCATATTTCCTGTATATATTGATAACTTTCATTAATTAAAAACTAATAACATATTTATCTTCAAATATGTATTATTTTTTAAGAAATATCAAACGGATCTGTATATAAATTAATACGTATCACATCAAATACATTAATTATTCATAAATAACTAATTATTTACAAATGAACATTTTGGACTATTATACAGCACAATGAAATGCGCTTAATAATATCATATGACTTGCTATTTATTCATACTACCTTCAAAAATTACTATCAGAATAAACTACACGTGTTTAAGCTTTTTAAATAAACATTGAGTTGTATCATACATCCATTTGTTGCTTTTCTATACATAACTTTAAATAAAAATATGAAAGTCTTTTCTTTAGAATGTCTAGACATGCTTTTGTAATAGTATTTGAATGCATATTAAAGTATTAACGACAGAATTCAGACGGATAAAAATTATTATTGTAGTTCATAATTTCAATATGTATTATTTTTTGAGAAATATCAAAAGGATCTGTATATAAATTAATACGTATCACATCAAATACATTTAATTATTCATAAATAATACTACAGCTAGTAGTAATAATACTACAGCTAGCACCAAAGGAAAATTCAATATATGTCAGTGCTTAGTTCTTAATAATATATTATAAATAGTTTACTCTGAAAAATATTAACTAAGACAAAAGAAATGTAAAATTCGCATAGGAAAGAAAATATACAAAAAATAACATATTTTAAATTATGAATATATTATCATTAAAACTATTACATTTAGTCACCGATAATTTAATAAAACAATAAATAACAGAATCAAAATATCATTGTTTTATCTTAAGTTTTCATGCATTATACAGGAATTAAGAGATTTTAGTACTTTTATCAGCGTGGTGGAATTTCATATGTTATCTTATATTTCGACTTTATTGATATTTATTTTGATAGAGGAATTTTATATCAGAAATTCTGCGAAAATTCTTAAAAATGAAGGATACAAAAATAACAAATTATAAATTAAATTTAGTTAGCTATTATAATAAACTAAATACATTTTGTAATTAATTAATATAAGGCAACAGTCTCTATAATGTTTAATTTTAACATGCAATATGGAATGAGAATATTAATAACATATTTTGTGTTTGCTCAAACTGAAATGGTTGTCAGTGTTAGATGCGATATTCATGTTTAATGCAGATTATGAACTACAAGAATAATTTTTATCCGTCTGAATTCTGTTGTTAATACTTTATTATGCATTCAAATACTATTGGAAAAACATGTCTAGACATGCTAAAGACAAAAATATCACATTTTTATTTAAAGTTATGTATAGAAATGCAACAAATGGATGTATGATGCAACTCAATGTTTATTTAAAAATCTTAATCAGGAATAGTTTATTCTGATAGTAATTTCTGCAGGCATGAATAAATAGCAAGTCATATGAACATTATTAAGCACAATTCGTTGTGTAGTATAATACTCAAAAATATTCATTTGTAAATAAGTAGTTTGTAGTTTATATACGCAGAAAAGTTTTAAGTTATTTTTTCTAATTTGAATTCTTTTTATTGCTATATTATGTTTTAGGAATTTAAAAAAAAAAATTTTTATTAATATGTACAAGAAATATTTAATAAAATTTTATAATTTTAATATTTTAGACAAATATAGAAATACAATATAGAATATAATATGCAAAAATGCATATAAAGTATATTACGTACAGATATATATTGCATTATACATTGTATATACGTGTAGAATAGAATGTATAACGTAGTGTACAATGCAGCGAATATTATGTTAGAATGCAATTTAAAGATAAAATCATATAATTATAAAATTGTATATGGATAAATGGAAAAACCTAAGATAATGAAAATTATATGTGTATTTATTTTTTGTAATAAACAGTAACCTTATTTTGAAAATTTAATTTTTAAAATATGAAACGGCATAGCGCTGCTTAGGTTTAGAATATTATATCTAAAAAATTTATTCGCAAAACTTAAAACGAATTTATTAGATATTTCTGATTAAGAACTTGCTTCTCTGAATAAATCACATAAATACAATTTACGAATAATAAATTTTATTGTCAAAAATTTCAACTAATATGTTTATTTAAATGTATCTCCCTTTTTTTTTTTGTTTATTTTAAAAAATATGTACTTAAAATAATTTTCTATGTATAAAGTAAAGAAATTATTAAAAAATTATTTAATATTCTTATGATTCTACACTGTATTCAAGATTTTAAAAGCTGAAATAAAATATTGAAAAAAATACATTTCATGTAGCATAAATATTCAGTTTTTTTAAAAGTAAGGGTCAAAGAAAATAAGTTTATTTGTTTATTTTTGCCCTTACTCTTTGTTTAATAGTTGGAAAAGTATGAGTTTTTTTTTTATAATGAAAAAGCTTAGCATACATACTTTATTATGTACTTATGTATTATTTAATAATAAAGGATTATTTATTAAATATTTTGCCAATATTTATTAAAGATTATTTATTGAATATTTTTTATTCAATTATTCCCCTATTTGTCAATATTTTTTAAGGAATTGAAATTACCATATGCATTTAAAAATAAACATTTTAAGTACTCTGTGTTTTTTCTCTCTCGTTCACTCGTAGTTATCTTAAACTTGGCAGTTATCTTGGATACTTAAACAGCTTCAGGAAACACTTTTCATAATGTTACATTTCTTTCTAGTTTAGCATGTTGACCATTTTCAAAAGCATGTAGGGTAGATTTTTAGCAAATGTCGCAAAATAGGAGCCATTGAGATTTGGCAACTGTTTTTTGCGCCACATGGAAGAAAGGACGCCTAATGAGTTAACCATGTATTTATTATGGAATGACGTGCGATGACTGGCAACGGTAGCTAGTCTAATGTGATTGGTTGATGAAAATTGTTTTCGTCAGATGTGTTAGATAGTCTTAGATTTATGGGTTTCTGTGTCAACAATATTTCTTCAACTCAATTTTGCACAGATTTTGATTTCAAAATATTCAAATTGTGTGCTAGAATTTATTTGTGAATGTGTTTGTTATTTTTCCTAGAATTTATACTCTGTCATATTACTAATTGCTATTACGCCAAATTTTATCACCATTATTATTTATTAATATTATTTTATTGCGAATGTTCCACAATTATCTCACCAAGTACATTTGGCGGCAACAGCACAAATTTGACATTACAAAGAATTTTAATGACTTTCTTTAGGCGATAGAGATCATTAATGCTTATAAACAAAGATATTGTTGAATAAAATATAAGTTTTTTCCTTTTTTTAAATATTGTTTTATCATTCTATGTCGGCATCGTAAGCAACATGCAAAACTTTCGTGTTAAAACAATTAAATTTGTCATAATAGCAAATTAACAATAAATTTTGCGATAAAACGAAAACATGCGGCATAATAGCAATTTAACAATAAATATGGCGATAAAATTCGGCTTTAAAGCAATAAATTTGGGCAGAATAGTAAACTAACAATTCACTGGATATGTAATTCGAACATACAACATTTTTAGCAATCAACCCTTCTAACACACATCACTGAATAATTGTCAGTTTACCTTCGCGTTCCAACTCCATTACTGTAGGTTCCTTACTTCAATTTTAAATAATGCTCGTCACCATATCCTCAAATAAAAATTTCATTAAGTTTTTTTAAATATCTTGGTCAACACAGAAGGAACAAAAGTAAATGCAAACTCAATCCATCGTTGTTATCAAAAATAAAATCTGTAGAACAAATTGAACGACTACCGATGATACAGTCTTTACAAATATTATTACTTATAATTCCTAGTCAAGTAAATATTTGTCCGTGTATAAATTTTTGCATATACAATTAGTAACACATTATAACGTTATTAAAATCAAAACGTCAACATTTACTTATGAATGCAAAAAAAATATTTAGATCAACACAAAAAAGATGTGAAAAAAGCTATTTTAGAAGAAAAAAAATGTGAGGATTCAGTCATGTAGGGAAAAAGATTGTTCGTTCATTTATAAAATAATAGATATATTTCTTACACATTTGGAAACAGATCATAGAATTTCTAAAAGTGGTACATTTGGAAACATCAATTCTCAAGTAATACATTATTTATTTATGAAAAAGTTTTACGCTGTCCTATTGCTATTTTTTATTATTCTATTTTTATCATCAAATTGTTATCTTCAATTTTACCAAAGTTAATCGCTTTATCACCAATGTTAATGGCTATATCACCAAATTTATTATTAATTTGCTATTGTAAAATTGAATTACTTTAAGACTAAATTTTATTGCTTTATAGCTAAATTTTTATGTTGTTATTCTGGCAAAGTTTTTTTTAACGTCAAATTTTATCTCTAGGTTATTTTGGTATTCCGCCAAAGTTTAATGCTTTAGCGCCAAATTTAGTATCAATTTGCAAATATGTCAAATTTAATCGTTTTAACTCCAAATTTTATTGCTTTATTGCCAGAATTTTTCATGTGACTTACGATGTCAAAATAGAATTATAAAACAATATCATTTTAAAAAAGTGGAAAATTACTTACATTTCTTTCAACAATATCCTTGTCTGTAGGCTTTAATGATCTAGTTATCACCTCAAGGAGGTCATTAAAATTTGTAATGTTGAATTTGTGAACTCAATGTAATCAATGAACTCAATTTGTGAATTGTGTACTCAATGACATAATTGCCGCCAAATTTATTTACCAATAAATTTATATTAGCAGCAATAAAATTTATTATAGTAGCAATTAGTAATATGACAACATATAAATTCTAGGATATGTTAGAAGTAAAGTTTTTAATATACGTTTATAGAAACATTTACAAATAAATTCTAGTACACAATTTAAACATTTTGAAATCATCGTTTTTGCAAAATTGTGTTGAAGAAATATAATTGACACAGAACAGAAATCTAAAGCGCCATATTTGGCGTCTTTTCGCACATGTGGCGCCAAAAACAGAATTACCAAATCTTAACGGCCCATACTTTGCAAGTTTGGAAAGTACTTTTGCTTTTATCTTAATTTTTTAGTCAATTATTGAAATTAGAAACAAAAATTTTTAATATTATTTTGTAATGCGTGTAATTGTTACTTATAAGCAATATGATTTTCTGCGCTTCCCTCGCTACAATTTTTTTAGTAAGTAATTAAAAATAAATTCTTGAGACAGTAAACGTTCTTAGACTATAATTTTCCTACATCAATAATTATGATCTGAGCATTAATTTTTTTCTTACAGTTCAGCAATTTTGTTTATTTGTCCCAACTGAGAATTTTTAATTTTAAAGTTTTTCATTGTATGTGTGACTGGTCGTAGTTATTTCATCCATTGAGCAGATATACATATCCTCTAAAATTTCATCCATCCCATATTCATTCTGTTCTATCCATTCCATAACCTCTAAAATGATAAAGTAGAATATTAAGAGCTACACACGGTGCAACATGGGAACCTACTATAGTGTACCTAATTGTACCACCACCACAGTATGGAGCGAACACATACATATAGCATCTTGAGAAAGTATTCCCACTTTGCTCTGCTCCTTGAGGATAGTAGACAGTCGAATCTTCCTTCTATCTTCTTTAAGGTTTAGAATCGAGCTGTCTGTTCCACAACACAATGTTCTATCCAGTAAGAATGGTCATTGTTGTTTCCTATTAGGATTGATTGTAAAATGAATGTACGGAGTTTTGTTCATAGAGGACAACCTGAAGAAAAACATCAATAAGATATATTTAATCAAAACAGCACAGCACATATTACATATAAATCGGTTCTTCTTTCGCCATTTTTTTTAACATAACCGTGCCATCCATTTTCTTTTCTCGTCTCACTGTTGCCACTGCAGCGTAGAGAAACTTACCTCTCATTACAGCAACAGTTTGATCGTGCGCGCGACAGGCATAATTATCGATCACCATAATTAGACATCCTAAGCCTACATATATAAAAAATCTATATATACAAAACACAAAATTAAAGGAAAGGCAATATAACAATAAAATTCACATTACGCAATTAACGATAAATACAAAAAGAAATTTCAAACTCAATATGAATAGAACGAACATAAAAATGTAACATATTAGTAAAATTAGGTATTAAAATTTGTGGATTAAATTCATAGTAAATAATTACAAATATATTATTATTCATTCTATAAAATTTTATTTAAAAAAAAATTACTAAGTCTATGGAATGTTTACAGAAACACTACAAACAACATAGAATTAAAATATTGCAAATGTCGATTCTCATTTCAATAAATATTATGGAATGATAAAAAGTTTGTTTTCCTTTATAAAATTTAATATATTTTTTCGTACCCCCGTGGTTTACTTATAAATGTTTTGATGTAACTGAACTGTAATTATAACTTAGCTATTTCCGTAAGGATTTTCATGTGTTGTGTTACAGATATATGTAAAAGAGTGAAATGTTAATTAATGATTTTAATTACTACATTAATTTTACTCTATACCTACTGGTACACAAATACAATAATTCGTTTAAGACGTTTGCTCTATAAATATTTGTTCTCTAACAAAAGTTATGTTATTTCAGATAAAATAGTTCGTTGTTTCGATTAACTATTTCTAAAAACATATTTTTACAAAGTGTTAATCTCTCCATTTTCTGATCAATAAATTCAGAATTGATTGTTCAGAATATCAAAGGAAATTAAAAAAGAACGTATATGCATAAACTTACGTTACCAAAGCTTTCTGTATATATTCATAAAATAAATATAAAACAAAATAAATAAATATAAAATAAAATAAATGTTGATTGTCTCAAGCTCATGCTTGAGACAATCAACAGCAAGGGTGGTGAACTATATTATAGAAACTCTTGAGAAATAATTTTCCAAACTTCAATATTTTATTGTTAAAACAGGATTTCTTATGAAATGTTTCTATGGTTCTGCAATATTTTTTTAAATATAAAAGTTGTATTCATAAAATTTTATTGTCTGAAAGGTTTATTTTTACTCTGATAAGTTGCAAAAAGTTTTAATCAACGACTGACATTTTGTAAAGTGTTCCGCTATATTTAAAAAGTGGTTTTCTAATCAAATTTCGAACATTCTTTTATTTTTTAAAATTAAAGCCTAGTTTTTCTACTTTTCAAAATTAGTTTTGTTTTTATCCTACGATAAATAGAATCGAAATCATAGTGATTTAATATTAGCATGTAACTATTTTTTTTTCAAACCAGAAATATGATTCAAGGCCAATGAGCTAAAATGGTAATGGTAATAAGTTATGGTAATTATTACTATCATGTGTGAAAATGTTGCCTTGATTAGAGAGGTCCATGGCTGCTTCAAAAAGTGAAGCTATTAAATAAAATATAATTTAGAGTATAAGTTATTATTTCGAACAAATTGAACTCCTCTCGCACACAAACTTTTATTTCAAAAACGTTTTTAAAAACGATGCTTTTCACGAGATTTTATTTAACACTGGCATGAAATACGCGCTGCTAAATATAACGATTGGCTAATATCAAGTCACAAGCTCTATAGTTTATTTAGAATTGTCTGACTTTCAAAATATAAACATATTAGAGTTTTTGCATACCGTACGTTTTTAGGACATCCGTTAGCTTTTTCTCCTAGCGCGCATGCTCAGTTTCCTATGAGCATGCGCGCTAAAAGCTAACGGATGTGTAACTAACGTACGGTATGCAAAAACTCTCTATTGTTTCAATATTCTTAAAATAGTGTCTAAGGATTAGTTTGTGCTTATAAACGTTAATTTAACCATAACAGACTTCTCTGTCTGAATTTGGTAATGCTTCTTATAGTATTTAACAATTGCTTCTTCATAAAGTCCTACAGTTATTGAATTGCGTTATATTTCTGTCGCTATTGAATATGGTAGTTCTTGCAAGGATTCCGCACTTTAGGGTTTCGATGACACCCCGTATTTTTTTTTTCTTGCGCCAAATGGAATCTCCAAAAACGCAGCATTTTGTAAGCACAGAGGCCATTTTTTTGTTTAGAAGGGTACTTGGCGAAACCCAAAAATTAAAAAATCACAAATAATCAAACGAAACTTTAAAAAAAGGGAGAAAATACAGAACTTACCTTAGTTAATTTAAAGTGCATAACTCCCGTTCTTGTAGTATTCTGAGAATTGCTTCATAAATTTTTGGGGGTAATGAACATCGGTATACTCCCAAGTGTATTCGCATATTCCCATGTGTATTTCAATTACAAAATATGTTCACGCATAATAAACTGATATTTGTGAAAGGATTTCAATAAAAATATTTTTTTTTTCAATTATCAACTATTATCGACTAAGAAAATCAAAGTCTTATGTGTAATTTGCTAACTGTACAAGTCTTTATCTTTTTCTTTTATATGTTTCGTGGTATTTTTCTTAAAACGTTTGGCAACAGCAGTTTCATTTTGAATTGATGTTTACATTTTTGCTTAGTTTGCTGTTTCAACGTTTCTGTTATTGATCCACTGTTTTTTTACTTTTACTTTCATGTTTTTCTGTTACGTTTTAATATTTGCTATTTCTTATTGTAATGCATTGGCTGAAAAATATTTAAAAGAACATCGAAGAGAAAATTTGATAGTAAAGTGCTAGAGTCCTGTATATCTTGCGCCAAATCAAATAGACGCTGCGCTTACAATTTACATGTAACTGATGCAGGCATTTTATACTGTTTTTAATGAAGGAATTTATGAAAAAAAAATCTGAAATTTAATCAGATATGGTGGGTTTCTTTATAAATTTTATAACAATTATTGCTTTTGCTGATTAACAAATTATATAATCTTAATTGCTGATTAAATATTATATAAATTATATAGTTTTAATTGGCGATCTCGATACTCCATCGCTCGTTCTGACAAGAGAAAATTTGATAGAAAAATTGGATAAATTTAAAATAAAGAAAATTCATATAGATACTATCTATATGAATATACAATACAATCTATACACGATCGACACCTCGTTCTTGCTCTCAAGTTCGCCGACTTTACTTATCGTAAAATAGCCACTCCCTGCTGACATATTGCTAACATCAGTGTACATGATAATTGTAATACACGTTAAATAGTTTAAAAAGTTTAAAATTTAATGATATATGATTTAAAAAACAGGCAATAAATTAATAGTAATAGCTTTTATATTTTATATGACCATAACCATATTTAAATAACCCCCATATTTTAATGAGCTTTTAATTAGAATTTTTTCGCATTTTAATGAATGGCAACATAAATGTTTGTTATGCATAAATGGCTGACATACAGTTATAAAATAGGTTACAGAAATTAGCGAAAAATTATGATTTGTAAGACTAGCAACATCTTCGGGGTAGATTAATTTCGTCCTAGAGTTTTACCAAAAATTTGAAGGTAATAGCTTTAACAAGAAACTTTTACCTGTTGAAAATGAGTCAATAATTGTTAGTACATCAAAGCTATAAAAGTTTGAGTTGCATCTGACAAGTTATGAGGCTTTGGAAACTAGAAAAATCGCTGATTTTCTATTTATTGATAAAGAAATACTAATAAGGATTTTTATGATGTTGTGTTACCCATCCTACCAGAACTTTTTGACATATTTAGTTCAAGATACAAGATTGGTGTGCAACTTTACCACGAGCAAATTTCGCGAAACAAAATTTGCAGAAAAATGGAAAAGGAAGTGTTTTTAATAGAGTACAAATTGCTAAAATTGAATATTTAAAAGCACCAAAAAGTGACATATACAAGAAATTTAATCTGCTTATCTCTTGTTTAAAAGCAAGGTGAAAATAGGCAAAATGATGAGTATCACTAGGGTTTTGTATGTGTTCTTCCATATTCCGTAAGCATGTATTAAAAAGATCTTACTTTTGTAGTCAACTTTTTTGTATATCTTTCGATACATGAACTCCACCATATAACGGTCAAATTGGTCGATCACTTTACTGATGCCATTCCAGTGAAACTTCACCCACGCATTAATCAAGAGTTTGACTTTGACATTACAAATCTCTGAAGAAATCCCTATTGTAGCACCCGGCCCAGAATGCTTTGAACCTTGTCTCAAAAGTAAAAATTCCTCCCGGAAGTGCAATATCCTTCCCTCACATCACGCCAGTGGGCTGTTCATGACATGCACAAGTGGATCATGAGGCCCACCGATGTTCAACAACGACAAAAAAAAAAAGTAAGAAAATAAAAGTAAGAAAATTCCATAAAAGTTGAAACTTTTTTTATTCGAACGAGTCTTCTCCACAGCAGAAAAACAATGCGCTATTCTCCAGGAAATTCCGAACCATAAACACTATTAATTAAAGACCGCAAGACTATTTAATTTATTAAATGTTTTTTATTCTTCAAATTTTAGTAAAATATTTTACCCTTTTTTTTTAATTTTCAAATTAAACTTTTTTGACATATTCTTTGTTTCCGTTATTTGGATTTTTTTTATTGAAAAAGAAATTTTAGTAACCAAATAAAAGGAGAAGAGGGCTGTAATTAACTATTATATGGATGTGACATGAAATCTATGATTAAAATCACTGAGCTTAATCTTCCAGCACACTTCTGGTGCGTGTCCAAAACTAAAAATGTCTAGGTAAATCCATTCATTTATTTTGAAATGGTTAAAGCTGGAACAAAAAAAAATTCTGTTCAGTAAACAATAGTATATAAGTCTCAGCAGCTATTTATAAAATGATAAATGGCGCCATTTTAAATAAGCAGATGTCTGAACTTCGAAAGCTATTTAAAATCACTTCGGAATTTGCTGAAACTTACTGTGTCAGATCTTACTATAAGCGAACAAACGATGCATTTGAAATAATGTTTTTGATGATATTTTAGTATTGCGCGATATTGTTGTGGTATAATTAGTCATTTTATAAGGTTACAATCCTTGTAACTCTGCTAGTGTAAAAATGATCAGAAATAGCATACCATCTTCCAGCCACTATAAAGTGTTATATTATGACATAATTATTAACTTTTATATTTCACTTAAGAATATCGGAATATATTACTTTCATTCATACGCAATAGTGTTTAAATAACCTTAATTTGCTGAACTTAATGTGTATAAATTGCTGTAGCTGAATATTTTTTGTACTAAACTCCTAAAACATCGATGAGAAATATATTTATTTCCTTTTCTTACTATCCTTATGAATTCTTTCAGATAGTAGAGATGGACTTTCTTAGTAGACCATTTAGTGTGTTGTGCAAATGACTTATTGGCGCCAGTTCATTCTAATTAGTTGATTGTCACCATGTGCCAGCTGCTGTGCATCTAAATTCCTTATCAGACGGGGATTATCAGTCAGCATGATGCAAACCACTATTTCTACTCAAATAACGGGTTCATAGCTATGTGTGTGGTCATCCAATTTTTATCCTCCTTAATTCAATTGCATGAAAGCATTCGATCACCCATTATACAAGAGAACCGATGAAGGAAGAGCGGTTTCTTGATAAATGACTTTTCTCTCATGCAAACAAGTTCGACGATGGTCATGGACCTTTGGTTCAGTGGTAAAGCGGACTCAGGAGATTCTTCATTGATTATTAGGCCAGGGCATTATTATTAGTCGGATTGCCTCACGTTGAAAGTAACAATATAAGACCCTGTCATATGAGCTTTACAGTGCTTTGATGTGTCAAGTGTTGAATTAATCATTTTCTCAAGTTTCATAGTTACGTTAATTTAATTAATTTTCCTACGTTAATGTATACAATTTTTACGAAACCTAATTCGACTTAAACAATGAATTCTTTAACTTTTTTTTTTTTTTTTTTTTTTTTTTTTTTTTTTTTTTTTGTCATTCTTTGACAAAATGGATGCAATTTGAGAAAAATTTTTACTAAGTAACTGAACAGTTATTTTATTTTCTCCCTCATAAAAACTATTATATTTAATAACTAATGTGAAGAAATCTAAAGTATTAGATAAGAAGGTTCCATGAGATTATTGGTTACTGCAACACTATGATGTCTTTAAAGTTCAAGAAATAAGAAATTTAATAGCCTCACTAACATACAAAACCAGATATAGTGTTTTATTGTTCAAGTGATTCTTTATTTAACATTCTACACAAAAATAATTTTTTTTTGTCGTATGGTGGCAGGAATCATTGTTATAGAAATATTACGCAATTTAATCGTTGTTATAGAAATATTACGCAATTTAATCGTTGTTATAGAAATATTACGCAATTTAATCGTTGTTATAGAAATATTACGCAAAGTGATATTCATATTTTCCTGAAGATCTGCGAGCATTGCCAACAAAAACGGAAAACTACAATAAATGTATTATTTTTAAACTTATACATTTTCACGCAGGAATTTGAAACGTCTGGTAGATCTCTTAGATTTTTAATCACAACTTCATGGAACTATAAATTTATTTTAGTTTGTCAAGACAATCTTATTGAATTTGTTGTTTTGAAACCTCTTCAAATAAAGTGAGCACAAGAATTTGTTGTACAGTTGCTTGTTTGGAGTCCTATGTATATTATATTCATACAATGGAAGAGAATTTGTAGTAAGCTTATTGATGTCTTAAAGGTAATATGGTCAGAGCTAAAACTATGCATGCCAAACCAAGACATTGTTAAAGGCAAGTTTGCGGTAGTTAACATGGGCACGGAAAACATATTGGAAACAACCAGTGCACTTACTGGAGTAATGGGCGAAAATTTATTCAGTTCATATAATTTCACTTTGGTTCCTTTACAAGGTTATACACAATGAAACAGTGATACACAATCAAAATTACATAACCTTAGTAAAAGTTAGGTCCGGATATGCGTGTGGTCTTTATTCGGTGTTGTTCGTGGATACAAACTAAATTGCTTCTCAAAATAAAAACGCGATGTTTAGTTGCCGTATTTATTCAAATTGCAAAGACAGCACTGCACAACTTGCATCACATAGCACACAAAACAACGCAAATATTTGCAAAATCCTCTTAAAAGTCAGTTCGTTTAAGAATCTGTGTACCATCCTTACTCTCTGTGACTCTTCTCTAGACTCGTGTATCCTCCATATTACCTGGAATTCTTTTCTCTTTCTCCCTCTCGAATTATCGGTTCCAAACTATCTAAATGGCCAAAAGAAAGATCTATTGACTTTGTGTTAATGTTATAGCTTTTTTTTGGGGAATGAATGATGGATTCTTACTACCTTGAATGGAGACTATTAACAATTCTTATACCGAAGGAAGCATTGGATTCAATAAATGTCGAAGATAAATTACAAGATCCTTTGACTGGAATGAATATTTCTGCTTGGCCTGATAATGAGGAACTCATTAAAAAGCCAAGGCCAAATAATGCTTTTAGTAAAGTACGCATAGTTTATTCACAACAATGGATTGATGATGTAGTTTGATCGAAATGTATTTAACATATCAACATATCTTTTATGGAAGACTATGTTTTGAAAGACGCAGAATATCAACAATTGATAAGTTATGTTATAAAACAAATTTTTTCAATTTTTTTTTTTTTTTTTTTTAATATGTGAGTTTATTTAGTAAATATAAAGCAAAATACAACATGAATAAAGCAACAAAAAAATTAGAGGCATTTGAAATTTATATAAACAATTTTTAATGAAATCTTAAATTCCTCCATAATATATTTTTTATTTGCAGTATTTGCATTTTATACGATGCATGTTTTTCAAAGAGATTCAAAAAGAAAAAGTACAGAATATAACTTTTATTAATGTTTTCAAATAAATCTAGTGTTTTATTGAAATAGTTTTACATTTGAAAATTTTCGCCAAAGATATTTAATTAATACTTTTTTTTCTTAAAAAAGGATCTGAATCATTAACAAATTATTTTTAATTAATTAAAATTGAAACATTTTTAACCATCTTATATTCTTTTTCTGTTACAATATTGAAGGAATAATAATATATTTTTTTCAACAAAAAATCATTAAAGTAAAATAAACAAAGGATTTAAGTTGAAAATTTTAAATCCCAGATGATTACGAAATAAGTTGATTTAATTGAAAATTACGAAAAACAAACGCAATATAAAAATGTCAAGTATAATGCGATGTTGAAAATGTGTTAGTTATTAAAACTTCCATTAAAAGATTTTTAAAAGTAATACTTTTTTATTATTACTGAAAAAAATAACATTTTGAAATGTCCTTAAAGTACTATTTAATAATCTCAGAATGTTTTTTAAAGAAATTCGTTATTTGAATTTTTTTATACATCTTTAAGCTGCTTTTGGGAGAATAATAGTTTTGTTATTTTTTTTTTTTCGCAATTCAATTTAATTTGTTATACTCGTATTGAATTAAAATCCAGATATAAAACCTTTTCTAATTAATGTAGATTTTTTTGTTTACAATATTTTATTTAATGCATAAAAAATAGGATTTTTATTTTGCAATTTTACATTAATGGCAATAGAAACGATTTGAAATTGATAAATATTTCTAGATATGAGTTTTAAAAATATATTTCAAAGTATGAGTTTTAAAAATATATTTCAAGATATGAGTTTTAAAAATATATTGTTCTTCCTATTATTAGAAAAACAATATCCCTTTGTTAAATTTAAATTTGCCTAAAAAGCAAAACTGCAATGAAAGTAAGAAAATAAATTTTGATAATAAATAAATAAATTAATTAATAATTTTATTTATGTAAAATATCCATGTATTAAAATATTAAAATTTTTTAATAAAAATTAACAATTTCTTCTTTTAAATAAGACATCGAAATTTGTTTGATTAAAATATGTATAGGAAGAACATATTTTAATTTTATTGCTCTAAAAGAATTTATAAAATTTATTTCAATACATTTTATTTTATTAGTGAATATTTGTTGCTTTCTTAAATTTCTCATATTGATTAAACTAAAGTATTGTTTAAAAAGCTTTTATGATTCTAGTTTTAAATAACTCATAACAATAACTTTCTTTTGAATGTTCTAAGCAATATCTAAAAATAATCTTATTATATTTACATAAGCAAACAGAATTCTTTGAGTTTAAACTATATGTATTAATATATCATTCATAAACATAATCTAATCATCTAACTAATCTAAACAAAATCTAATCTAACCATCGTTTTATTTTCAAAATTGCTTTATTGCTATTTCCATAATAAGAGCTGAAGTAAATCTTATTTTATGTAAGATTTTGAAATTTGAATTATAAAATTCTTATTCTGAAAACTAATGAACTTATAAAAATGCATTATCAAAATAAAATTATGTCTACTGATTTTGAAAACTGAAATTAAGTACGCATCTTAAAGAAGTAATTCATTCATTATAATTCAGACTAGATTTTTGAATCAGTCAATTTATTTATTACAACGCAAGGCGAATAGAAAATGCAGAAGTAATACCTTTACGTGATGAGAAAATAAATTTGAACATAATATTGTGAAGGAGAAGTCATAATTCAAATATAAAATACAAAAATCTAATTATTTATGACTTTTAAATTACTTCACTAGTGTCAAAAGAATTAGTAAATGAAATATTCTATGCGAACGAATACTACTGCTACTAATTATTGAGTAATAATTTTATCTGTATATTTTTTCGAAAAAATAAATTTCAGTTGTTCATACTGGAAATAAATGCAGCAAACAGATCCAAAGACAATATATTATTTCATACAGAAAGTAAAATTATAAAACTTTTATATAAAATACCAAATGTGAATATAAAATACATTGAATTTAGGATTTTAATCACATATATTTGAAGGAAAAACACTGAGGAGTGTAAAAAGTATATTTCTCCAAAAATACTGAATATTAATCTACTATTATTACTTCAGCTATTACTTATATTTATACACGGTTTTTATTTGTTCTTATTGATGGTAATTATTTTCATCTACATTCTGAGACCTTAATAAAAATAAATATTTTTTAAGCAGGGTCTTACTTATATGTATTTATACTGTTACATGTTTCCTCCGACGCAACCATATCCCTCCTACGCACTGGTAAGAGTGCCCCTGTGGCATTCAGGAGAAATGATCAGTAGGGCTCGAGATTCTAACCCGAGATGAAGTACAGCGCAACTTGTGCTCCTGTTGAGAAACGTTTAGTTTATATATAGAGAGAAAATATATTTAACGCAAGCATGCATAATAGTTATTCTACAGACTCATTCGGAGAGGAAGTATATTTTGCGCATCTTGCGCATACCTAAGTATCAAATTTTAGGTTTTCGGCTTTCGGTGGAATCCTTCCCCGAATCTATAATTATGTCTTTAAATGTGTTAAATATTGTTATCTAATTGTATATATGTGTGGTGTTTGTGCGTGTGTCAATCAAACTGCGAGTTCTCCAAACTGTGCCTCAAGTCTCAACCCAACCACACTCAGTTACAATCCAGCTGCACAACTCATAACACTACATTAGTAATGTAAAAAATATGCATATTTTTTATCAATAATTACCTATTATTTAAATTAAAGACGAAATACAATTTAAATGTATATCAGTTAAAAATGAAGAAAAGGAATCCTTCCCCGAATCTATAATTATGTCTTTAAATATGATAAATATTGTTTGTATCTAATTGTATGTGTGTGTTGCGTGTGTAAATAAAACTGTGAGTTCTTCTACATGTAACTCAAGTATTTCAGCCCAACCACACCTAGTACAATCTGTTTGCACAACCTGCACACTACAGTACCTTTTTATGTAAGCTGAAATTGGGTTTATTAATTTATTGTATAGCCAGTTAAAGTAAGCTGAAACCTCTTCCAAGAGTTATGCGGAACGAACTTACGCCACTTTGCTAGAATATTTAAAAACTGTTTAACCGGTGTTCATTTTAGCCATCACGTTTGTGTTTGAGTTATCTGTTTAGAAAATTCTTGTTCACTTAGTATAATTAGTTGGTGTAACATCTTCTACAGAAAAGAGGAATAGCTTTCGGGGGAAAATTACTCTCAAGGTAGCAAAACTTATCAGAAGGTAGCAAAAAATTGTAAAAAATAATATCATGAAATGCGTAAACAGAAATTTTATTTTTTAAAAATTGCATAAAAGAGTGGCTTTTTTTTTCTTTTTTTTTTTTTTTTTTTTTTTTTTTTTTTTCTTTTCGCAGAATATACCTCAAAATATAAACTATTTTTCAACTGACTAAAAGTGTTTATAATTTATTAAAAAGATAAATAATGATAAGTTTGTGAATTAGTCATAATTTCATGATTTTTTTATTTAAAAAGCACTGTATTATCATTTTTAATGGGGCCTGATGGCCAAGTGGCCGGCCTCAGTGCCACAGGTTTTGGGTTAAAGATCCCGACGGAATCATGGATATTTCTGGTTCGGAATCCTCTTTAAACCGCTTGTCCCTATTTAATATGACTGTAGAGCGTAGGACTGACATTCCTATGCTATTCTGCTATTCCTATTCCGTAAAAAGAAAAACATCTCATGTCTTGAAACCTGCCAGTAGGCAGACAGCCTTGGCCCACCATGGGGCCGTTGCGCCAAAGAAGTTTACCCCTTTAAGTACTAAAAATTATATTTTGCTAATATTAACTTGCTTCTACTTTTTTTCTTCCAAATGTTGGTTTTGAGATCTATAGTTTTTCTTTTTTTTTAAATCTTTACATTTCTTATTTTGAAAAATAAGAATTAAAATGGATGCATAAAGTTTAACTAGTGTATAAGTCTGAACTGTTTTTGGTATAAAACTGAAAAATGCATAGTATTATAAGAATATAGTCGATCAAGAGAATTTTCCAGAGAAAATATATTACTAAAAGATGATATGAAATAAATTTCTGTTGAAGATTACTATAAACTAAAGACTTAATCACATTGAGTAGGAAGCATAAACTATTCCGATGAAAAATCTTATTGAATCGGATTGAAGAAGCAGTACCGTATGTTTGTGAATGCAATTCGATTAATGTAATAATCCGATTGAATGTAAGCCGATCGGTGTATAAACCGAGAGTGTTTTTTTTTTCTTTAAAAAATTCATCGAAAATTTAAACCCCGTATATAAGCCGAAATGAAAAAAGAATTGGGTGAGGGCGATTTTGTTTATGAAGAAGACATAAATTCTAGTACGGAGAGCATTGAAAATGATGATGATATGCATTCATACATCCCAGTAAGGGAAAGGAAATTTGATAAACTATTCGGAAACTCTGATTCTGTAAAGACATGAACTTTAAAAGATTTATATGATATTTTTTCTGTTTGCATAAAAGTTGCATTCAAAACATCCAAAATAAATATTAAAAGATTAACACAATATATATTAAAAGATTAAATAATTTCCGTTGTCTTATTGTATTTATCCACTTATTAATTACGGTATTCTATTATTATTTCTGGTGTACGTTTTGGTATTTTCCGTCAGTCGGGTGCTAATTTCGTCATCAGATATTTCATTTTCATGAAACAAATAACTCATTTCATTTGAAAAACGTTTTTCAACAACTTAAGTAATATAAAATGAAGCAAAAACGTGCTATATTTAGTGATATTTGCCGATTTATCGCTTGCGCCCGTCTGTCAGAAAAGTACTTTTTTTTATAAAATTAATGAATCCATTTATAAACTGACCCCCGTAATTTAGCTTTATAAAAAGTACTAAGAATTCTCGGCTTATATACTGTATATGCAAACACTTATCTTCTTCATCTTAATACCTTTAGGATATTTCAGTTCCATTATTCTACAAGTATTTTATATGCAGATGTGTTCCATTATTTTATGTTATAGCAAGCTCCGAACTACAAGATACAAGTAATCCATAAAACTCGCAAATCATATCGAAATGTACATGTATATAGAAGGTTTTTTACGGTATAATAAATGACATCAACTGGTCGTTTAACTATTCATGACATATTATGAGCTATTTTTGCAATTTATAACAAAATGCATAAATTTTTCTGAATTTATATTTTCAAACACAAAACCAATACTTTAATTTTGCAAGTAACTCTCAGTAATCAGCCACATGTATACTCTAAGTATAAATAATTCACTTTATTTTTTTCCTGTAAAAAAATGACAAACTTAACAAAATATCCAACGACTAAATTTCATTTCAGATTGTGAAGAGCTGGTTGATCTTGAAGACCACTACTTGTTTTCCACAACTGCATTCTCAAGATGGACAGGCGAGTATCTTTCCATCACAAATCTCTAACTAGCAAGATTTTGGATGGTAAATGTGACAACAGCATTGACAACCTCACAGAGATCCCACGGAGGAAGCCTAAACCGCCTCTGGAACGCCAGTTCTCGTGCCAATCGAGGTCTTCCATACGTAGGGCTTCTGTGATTGGAAATCGCAAAGGCAGTGCTTCTATCAGAAAACTTTCCACTTATACCATAGCGTCCAGAGGTAACTGGGGATCGAAATGGGAATTCCTGTTGTCTTGCGTTGGATTGTCTGTTGGAATAGGAAATGTGTGGAGGTTTCCTTATTTAGCTTATGAACATGGTGGAGGTAAGCTGTTATTATTTTTTTTCTGTTTACAAATCTGTATATTCATTCAAATATTGTTTAGTTTAGTAATTTTTTTTTTAAATTAAAGTTTTAAAATTTATTCTTTTGTTTATTACTAGTATATTATGAAATGAATATAATATTCTTTTATACTTCTAGATTTTATATTTAGAAGTCATTTTTTATTAAGATGGTTTTTTTAGTTCATCTTAAATGCTTGTGTAATCCAAAATCACAAAATTGAACTTTCCTTGGACGATTGGAGATGAAAAATTCCACTCGGACCTTTTGTAACTTTAAAGTATTATATGGATTGTAGGTTGGAAAAAAATCAAACCTTTCTGTGATCTCATTTGTCAGTTCAATCTGCGAAGAGAGTTTTCAAAAACTGTTTTTTTGCACTATATTCAGAAGGAGAATGCATTCTTGGAATACCTTGGAGTTTGGGATTTTCCTTCTATTAATGGTATTAATTTTTAACTCTAATCTGAATTTGCGAATAGCAAAAGATACAATCATTGCCCAACGTGACTAGTAGGCAATTTTAATAAAGCTTTATAAATTAAATGTTTCTATTTTTATTTTATTGAATGAACATTTGCTCTACACGAGGCCTCCAAATCCATTATAATATTTACAATTGTATAGGGAAAACAACATTTAAACAGGGATTCCTTAATACAGTGGGAAGAGAGAAATATAATGCCTTCTAGAACTGTCTGTCCATTAAGTAAAATTAAAGAATACCGATAGAACTTCAATAAGGTAATGTAAGACACACTATCACAAATGTCCTACACACTGTCGCATTTCTTCGATGTAGGACACACTATTACAGAAGTATTACACACACTTCGATGTAGGACACACTATCACAATCATCACCGAGTTTATCGAAGAATACCTAGAAAAGTTCAATAAGTATAAATATTAATAAATAAATAATATTTTTTTAAGTTATTATATATTGAAGAAGTGTGTAATACTTCTGTGATAGTATTACACATTTCTTCAATATAGGAACCATTATCACAATCGTCACCGAGTTTATTTGTTATTCAAAAAGGAGACAGTAGTGCAGGCCTTTAACGGAATTAAGTCCTGTTGAATGCTTGTAAGCCTCATTACCATTGCTCTGCAAATGAAAAATCTAATATAAAATGTATTCATAGAAGTAGAGATCCTTTTGTAGAATATTTTTTTTTTTATAAAAACAGTTATCCTGTTACTTAAGTTAAACCTAATTATACCTGAAAAAAATTAACGTCTGAAAAAAAATTAAAACAATGTCTTATTTTCACAAAATATAAGAACTAAAAATCTAAACACAGCCACATTCAACAAATCTGAGACTCCAATGAAATGAAGGATTAAAAATATGCAGCGAAAGCATCTTCCTGGTGTTATGTCTATGCGGGACGCAGACATAACATCAGAAAGAGGTAGTGGTAAAATGATCAGTGGCAGATAAACAGATACTTACGCTTTAATTATAATGATTCTATGATACAACATTAGTTATTATGTTATTTATATCACAAGTGAAAGCGATCATATGATTTATTTTTTATTTTTAATTATTCGAGCGTATAAAATAAATGTGAGGCATTAAAATAAAATTATTAAAAATTATCAACTGCACCCTATTTTATTTTTAATTGTCCATGAGTTTAAAATTTTTTGCCTTATATGTCTCTGTATATAAAGCTAGAAGTTATGTTTGTTTCTCCTTAAATTTGAAAACCTTAACACTCAGTTCTTTCTTTCTTTCAGAATTTATTATTTTTTTATCTGGTGAGTAGACAAATATTATTTTTATGCATTTTAACTAAATAAAAACCTTTTTATTTTCAATTGCACTTTCAAGCTATTTACTTCAAAAATGGTTTGCAAAACAATTATGAAAGGAAAATTATGTCATAGTTTTTTGTTTATTGTTATTAATTATAGCTCACATGAGGTATTAAATATATATTTCTTTGTTCTTTGATTTTTCTATTTACAAATAATAAGTATATAATTGAAAGAGATTAAGATGACTTTTTTATTAAAATCTCTTGATGTTAAATTCATAAGTTTTTGTATTAGAGTTCTTTTTTAATTATCTTTTTTATTCTTTTCAAATATCCTATAATATGTATTCTTAAATTCTTCATATATTCTTCTATTTAAATTTATTTTGTCCTCCTAAATAGTTATTTTGTCTTACCGAATTCAACTAAATATTTGTATATGTTATTTCTGTCATTAATATTTTGATATGGCTTTGACCAACTTGGAGTAGATACAAGAAATGCCCATATTTTTAAACAAAAAAAAAGAATTACTTGCCACTTTACTTGGATATTTTACTTTAAAGTAAAATTTATTTTATGTCTTTATTATTCAGAATTAATATTGCTTTTTATCGATTGACACATATATTTACAGAAATTCAAATAAATGTTTCTTACGTTATATATACTACCTTTTTGTATTAAACTTATAATATTAAAATTTCACTAAGCTTAAATTCGGTTAGAAAAGAATTATATTATGATTTCATCTTTAATGAAGAAATTTTATATTATGCTGAACATATTTTCGCTGATAAATATTAAATAAAATTTACTATTTATTTTCCTTGTTTTCGTATTATACTTTAATTTTAGTTTAAATTTAAATGATACAATAATATATTTTACTTTAAATTTAAAGTGAAAAATATATCCTTGTACTGAAACTGCGCTTTGTATGATAACATTATTTCGTGAATAATATGTATTTCTTCTTAATAATGTTGTAAATGCAAAATTGAGGCACAATATCCTTGAATAATATTTATTACTTTACTGAGAAAAGATACACGTAGAAAAACCTTTGGCGAATCAAGTGCGCCCTCTTACGGAGAACGAAATATTATACAAAGCATCTAAATACAGTTAGAGTCTAAATAAATGTTACAATCTGTTAAATATTTCTCCTTAATAATGAAACACTTATAAGAAATTAAATAATTAAATATTGTGCTGACTTTAAAAATTATACGCTTTTTTATTTAAATAGCATAATCCCGCTTGAATCTCTCTTAAAATAGAAAACTTTTTATTAAATATTTGAAATATAATCTATCATTTTATTAAAAATTTATAAATTTCTAATTTTACATGCAAAAACAACTTAATTTCACAAAATTATAAGGGCGTTTTAAAATACAACATTTTTTGAAATGAAAAAGAAAAACTACTCATGAAAGTAATAATAATGATTTAACTTAACAATTATACGCTTTTTTATTTAAATAGCATAATCTTGCTTGAATCTCTCTTAAAATAGATAAACTTTATGAAAATTCGTAAAACTGTTAGAAACTACTATATCAGAATCTAAAAAAAAATAATAATAATCACCTTTTGAATCAATGCCTAATTCATTTTATACCCAGGAAAATAAAAACTACCAGTTTAATTTGTTACTACGACTACTATATTTCCTATTTGTTCCTAAACTACCAGTTTATATTTTAATAATAAAATCTGTATAATATATTTAATCAATTTGAAAAATATATTTAAATAGCATAATCCAGCTTGAAATTTAAAATTTTTTTAAATAGTATAATCTCTTTTGAATCCCCCTTAAAATGGAAAATTTTCGCTTAAATATGTTTTGAAATATAATCTACCCCATAATTAAAAATTATAAATTTCTAATTTTATATGTAAAAAAAATCAACTTTATTTCACAAAATTATAAGGTTATTTTAAAATACAGCATTTTTGAAATGAAAAAGTAAAACTGCTCAACTTAAAAGTAATACAAATGATTTAACTTAACACTTAAACTTAACTGAAAATTTGTACAATTGTTAAAAAACTACTGTATCAGAAACTAAAAAATAATAATAATCACCTCTTGAATCAATGCCTAATTCATTTTATACCTAGGAAAATAAAAAACTACCAGTTTAATTTGTTCCAACTGTGCCTTAAAAGAAAGACTGTCATTTTAAAAACACTTTAGAATGAAATTGCTTCCCTTATTCTTTCAGTGCCCAGGCAGAAAACTTGTATATCCTGTTATTTGGAAGGAAAAACATGAACAGAAAACAATAATAATAAAAATAGATTACCTATTTCCATTTCAACTAACATTTTCCCGAGAGTACAAAAAGATAATAGGCGCCATTTTACTTTGTAACTTGGAATGGTAGGGAAAAAAATGTCTTCTCTCCGATATTTAATACTGTCACGTTTCCTTGAAGCGCGTCATTTTGCGAAAACTCATAAATGAGTTTTATTTTTTGTTGTTGTTGTTGTTGCTTTTATTCTTGTGCCGCATTCTTCCGAAACTGTGTATAAAACAAAAGGTATTCTTGTAATTCTTCAAGTTTTCCCTCGTTTCATTTCTTCAATTTCTTTTATGGCTCACTTTACGGATAACAGAAAAGGAATGAAAGACCATTGACTCTCAAATAATGGTTTGTTTGCCAGGCTATTGGTTCATGTGTAATAGTAAATTATTTTATCGACAAAAATCGCTTTTGAAGCGAGGAAATACAGCATGATAGAATTCTTTCAAAGCAACACCTATAATGAATACCGAAAATAAATTGAAGAACAGAAAGGTCTATTGATTTTAGAACTCATGTTAGAATTATTTTTCGAATCATTTTAGAACGTTTTAGAATTTATATGATTTTTTTTAATACTGCTTCTAACATTAAAATAAATTACACTTATTTGAAATGGAAACAAATAGGCTTAGATATATTTTATGTTTTTAATATATGTTTTTATCGAATATAACGCTAATAATCAATTAAACTATAACACTTATAAAAACAAATTAAACATTTATTAAATTAAAGCGATACTGTAGTGTTGTCGGTTTGTTTGTAATTGGGCGTGGTTGGATTGAGACACAGGTTTGAGAACACGCAGCGTTATTTACACACGCACAAACATGACTCACGTACAATAATTAACACTTTTAAAGACATTTAACTAAAGATTCGTGGAAGGATTCCACTTCTAAACCAAAAATAAAGATATTTCCTCTCGGGATGAGAGATTGTAAATCAAACGTCTCTGAAGCAGCGCTGGTTGCGCCGTACGTTCTCTCGGGTGAGAGTCTCGAGGTCCACTGACTATTTCTCCTGAATGCCGTAGGTTGGCGCGTTTACAATACTTAATATTGAATCAGGGCAATAGAAATAGGTAACATAAATTTGTCAGATTTCTCAAAAACACAATAAATGTACATGAATTACTTTTAGCAAAGTACAGCAGATTGAAATGCTTCTTTTTCAAATCTACTTAGAATAGAAGAAAAGTTATAATAATAAAATTACAATATTGTATAATTAAATCTGAAAGAAGTAGTGTTAGTTGCTTTGTTTAAAATCTGCTTTTAACAATCCTGCTTGTAATTGAACTAATTTATTTCAAAAAAATCTATTTGAGAATTAAAAACTTTGTCATGGCCGCTTATTTATTTTTGTAATTTATCCATTTATTTTTAGACTAATTTTTAACAGCGTTAATGTATAACAATATAACAATTTAACAATGCATTAATATATAATAATATAAAAATCGAACAATGTATTAATACATAATAATATAAAAATCTAACAATGTATTAATACATAATAATATAAAAATCTAACAATGTATTAATATATAATATAAAAATCTAACAATGTATTAATATTTAATATAAAAATCTAACAATGTATTAATATTTAATAATATAATAATCTAACAATGCATTAATATATAATAAAAAAATCTAACAATGCATTAATATATATAAAAAATAACAATGCATTAATATAGAATATAAAAATCTAACAATGCATTAATATAACAATTTAATAACGCTTCTAATTTTTTTGCTCAATGAACATATTTATCTCGTTCTATGAACATATCTAAAATAATAAAAAAAATGTATATTTGGATAAAAATTAATAGGTTAAGTAAGTTCCTAAGTTATGGTGAAAAATTAATAAGTTAATTTAGATGTCTACTTCTTAATAGCAAAAATGTAAAGAAAGTAGATAAATTTCTGGAAGAAATATGTCAATAAATATATGATCAAAAATAATTGGCAAAATGAATTTCGCATTATCATTTAATTATTATATTTTTATTATTGCTTTTCACTATTAGGCAAATTATAAAAATTTCTTTTCAGAAAAAAGAAATATTTGATTTCTAAATTTTCTTTATCACTTTGAAAATTCTTTCCAATAATAAAACTCTTGAATATCTTTGAAATTCATGTGAAAGACTTTTCGTTTTTAATTGTTAGAAAACAAGCTATTCTGTAGGATTATAATAAAATGTATGGAGATGGTTTGTATATCATAATTGAAAAGACATTAATTAGTTTTACATTTGTTGCAATATAAAAATTTATTTTCCAGGTGCATTTCTTATACCGTATCTACTTATGTTGCTGTTGGCCGGGAAACCTCTATATTTTATGGAGCTTGCATTTGGTCAGTTTGCTGGTTTAGGACCACTCGCTATATGGAATTGTCTTCCAATAGCAAAAGGTATCAGTTTTATAGATTTTTTTTAACTCTTTAAATACAGTTCAGAATAGAATTTGTTTCTAGAATGTTAATAACAGAATTAATTACAAGAACATTAAGAATAGAATTCCTTAAAAAAACATTAAGCACTGAATTCCTTAAATGAATATTAATAGAATTCTTTTCCAGAGCGTTAAGCATAGAATTCGCTAAATGCAATTAAGCACTTTGAGTTTTTATCTATTTATTTTTTATTACTTTTTTTAAGCGATTAAAATAGGTAAAATTGATTAATTCCATAGTTAATTGAAAAGTTATGGCAGCCTATACAATGAATATTTAAGTTAAATTTTAAAATAAAAGGAAAATATCATAGAATTTTTTTTCTTTTACTCTGTGTAAAATAATTTGCTTAACATTAAATTATGAATAAAAATTAAATAATTTTTTAATAATCCAATTATATTAAATGTAATGTTCACAAAAATTTCAATTAATATTTTTACTTTCAGTTTCAAAGTTATCCATTCACTAAATTCATCACTTCAAAAAATTCAATAGTAATTGTTCAAAATAATTTACACAATATTAAATTAAGAAAACAAATTTGCTTAATTTTAACTAATTTAATTCTTGTTCTTGTTGTTGTTATCGTGTCCATGGATTTAAAATACACTGAAGTGACAAAAGTCATGGGATACCTCTTAATATCGTGTCGCCCTCCTTTCGCCCGGCGAAGTGCAGCAACTCGACGTGGCATGGACTCAACAAGTCGTTGGAAGTCTTCTGCAGGAATATTGAGCCATGCTGTCTCGATAGACGTCCATAATTGTGAAAGCGTTGATGATGCAGGATTTTGGGCACGAACAGACCTCTCGATGATGTCCCATAAATGCTCGATGGGATTCATGTCGGGCGATCTAGGTGGCCAGATCATTCATTGGAATTGTCCAGAATGTTCTTCAAACCAATCGCGAACAGTTGTGGCCCGGTGACATGGCGCATTGTCATCCATAAAAATCCCATCGTTGTTTGGGTACAGGAAGTCCATGAATGGCTGCAAGTGATCTCCAAGTAGCTGAACATAAGCATTTCCAGTCAATATTCGGTCCAGTCGCACCAGAGGTCCAAGTCCATGCCATGAAAAAACAGCCCACACCATTACGGAGCCACCACCAGCTTGAACAGTGCCTTGCTGACAGTTTGGGTCCATGGCTTAGTGGGGTCTGCGCCACACTCGAACCCTACCATCAGCTCTTACCAACTGAAATCGTGACTCATCTGACCAGGCCACGGTTTTCCATTGATCTAGGGACCAACCGATATGCTCACGTGCCCACGAGAGTCGCTGCAAGCGATGTCGTTCTGTCAGTAAAGGCACTCGAGTCGGTCTTCTGCTGGAATAGCCCAAGAAAGCCAAATTTCTCCGCACAGTTCTAACAGACAAGTCCCTTGTACGTCCCACATTGATTTCTGCGATTATTTGACGCAGTGTTGCTTGTCTGTTAGAATTTACGACTCTTTGCAGACGTCGCCGGTCTCGGTCGTTAAGTGTAGGCGGTCGACCACTGCACTGTCCATGGTGGGATGTTATGCCTGAAATTTCATACTCTCGGCACACTCTTGACACAGTGGATCTGGGAATGTTGAATTCCCTAACGATTTCCGAAATGGCATGACCCATGCGTCTAGCTCCAACTAACATTCCGCGTTCAAAGTTTGTTAATTCCCGTCGTGCGGTCATCATCACGTCAAAACCTCTTCACATGAATAACTTGAACAGAAATGAAAGCTCTGCGAAAGCACTGCGCATTTATACCTGTTCTACGCGATGCTACTGCCATCTGAAAATTTGCATATTGCTATCCCATGACTTTTGTCACTTCAGTGTATAATTATCAAAGAACTAATTTAATTATGAAACATAAAGTGCAGCTTTAATTTTTATTTTTTATTTGAAATTAATTATTTATAGGAGTCAATTAAATTATAGCGGGCTATTCCTGAGAAATTTTTAAAAAATCCAAACAACATTAAAAATAACTTGGTTTTATATAAAACTTGCTGAACAATATTAAAATATTTGTATCCAAAGCAATATAAAATGAAACGAATTCAACCATTACCTAAATGGAAGAAGCTCATTTGATTTTACGTAAAAGTCATAGAATTCATCACAGAATCACACACGAACTTTGTGAAATTTGAATATTCTTTTTAAAAAGTCCATCCAGAAAGGATTTATGGCGTAATACATTACTAAACTTTTAACAATTCAAAATTTTCATCGCTTTCATCGACAGAGGAAACAAATCTCGCAATTATTATGCAAAAGTCTGCAGTTTCAGGAATGAATCGAAAAGAGCTTTAGGTTCGATATGTATTAGCATAGTACATTTCAAACTTTTGCTTCATTTATTTCGAGTATGATTTCGGAGTAATGGGACATAATGCTGATGGGTCTTTCTCATTAGTTTTGACTGCTGCTATTGTAAAGCAAATGGGTATTTTATGATAACTACAACCATATAAAATATTTTTATGGTAAAAAAATGGCCGCGATTATTACTTCTTATAAAATGACCGCATCAAATAAAATGAATGAATTGCTTAGGCTAATTTTTTTTAAAAATGTTTCGAATTCGAAAATTTTAAGATATAAGGAATAAACCTAGATCTTTGAATAAGCAAATTTAAAATTTTTGATTTTTTTTAAATTTTTATAGAGTGGCCTGATGGCTAATTAGCTAGCTCTCTGTCATTTGGTACCACAGGCTTCAGATCCGAATCCTGGATGTTTGTTAGTGGTTCGGAATCCACGTTAAACTGTAGGTATCGGTTTAATTATCCCAATGTGCACAAAATGATCGTAGAGCGACAAAACAAACCAAATTTTTGAAATTGAATTATTTTATGTGTATCATTTTGTTTTAATAAGTTTGATGATAAGACGTTCAATTTCAATAAAATAAAATGCAATTATACAATTTTTAAAAATTCAAGAATAATTTGTCAAAATCTATTTATGTTAGGTTAACAAAATTCCAACAATTAGAAAAACAAAATTAGAAAACGGACTTTCATGAATATTTTTGAAGATATTTTATTTATTTATGGTAATTTATATTACATACTGATAAACTTTCCCATATTTCAGTTGAAAATATTATTTTTTAAATAATAACGACCGCTAAGAGTTCATTAATAACCCTCTAAAATTAATTATTTTATTTCTTCGTTAAATAATCTAAGATAAATTTATTTGGTATCTGAAATTCCAGCCCATAATGTGTTGCTTTTTTAGTATATACTGAAATTCGCTACGTTTCTTAAATTTAGGTATAGGTTACGCAATGGTAACCATTTCCTTAGTGATCTGCATATATTACAATGTAATCGTATGCTACACAGTGTTCTACATAGCCTCTACTTTCCAGACAACGGTTCCTTGGTCCATCTGTCCATTGTACCCAGACAATGTCACTAGATGCCACGTTAGAATTGATGAAGTAAGTATGCATCTCCATTGTAATAATAGTTATAGATTTTAATTATAAAGCTATTGTTGTAATCTGTTGCAAAATATTCCTAACTTCTTTTGGATTAAATTTAGCGAATTAAAAAAATATTTTTTGGCTTGATCACTTTTTATGGACTTAATATTGTCAAAAATCAATAATCAGTGAGATAAAAAAAATATATGTATGCGTAGTATGGGGCATTTGAACTCTAACATTAAATTGCGAATGGAAGTGTTTGATATATATATTCAGAACATACCAACTCTTTAGGTTTTCGAAAATGTAATTGGTCTAAATTAACTTTTACTGTGCTTCTTTATTTAGATTACAATAAAATATTTTCAGTTCATACACACGAGTTCTCTGTTTGGATTATATGGATTTTGCAATTAAATGTTTTTCAGCATATTTAATTTTCAGTTTCAGTTACTTAAAACACTAAACGTACAGGCATGTATCAAATGTCAATCGTTTAATGTCAATCGTTTGTGATGGTATAAAAAGCCCATTGCGTCTCTATGAGTACTAAATTAGACAAAAATCTTGCATTATTTTATTATGAATTTCAAATAATTTAAATTTACATTATTTTAAAGTAATGTAAAATTTCTAATGAACCAACCAATAAAATACTTTGACCATACCATGCATATACTTTAACATAATTTTAACAAAAAAGGCTTAAAGTAATTAAATTAACGAATTCGTTTAAATGCCTATTTTGAAATTGAGGAATGTTTAACTAATCGTGAATGCTAAGTAAGCCAAATTTATTTTAAGTCATAATTACATTCCTTCTCATATAAATGAATAAAGAAGTACAATGTTGACAAACATTTTTAATTCAAAATTTTTCCTTATCATTTAATATCTATTAATTTTTAAATTTATTTTCCACTTTATATTTTTTTTTATTTATTCACATCTAAAGTCGTTTTAATCTGTTAACATTTTTCAAAACAATTTTAAAATCTTCTAAAATTCTGTAATATTACAATATATATTTACTACAAAATAACTGTTATTAACAAATAATCGAAGCTCTTTATATATTTTATGATAATATATTTTATAATTATTTGTAATTATATTTTGCTCATCCTTTCAAATTATTATTTTCTTACGTTGTTACAATTCGAAATAAATTTAATGTTTACCAAATCACTTCTTTTCTCCTTCCGAAAATGAAACTTCATTACATTACACACTCTGCATTTGGTAATTATAAATAATAAAAAAAATCTGTTCAATTTCAGGACAACGTGACTCATGCTGGCTCTAAATTATCTAGTGAAATTTATTGGGAGTAAGTAACTATTTATTTTAATTTATTTTTTTATTTCAGTCATTAATGATTTGTTCTTCTTGCGTGAGGCATATTACGCTGTTGTTTTATTTTTTATTCCATGAACTTTTTAATTAATTTGGAAAATACGAAATTTCTTTGAAATTATTCTGTGTTTCAAGCGAAGTTGTTTTGTATTATCTCCCGTCATTATTAAAAACTCATTATTAAAGAAGAATAGATAGTTTTACTAATGTCAAATATTTGACCCACTTTCTCTGATACAAAAAAAATTAATAACTCTGAAGTAAGCGACACATGTCCGATGAAACGTTAATAAAGGTTATATTAATCTGTTATTTTCAGATGATTCTAAATCAATGATTTGATATATAATAATATATATATATATATATATATATATAAATATATTGTATGAAAAATATATATGTATTTTATATTTATTTTTAACTTTTTTTTTACTTTCAAATAATTCTCAATCAGTCATTTGAAGCTCTAAGCTCACAATCTGTTTATAGCAAGATACGATTTTTAATTGTTTCTGGTCATGATAAGGTTTTTTTTTAATATTTTTTATTGTTTATTTTTCCAAGTGAAAAAGAAATATAGAATAGATATCCTGCAGAAAAGGTAAATACAGGTAGTAAAATAAGCATAATTTAACAGGTATTTTAAATTATTTTATTTCTTATGAATTGTCTTTTTGTCATTTAAAGTTTTTTAAACTAAATAATGTTTTGTAAGACAATTATAAATCAGCATATACTTAAACACTTAACGATATATAGCATTTCATAATCTAACATTCAAACCAATTTTTATAAACGGTAAGCCTAAACACATACTATGCATTTACTGACAGATATATATTTCCTTTAATTGTACTCTGTATCATTTGTGTGTAAAAATATTTTAAATAGATTGATTGTAATGTGCTGTCTAGGTGCAGCAGAAACCTTCCCAAATATGTTAAAAGCTTTTACAATATTGTTTCATAAATGCAGGAACATTTCTAACCTTTTTGTTTATATTTCTAAACATATTAATTATAATGTACTTTATAGGTACAACAGAGGCCATTCAAACTATTTTAAAAGCTTTTATAAAAATGTTTTTTTAAAAGCACAAGCATTTCTAACCTTTATGTTTCTAACCCTTTATGTTTCTAATCCTTTATGTTTATATTTCTAAACATATTTTAACTAGATTGATTATAATATGATTTATAGGTGCAGCAAAAACCATTCAAAATATGTTGAAAACTTTTATAATAATAGAGAGTTTTTGCATACCGTACGTTAGTTACCGTAGGACGTCCGTTAGCTTTTTCTCCCTAGCGCGCATGCTCATAGGAAACTGAGCATGCGCGCTAGGGAGAAAAAGCTAACGGACGTCCTACGGTAACTAACGTACGGTATGCAAAAACTCTCTAATATTTCTTGAAAGCAAGAGCATTCCTAAACTTTATGTTTCTAAACTTTTATGTTTATTTTTCTAAGTCTTTATGTTTATATTTCTAAAATTAATTTAAATAGATTGACTGTAATGTGATTTAGAGTGTAGCAGAAACCATTTAAAATATGTTAAAAGCTTTTACAATAATGTTTCTTGAAAGCAAGAACATTTCTAATCTTTATGTTTCTAAACCTTTATGTTTATGTTTCTAAGTCTTTATGTTTATACTTCATTTCTAAACATATTTTAACTAAATTGATTGTAATGTGCGTTATAGGTGCAGCAGAAACCATACAAACTATGTTAAAAGCTTTCTCAGCACAATAGCGATTCTTAAAAGCACGAGCATTCCCAACCTTTATGTTTCTAAAACATCTTTATAAATACCTCCTTTAAAAAATGGGCTCGGAGATAAGGTTTTGAGTAGAAACGCCGCAGGAATACTATAACGTGCATTTATGTGAAGAAAAATAAAAATGGCATGTTGGGTTCCTCCAAAATGAAAGGAAGTATTTTTAACACGCCAGAATCTAACTCAGAAGTGCCAATACTTTTGGCTTATTGCCATCCAAACTATTCAACTTGGCATGGGCAGTCCTAGAGTAATTCATATCCAGGTTTTTTAATATTTCACTCTTTAAATGTTTTTTGTTAAAACTTACGAGAAGCCAAGGTTTTATAACCTCAAGGCTTCCAAAAAATGAGTATGGAGGAGAGAAAAAAAAAACTAATAAAAACTTCAGGAGAAATCTAAACAAACCTGATGACAACCAGCCAATTTTTATTTTACGTCATTTGCTAAAGTTAGAATTTGTAAATATTTCAGGCAGATAACATGGAGATAAAATACATTTTACCTGAGGAAAACGATATTTTAGATCTTTACATACAATACATAATTAAATAAAATATTCCTTGTATTAATGTGTTGAAAATAAAGTACTAATCTTAAGAGCTATATGAACGTCCAACAGAAATGAAAATTTCACTGATAATAAATATTATATTATTTCTTTCTGTTCCTTAAGATGCGTAAACGCCAAAAATTGATAAATTATGAGTATCAGTATCATGACTGATTATAACGTTCAATTTTTCTTGAATTGAAAAAAATGTTGATGAAGCAATGTCTTATTAAATATCATTCATCATTTAGTTTCTCAATATTTGTTCATGCTTTTTTAAAAACAATACATCTATAAGTTATTCTTCGTAGTGTTTAATATAACTAGAAGAACCACTAGCCAAAGATAATTTTTAAAAATGTAATAATCGTTAATAGAAAATATGAACATTAGAATTTTTTTGGGGGGAGGGGTGCCTGATGGCCGAGTGACTGGCGCTCGGTTCCACAGGTTTCGGTTGCCATGGATGTTTGTAGCGGTTCGCAATCCACATTAAATCGTAAATCCCGGTCAAATCTAACTACTGTATTGGACGTAGGGCTTACAACTCTACCCCGTAAAAAGAAAACATCTACTGTCTAGAAGACAGCCAACAGGCAGACGGGCTTGGCCCACCATGGGGCTGTTGCGCAAATGATGATACTGATGAGAATTTTCTTTGGAAAGTTTGGTATGTTAAGCTAGAATAAAAAAAAAAAGATTTTATAATTTTGTCTATAGAAATATTCTCTGCTGATGTTTATACATTTCTTTATGATTTCGTTTTATAATATCGACAATTGATTGTGTATCAGTAATAAATAAGTAAAGATATTTATAATTCTAAAATCTTTCCGAAATCAATTCAATCATTTTCTTATTGAAAGGCCAAAAATATTGCAAATACAATGATAGCAAATAAAAAAACAATAAAAGCGTATTTATATTGAAAGGAAAATAACGATTGCATTGTTTCTTGATAAAGAAAATCCGGTGTTTCATAAAAATAATTTGAAAAAAATTATAAATTTAAGCAATTAATGGTAATAATATGTTCATGCTAAAACTACTTCGAATTAAGAATATGCCTACACAAATTCAACAAGTATAATCTAAGTGTACAAAATACATCTTAATTGACATATTTTATTGGATACAATCCCCATACCTTCATCCAGTGAAGAACAGAAACAATGCAATCGTATATTCAATGCAAAATTCTGATTGGGAAAATTAATATTTTTAATAGCTCTTTTCGTTCCATCTTTATTATTTTGTTTTCATATTATATCGCACAGAAATGCGCATAAAAAGGACTCAGTTTGATTATTAAAATTTTCCATTTAAAAACATTCTTACTAGAATTAAATCAAATAATAATCTATATAAATATTTTTTTTGTTGAAAAAGCCCTTGATTTTAAATCATTAGCTCTCACGAATTAATGATACATGAGATTGGATCATAAAAATGGAATACAAAGCAGAACAATACAGTAACTCATAACAATGACAATAATTACATCCTGTAATAAATCCTGACAATAAAGATTTAAGATAGTGCTTCAGTAATGCACATTTTTACAAGACATTTCTCTGAGTAATACCAAATGATTGCTAATCGTAACATAGAAAATCAGCTTAATGGTTGGTAACTTCGCTTTATTCTGATAAGAGAAACCTTAAATAAATTTTAGTACTGTTAATGGAATTGAGATGTGGGTACCCATGAACGTCTAGCAAGTACTTATATGTTATCAAGTTTTTCTGAAAATTTATTATCAAGAAAACTGAAAATATTTTATTTTTTTAATGGCAACTCTAAAAACACTCATATTACTTGAAAATATTGTGATAATATGAAATAAAAATTATTTTCTTATTTTTCGAACCGTTCATTATGATATCATTATTCCAAGAACAACATTTATTGTAGTAGTTCAAAAATTAAAAACATGTTTGATCTTAATAACATAATCAATCAGACATTCAAGTGAAGTTGCAGAATTTTTTTCTTAATTTGAACTTTTTTTCCTAATTCCAGGCATTACGTTCTTAATTTGTCAGAAGGTATAGAAGATCCAGGTGGAATTAAATGGGATCTTTGTCTTTGTTTACTCTTCAGCTGGATTGTTGTGATTGCCTGTCTCTTACAAGGGATAAAAACATCCGGAAAGGTTCGTTTTGTTTCTTTAAAAGAGGTTGAAAAATTTCATAAGAAAAATTTTGGTGCCAATTTTAAGTAATGTCTAATTCCTTGTAAAAACAGTTAGTATTTCAAAAGTTGTTTTAAATTAATAAAACCATTGCATAGGTTGAATGCATTTGTTTAAAAAAAAAAAAAAAGATATTTATGTTGATAAGGAACTCCTAAAATTTACATTTTTTCTTAATAAAAAGAATCCGGTTTTCATAAAAATAATGCTCTTTAGAGTATTAACAAACAATATTAACTCTTTAAAGTATTTTTTAATACTATTTAGAGTATTAACAAACTAAATTATTTTTTTTTCGTTATTTAAGCTAAAAGCAAATACGTTATCTTCATTTTAAGATCGACTTGAAAAATATTTTTACAAATAATTCAGAAACATTTATTTTTCTCGGAGTTTTTTTTTCCCCTTAGCATCATAATATTTTTAAAATGCTGAAAATAAAATTTGAATTTTTTATATATTTCAAAACTTATTGATCTTAATTTATAAATTTCAAAACTCCTCTCAATTTGCAAATTTTAAAATTTTTTTTAAAAAAAACCATTATTCAAAATACAATGAAAAATTATTTTACTTACGAAATTAATTAGAACACATTTAATGTTTCCATTTTATTTATAGGTTGTGTATTTTGCAGCTACATTTCCATATTGCGTCCTCATAATTCTACTTATCACTGGACTCTTACAAGAGGGAGCCATCAATGGAATATTATACTTCATTTCGCCAAATTGGAAAAAACTTCTTGACATAAAGGCAAGATATTAAAACTCTAAATATTTTTTAATGTACATTGGTGTTGAAAAAAACTTACATATTGTGTTATTTTCTCGAAATGTACTGAGCAAAACGTGAAACTAATGATTCCAAACGCAGATTAGTGTCGAATACATGCGTGTGGATGGTACATGATCAGGAACAGGTTTTAGAACCGCATAGTAATTTTGGTTTTTTCGTTACATATTTCGACAAATTTCATGGTGTCTTTTTATTTCCCAAGCAGGGTTTGTGACATTAAAAACAGTTAAAAGAAATGGACGCCAAAATTGGAATGAAAGAACAATGTGTCAAATTGTCGTCAAACAAACAGCAGGGCAGTCTCAAATCCAGGTTGCTAGAAACAGAAATGTGACGCCCGATCTCATGTTTAACTTATGGATAAAGTTTAAAGATAGACTTGTAGACAGAAAACCTGGACAACATCAACCAAACGCCAAGATGGCAAATGAAAATCGATAATGTCCAATTCAGAGAGGCATAACAAGATTGTAATAACTTCTCGCATAACTTTTTATAGGGCCGTAGGAAACAGAGTTTTGAGGGTTACAGTTTCCAGAAGACTGCACGAGAAAAATTTGCTTGTTTACGAGAACATTATTTGCATTTAGTATTCAACAAAGAACATTGACTTTGGAGCAATGGTCAGCGGGGTCCATTCCATTCTCTAATGAAATCTGGTTCAGCTTTATTATGTAGCAAGACTTATTATATGTTTCAAATGTCTGACAGACTTCCGCAATGGAAGCGAAGATATGAGCAGATAGTCTCATAGATAGCCATAATTTTTCAGAAACTGAGGGACTTTTGCGAAGACAGTGTATAAGATCTTGGAGTCCTATTTTTGCCTTTTCAATGATGTAATTGGCACGACGATGAGCGTACACATAGGATTCATTTAGTAAACAAATGTTTTAAACCTTACGTTATTTGCCGGATGAATTGGCCAGCCAGACCACTAGACCTGAACCCTATACAGATTTTTTTGAACGTTCTAGAGAGACAGTTATAACTCGCTTTCCCCCAAGTTCGCCCTAGTTCGCCCCCCAAGAACCAGCTAGGGTCTGAAAACAGTGTTGCTTGAGTTTAGAGCAACTTCCTCTAAGACTCATCTTTAACTTTAATTCATCTGGATTTCCAGTATGAATTAAAGTTTTGAGAGTTTTAAAAACTAACGGATAAGAACCTATTGTTGAGGAATCTTAAGCACGATCATGCCTGTGTACATAATTGTTCAGTGGTTATTATATCTTCTTTCGCTCTATCAGTCAATATTCATTCCTTATTTCATTAAAATATGTTCTGTAGTTCTGGAGATAATCAACTAAATGTGTGTTTTTTATGTATATGCAATGTATTTTATCTCTTTTACACAATTTCGTTGCTAATATAACGTTAGCTTATTGTGACCAAATTCGCGTGAAGAAAGGAATCTTACTTGCATCTGATTATAGTAGATATTATTTTACAGCGCACTGATAATGCTACAAATAGATTTCAAATTAAATTATATTATGTATAGGTGTGTTTTTTACATCGTTTTAAAATTCTAAATTAATCTATTTCACTTGTCATATAGATATATATATATCACTACTCACTTATCCCTTATCAATTCTCATCATTTTCATTTAATTAATTTCTTCAATGGATGATGTTAATTCTAAGATTCTATGATTGCTAAATGGTGCAATACTCATGAATTTACTTTGAATTAAGGAATCATTAGAATATTATAAATGTTAATCGGCGGTGTTTGGAAACGTCTCATAAATGAATTTCCCATTTCAAGCAGTCAAATAGACATTAGCAAACTGCACGCAATCAGATTTCACTTTTTTTCAATTTCAATAAGTTGAAATTGAGGCCAAATCAATCAACATTTAAGATATAATGGGATTATGTAAACGTGATTGGTTTCGGTTTTCAATTGTTTGACCATAGATTGTGAAGGGGAAAATGCTCCTCGAGAAATAGTATTATAACAAAAATATATCTATTTCTAATGTTTACCGAAAATTTTCTTGTTTACGATAGTTTTATTTTCATGTGATAAATAATCGTTCACAAAATATTGCTGTAGTTTATTTTTTATTTTGAGAATTAAAATATTAGAAAATATTTAATAAGATAATATTTAGTTATTAGAAAATATTTACTTAAGATATAAAAGTAATAATAATATGTTTGCAATGATTATTATTATAACTGACAATTTTCATTGACAAATAGGTGTGGCAAGCAGCAGCAGGACAGATGTTCTTCTCACTAGGTGTGTCGATGGGAGCTCTCATTATGTACAGCAGCTACAATGATTTCAGGAATGATATATTCAGGTAAGACAAGTTTCTCAATGAATCAGAATAATATTATTACTACTGTCGAATCAAGATATTCCGCTTTAATCGGGACTATCACTAACTCCGAATAGTGAAACATTGGACTAAGTGGACCCTTTATGTCAAACTGAATGCATTTAAAAATGTATGAAAATCCGCCATTTTTCTTTAAAATTAATTTTTAAAAAGCACAGAGTTGGGAATGAAAATTTAATTCAAATTGAATAATTTAAAAAGAAAACAAAAATATCCCTAGTTTTCTTCTTCTTCTTTTATTTTTTTGGTAGAAATTATCTTTTTCACAATTTTTTTTTCTCAAAAGGTTTTTAACTGTAGAACATCCTATGGTAAAGCATTTGGTTGTTGCTCTGTGTAATTAATTGCTACCAAAAAAAAATATCAAATATATTGTATATATCAAATATATTATGCGACCACGTGTACTGCAAACGAATTTTTCTTACTTTTTCAAAGTTTCAGTCTTCAATTTCATCCGTCTATTTATAATAACTAGGAGACTGGATAGTCTTTACTTTCTTTGTATTTTCTTGATTATATCAAATATATTGTATATATCAAATATATTGTCTTACTTCTATAAATTCTAGAACAAATAAGACACTCATTGGAAAAATCGTCTATCAAACAACAAAACTTCCTTCCATCCACTCCCTTCCTTTATAAACGGATTAATCCATACCAAGTTGGCAGACAAAAAGAATATCAATATACACACTTGCACGGCTTGTAGAAAAACATTTAAAAGCATGAAATAATAAAAAAAGCTTCACTGCAAATGAAGGGGAAATGGAATTATTGAGACTCCACTGAAACATAATTTGTAAAAAATAGCAGCATTTTTATAATAGCTATTGTAAATCATCGTTTTTATACAAGATAAAGTAAGATAATTATTAGAGGATTTAATAATTATCAGCAAATTTTAGAGGATAATTAAGTAGTTTTTATTGCAATCTATAAGTGATATTGTATAATAAATGGTATAATTTTACAAACTAATTATACGTTAAATTTCTTTTTTCTTCAATAGCTTCAAAATTGTGACCATCGACGAAAGAAAAATTACTTATAAGTTTCAATGCAAAGAATGGCTCTCATTTTGCAAGATTCCATGTTTTCCTCGAATAATTGTAACCGCCATCAAGATTCTTTTAACAAGGTGTTCAGTACATTAACTGGAGTTTCATATATCGGAGACTTTTAAGAACCTAAATACCCCAATTTCAATTGTTTTAAATTCTTGTCCTTAAATAACAAAACATAGAACGTTTTGTCCTTAAATAATAAAAAAAAATCAGTTAAACACAGCTTTCAGCCAAGATTTTATTCTATGATGCAATTTCCTTTCATGACTTTATTTCAAATATTCAGGGGGAAAGGTGATTTTGTTTAAATCGATCAATTTATTACAGATATTTTCTAATATATATAAGAACAGTAATAGGCAAAGTAAAAGCCGAGAAAATTTTGTCAATGAGAAAGAAAGTTCTGTTCTTTGCAAAAGATAAAAATATTATTAATTTATTTTGTTAAATATATTATTAATTGTATAAAATATATTATTAAATAATTATTGAAATATAATTATTAAATTATTGTAAATATATTATTAAATAATTATTGAAATATAATTATTAAATTATTGTAAATATATTATTAAATATATTATTCTTGTTAAATATATTATTAATTTATTTTAAAATTTATCAATTTTTGTTTATTTCAGAGATGCTATGGTTGTCAGTATACTTGATACCATCACAAGTGTCATATCTGGTATGGTCATTTTCTCTGTGCTAGGAGCCATGGCGCATGATTTAGGGCCTGGCACTAGTATAGAAGATGTTGTAGATTCTGGTAGGAAATGAATTCTTTATTATGATTTCATTTTAACAATCTTTTCATTTAGTATTTTAAACTTTACACTCATTTTAATTCATTAATCATATCTATAGTATATAAATTAATATCTAAAAA
This sequence comes from Caerostris darwini, assembly GCA_021605075.1. Classification (NCBI taxonomy): domain Eukaryota; kingdom Metazoa; phylum Arthropoda; class Arachnida; order Araneae; family Araneidae; genus Caerostris; species Caerostris darwini. The sequence goes on from BPLQ01005454.1 coordinate 65,713, forward strand.
ATGTCATAAATTTAATTTTAATAAACTTATAATTTTGAAATTTAATTGAAATTTATGAAAAAATGAAAAAATTCAGCAATTTGAACATTTAATACATTATTGTACTAAGGGCAGTCAAAAGGTTAGCGGAATTTCTTTGTAACTCTTTATTATCATAGTACATATAATTTACTTAGTCGGCTTCAAAGTAAGTTCTTTCAAGACATACACACTTGTTCCATCGGTCCTGCCATTGCTGGAAACAACGATGAAAGTCATGTTGTGGTATCTTCCGAAGTTCAGCCATAGCGTGGTTTTTTATGTCTTCTTCTGCGTAAAATTGTTACTTTTAAGGCCCATTTTGATCTTGGGGAAGAGTCAGAAATCCGATGGTGCTAAATCCGGTGAAAAGGGAGACTGATGGAGGAGTGCAATGTTCTTTTTTTCGAACCATGTCTGCACAACAATCGATGTGTGGGAGCATTGTCGCTATGCAGGGATCATCCTCTTTGGCATTTGGCTGGACGTTTTCTCGAATTGCCTCTCCCAGTCTTTTCAGAATTTGTACATGTAAAGACCCATTAATACTTTTTCCAACTGGTACAAATACATTGGTGCATCAAATCTTCATCAGCGAAAAAAGCAATGAGCAATGATGTGATTTCTTTTGATCGAGAAGAGGATCTTGACCAGATTCTGATGACTGCTTCTCTGTCGCAGCCTTTGTCGTAAATTTACCCCCAGGTCTCGTCACCAGTAACGATTGTCACAAGAAATGTAGGGTCCACTGTGCTTTTTTCAAAACATTCGACAGGGTTACCATTTGATCCGGGTTCAGCAGCCACGTGACAAACTTTGCCCCGACACGTTTCATCTTCAATTCATCTGACAGGATTGCGTGAATGAATCCATGAGAGATCTCCACTTTTTGTGACATTTCATCGATGGTCCTTCTTCAGTCTGATCTAATTAACTGTTTCATTTGCTCGACCATTTTTCGTCTCCATTGCTGCTCTCCTCTTCCAGTGATTCGTGTCCACTCCGAAATCTTGAAAACCACTCCTAAATGACTTTTTTCTTGAAAGAATCGTCCCCGTAAACTGTTTGTAAGGCTAACAAAGTGTCAGAAGCAGATTTTCTGCGTGCGTGCTGGAAAAAAACAAAAAGGAAAATTTTCTTAGTTTTAATCACCAGTATAAGTTTCAGCATGAAATCTAGAAATTATTTTTTCAATCCACACTATGAGTTCACACTCTCCCTATATATATTTATATATCTTGTTCAAATTTTCAATCGTTAATAAAATACTTCTTATTCATCCACTCAAGTTCAAATACATTTTTTTTAAACTTGTAGGGGATGACACTTGATGTTAATACAGTTTTTTTAATATTAATTCAGTAATTATATTTAATTACTTTTTGTTTTATATGGCAGAAAAAAATTTCTCTTTCATAAGATATTTATATTAATTGTAATTATTTTTTAAAAAGTAAATAATTTTTTTTTTTTTTTTTTTTTTTTTTTTTTTTTTTTTTCTAAGTAGGAATTGACTTCAAAATTTTTTTTTTATATTACTTATTTATATTGACGTAGATTTTTTTTATAGATTGCGAGATAAATTGCGTTGTATTTTTGTTTTCATAAAATTTTATGAAATATCATGACCGTTTTTAAAAAATATATATGTATGGGAAAATATGTCATATGTTTCCTATTATATTACCACATTTTTATAACATTTAAAAGTATTTCTACAAAAAAGAATTATTTGACTATACCATATTATACAATATTTTAAAATCGGCAATAGTATTTTAATTTAAAATAAATTTTAAGATTATTCAGATGTTTATGTAAACACTAATTTCAGTTCTCGTTTTAGTTATTGTTATTAGAACTAAACTGAGAAATTTTTGCTTACTATTTAATAAATGAACATTTTGTATTATTAATTATACAAATTTCTGGATGTCACAACCACATTCCATGATCCCATAAAAAAAACATTGTATTGATACATTTAGTGAAGATGAAATAGGCCTTTTATAAAAGGACATTGAAAGGTCCCCGAGGTAGCATATTTGCCAAACTAAAAGGCATTATTCATCGTGTAATTTGTGGTATCCATCTTGAAATACTGCACTCAGCTGTCACAGACGTTATGAGTGGTCTTAGTGTAAGTCATATCATGTTTTGGATTTCTTGCTGAAGAATAGTTGATAAAATAAAACAAGTAATATAAAAAAAAAAATTAAGTCAATTCCTACTTAGGTCAACAAAGAAAAATTTTATTTTAGTTACTTTTTATTAAATAATTACAATTAATATAAATATGTATATACAATGACAGAATCACAACATTAAGTGGCAAAACATAAAGCGAATTTCCTTGCAATTTTCCATTTTCCTTTCTATATATGGTGTTGGACTATTATTTTTGTTTATTACTATTTATTCGTTTTTAATTTTTTTCGTTTCTAATTTATGAAGCCGAGGGTGGTCTATAATTTCTCATTCTATCCATCTTTTGTAATGCTTCATTATTGTAAGAAGCCTTTCCGGTGAGTTTCGAGCAGTCCAGTTCTTCAATTAATTAATTTAATTTAATTAATGAATTAATATTTGAAAAAACTGTATTAACATCAAGTGTCATCCACTACAAATTTAGAAAAATGTATTTGAACTTGAGTGGATGAATAAAAAGTATTTTATTAATGATTGAAAATTTGAACAAGATATATATAGGGAGAGTGTGAACTAATAGCAGGAATTGAATAATATTACGTTAGGTATTTTGTAATTTTAACATCCTCTATAGATGACTTTTAGCACTAAATATGATTTTATTTCTTTTCTTTTTAGAAATCATAATTTTTCTCGCAATTTTTCTGTATGATTTTTTTAGTATGGTGATATAAAGTCGATGTACTAAAACATATATATATATAATCTTATCTTATATATTTTGATGAAACGTTTCTCTGTTGTACACCTTTTCAGTTCCACGTCACTTTTCTTCACTGAAAAGTGTTCATCCTACTTACGAGTGTTTACTGGAGTATTGGCAAAGTAAACGGTATACCATTCTGCACGAAAACCAATTTTTCTCTGTCAAGAAATACAACAAGATCATAACACAACATCAATAATAAAATACTTGATTGTTGCTATAAAAATTTAGTGACAATTTTTGAAAACATGTTATAATGTTTGTGCTTAAACATGCTTTAATATAAATACGACTTATAAAGATATTTTAGGTTTATTTTTATTTATTGTTAGGTTTTTTTCAATATATTAGTTGGTTTTAAAACTTTTAAGCAATAGTAATTATATATTTCTGGATAACCATTGAGTTATTAAGAGTTAAGTCTACAATTGATATTGTTTTGTTTTGTAATTTACTTGCTTAAATTTTTAATTCAATATAATTTCATAGTAAAATTATCAGATGTAGCCTTTTATCTATTAAACTCTTATCTTAATGTCTCTAAAAGTTTTTAATGAAAATATTGTCATTTGATATTTTCTGGAGTTTCTGTTTTCATACAATGTTAATTTTTCAATAATAACTTAAATTTCCTTTTATCATAGAAAATATATTCGTAAGGTATTACGAAATATTTTTTAATCATACTTTGTATCATTTGATGCTTTTTATTTCCTTTTCAAATGAAAACGAAAACATAATTGGAAACGAACTTTTTTTTTATTTGATTTAAAGCTTAAACTAAATACGCAGAATGAGCTTTCACATTAAAAATACTGAAACTAATATTAACATTAAACTTAGATTTCAGCGTTTATTAAAAGTTTCAAATACGTATTGAGCAAGGAAATAGAATAAGGTTTAAATTTCTAAATATATAGTCACATATTTATTGTATTTAGTTGAAAATATGAAAAAATTATTTAACAAATAAAGAAAAGAAACTAAATAGTATAAAAACATCTCATCTATATTTTTTAAAGTTTTAAATTCATTGATTCTTTTTTATGAATCGATTTTGATAGATAATTTTTTTTCGAATTAAATCATTATGTGCATGAAATTTTACAAAAGAACAGTGTACTGCACCAAATGTACAGTTTAATTATAATTATTAAACATGCACATTTTTAAGCATACACTGCTAAAAGGACTCAATTATAATTATAATTTTTTAAAAAGAAACTTTTCACTGACTTGCTGCCATGTTGAAAAAAAGTGTTTGAAAAGACTTTAGAGAGAATTTTATTTATCCACATAAAGGAAGATATTTTAATCGTCTTTGAATATAGCTTAAAAGCAAATTACTTTTAAATTCAGTTAATAAATTGATTGCTCAGTCTCAGGTTCTAATCCTTCAAACTGGAATATCGCCGTAAAAAAATTATCCTTTTAAGTAACAAGCGAATGCAAAATAAATTAAGGAAAAAACCACATTTTAAAATAAAATTTAAATTATTTCTAATAGGTTTCTGATACGGTTTACGGAAACATAAATTAAAAAAAGCATTTTTTTTTTTACCAAACTGCTTTTAGAAGCATGATGACATCAAAACTTCATTAAGAGTATTTCAGATACTTCCACGTAATCTCTTTTCTTATGGTAAAAATGGTTTTGGAAGACATTCTTAGTAACGGAAATAAAAAATTGAATTTCTTGGATTAGTTGCTAATCCCTGGTGCGTTCCGTTGCAGGTCCAGGATTAGCATTCATGGCATATCCGGAGGCATTAAGTAGACTGCCAGTTCCTCAGCTGTGGTCCATCCTGTTCTTTTTCATGCTGTTCATTCTCGGCTTAGACAGCGAGGTAGGATTTGAAAGGAAAAGATGCTTAGAAGAATGAAAAAAACTCAGCAAATAATTGGCAGTTTTATTAATTTGTCAAGTTTTCTTTTTTGTCCTTTTTGAAAGCTCCATCTAAAAATAATAAGTTTCCCTTTGAATAAATATTCCGCAACTTTTGTATAAACTGCCTTGAGGATTGAATTACAAAAAAATGAAAGATTGAAAAATTTTGCTGAAGATTCAAATCCTAGACGAGGCTCCATTATAATCGAAGTTCTTAAGAATTGCTTTATCAATTTTTCAAAAAAATTTTAAATCGTTCTTGAATAGTTGCCAAGGCTTATAAAATGCTGCGTAACCTTAATCTTCAAAAAATAAATCTATTTACTCTATTCGAGTAAATGCTTTTGTTATGTATCTTTTCTCATACTTTAAGAAATACTTATAGAGAAATTATCAATAAAGTAATATTTTTAAATAAATTTTAAAATTTATGTTAACAGTGCAAATTTGTCGTTAATAAAAAGATATGCACCAAATACGGAAACTTAAATTTTGTTTTATTATTATTTAAATTTGAATAGAATGTTTTATTTTTAAATTTTAATTTTAAATATTTTAATTTTAACATTTTTGGGCTTTCTAATGTGTTTAATTTAACATTAAAAACTCCTGAGTAATAAATTATTTGTGTATTTACGTTCACTGAAAAATACTTCAAAATATTAAAATTTATGAATTTTATTATTATTTTTTTTATTATTTTACAATAAAATGTTTTAATTTTAATTTATTACATATTTTATTGTTTTTAATTTAATCAATTTTTACGAATCTAAAGTTTATTTAAAGTTATCATATCAATTATGTAATAAACTAAACTATGCTTTTTTTATACCTGACTTTAAAAATTTTTTAGTTTATAGGAAATGCAAAAAAAATTTTATTCATAAAATATTGTGGAAAATTAATTTACAAATTGCGCCCTTATGCTTTATGGTATATTTTGTTTAATTAAATGTTAATATTATTAAATATATCAAAGTTTGAAGTATTTTATTTTTATTGTATCCCTTTCTGCGTAGTTTGCTTTAATGGAGAACGTCTTGACGAGTTTTTGTGACGAATATCCTCGTCTTCGCAATCATAAATCAAAGTTCTGCATTATTCTGGGCATCGTCTGCTTTCTTTTAGGTCTTCCTTGCACAACTAGGGTATGAAAAAAATTTTATATATATTTCGTCTTATTTAATATTCAAATAATTTAAAATTTTTAATTAAATACATATATAGTTTTAAAATAATAAACATTTGATTAATTTTATTTTCAATTAATTATATTTTTAGATATGGAACATTTTATGTGAAACTGATATTTTTTATGCATAAAACTAGAGTCTGTATGCATGTATGCTCTAAAATTAAACAAATCTATTTTTCTGGGAATTCATTATTGTTTTATTTGCTGTTTATGTTAACACTTTATTGTTATTAAAAAATAAGGAATAGATGATTATTAATTATATATTAATTATAAAAAATTCCCTTTTTTATTGTTCATCCCTTCAGATGGTTCTCGTTATTTTTAATAAAACTTTATATGTTTCAAATGTTTATTTACGAATGGAAAATGATTCATAACTCTCCTATGCTATCGTATTCATAACGTTATTCATCTTTTTATGTGCATGAAAATACTTCATGCCATTTTGCTGCTTGTTTCCTGACAGCTTTATGGCTTGCGTATTTATTTTTATTTGATATTTTGCATTCAAAATTGAGATTGTTTTTAAATATGTGGCTTTGATATTCATTTGTGGTATTCCATAGAGAAGTTTGCTAGCAGTTCATTATTATCATGACATCTTTACTTTAAAACATTTAGTATAAAAAATGTTTAAATATTTATATTTTTTATGCTTATTGAAGCAAAAAATATTTTATTTTTTGTAGCTCAACAACTTCAGGACATTTCTGCTATTATAAAAAATACATGAATGTATAATGTATCCAAAGTGCTGGCAAATGTGAAAATGTATCCATTGCCTCAATAAATATTCATAACATTTTGTTTTGGCAAGTTTTAAAAAAAACAATTTAAATAAAATAAGAATTTGGATTAAATTTAAAAAAAGATAATGATTATTGTCAGAAAATATATGATTTTATCATTCCTTGCATCATCTTGTTTAATATAATATATTTGTCTTGAAAGCTCATATTAAAATTGGCTATTGAAATGACGAATTTTACAAAATGTCGTCGCATGTACATGTTACGATTAATTTCTAAAAATAATTGTTTTAATTTGCATAAAAGAGATAGTTAACATAGTAAAATTCTTAACAACTTTTATAACATCACATCATTGTGACCAAACTTGACAGGGTCTCTTATAATTTCGATTATATATGAGTGAAAATATGCACTCAATTAAAATGACAAGAATGCCAGTGGATTTAAAATAACTAAGATAATGGTAAACACGAAAGAATGGGCTTCTGAATTGGAAAAGCTCCATTTATTCAAATTATTTTACTCAGATTGTCCCATCTATTTTACTCATTTTCGACAGATGGCACAAACTAAAAGTTCTGGTGATTTCTAAGACCCAAGAGAGTCACAATAATTTAATAGACTTACTTTTAGAGAGTCACAATAATGTTCCTCCGAACCTCCTCGAATCTGCAGTATCCTTCAACTACTACGTATTCCAGCTAATGTTCCTTCCAAATTGCGGTTAAAAAACTCAATTTCTCTATCTAGAAGTTTCTCATCTAAATTGAAACAGCATTTTCTATTTATTGCTGACACAATTTTTTGGTATATTCTTGATTAATATTTGGCTTATTCTAAACCAGAGGCTTAATGCTTCCATGAAAAAACTTTTCCTTAAAGAATACATTGGCATTTATAAACTCATCGTTAATTAATTGGTAAACCATACACAATTTAAATACAATAAAATGGTAAAATATATTTTGTATTTCATTGCTGTGCTGAAACTCTTTTTTTTTATGTTTAGGGAGGACAATACATTTTAGAAATGATGGACAAATATGGAGGAGGAACTGCTGTGGTATGCGTTGCTGTAGTTGAAAGCATGGCAATTGCTTGGGTGTATGGTAAAAAAAAAATATATTACAGAATTCACCATTTACTTTATTCTGTTGATAAAGTGTATTCCAAAAAGCGTACTGCCTTTTAATCCACCATGATTCGTTCAAATATTTTTTCAGATCTAGCTGGCATTAATAAATATAAAATTGACTAAATTTGGGAAAAGAATAATAATCTTAAAGTTCTACTGAAGCCCCTAAAAATCATGGAATGGCAGAAATAATATGGAAGATATATATATATTTCCAGACATTCATAGCAATTAATCCTAAAAACATCTGCAAAAAATCCTCCACCAACCCCTATATATTGCTTTAAAAGCACGAAAACATCATGTAAGCTAAAAAAAAAATGTGGAAGAAATTTTTACAAAGATCCCACCAATGTAACAGCCTTTTCTAGCTGACACTAATCCTTTTATCGCTAGTAACGTCCTTTTCTCGCCAGTTACGTTTAACACATATATACATAAGGAGCGTTCGAAAAAACACCAATGATCACCCCTCAAATTAAAAATAATTACTATGAATCTTCTACTAATGACCACAAGACGATCTACGTGAAAGTGTCTTCTAAGTTGTCTTTGAAATCATGTAAAGTTCTCCATGCTTTCAGTGACTCTTAATAATGCAGTTTCATTCTTCTAAACGTAGGCGCATTTTTGCTCCAATTAAGATTCAACTTCATATTTAAAAAATCAAAAAATTCATTGAGTTATGGAAAAAATCACTATGAGAGTCCTTTGTTTGTAACAGCCTGTAGTTGAAAAAAAGAAATACTTTAATATATTTTAGATATTTTTTATTGTAGGTGTAGATCGATTTTGCGAAGACATAAAATTCATGTTGGGAAAGAAACCTGGAATATATTGGAGAATTACCTGGAAAATAACTGGACCTGCTATTTTGACCGTAGGTAAAATTTTTGTTTATTTTATATTGTTATTCTCAAAATATGTATTTCTATCAGTATGAATTTCGATAAGAAAAATTTATAATAAATCTTCACTCATGCCACCGTATTAATACATATAAATCTTGCAAAAGGACTAAAGTCAACGTAATTTAAATACGTTGCTTTTAGAAACAGGAGGGCTTAATATTAATTGGGTTTCAGGTCCCTCAACTGAGATTTCGGATACCTGGCGAGAATATTCTGGGTTTTCTCCCGTACAACCATCAAATATAGAGCAATTAATTCTGAAAGTCCACCAGCAAATTATGTAAATTCATGTAGATACGTATTTTTATGTTGGAAAATCAATGTAATGCAATGAAATGTAATGCAAATTCGTGTTTGGAAAAGAGCCGCATGAAGCACGATACACCTGAAGTATAAAAAAACCCTTTTTTAATTATGTTTAATTGAATAATTAATTAATTAATACTTTCAAATAATCTTTATTGCAAATATACATAAATCATATCATTAAGTAATTATTAACTAAAATCTGTAGTGTTGTAGGTTTGCAGTTGAATTGTAACTGTATATGGTTGGGTTGAGATTTGAAACACAGGTTTGAGAACTCACAGCTTTATTTTCATACGAACAAGCATCACACACATACAATTAGAGATATACAATATGTAACACATTTAAAGAGAGATACTCCTAGATTCATGGAAGGATTCCACTTCTAAGCAGAAAAAACTAAATACTTAAGTTTGCCGGAAGATGCCAACTCTCCGGGCTAGATTCTGTAGGCCAACTTATACGTAGGTTACGTTGAACATATTTCCTCTCGGGATGCGATATTACAAACTAAACGTTTCTCAACAGAAGTGTGATTGTGATGTACTAAACATTTCTCAGCGGCAGCGACGATTGTTCTGTACGTCTTTTCCGATGAAAGTCCCGAGGTCTACTGACCACTGCGTAGAACGAAGCAAGGTTATAAATCCGATTTTTACACCAGAAAAAAAATTAAATTACAAAACAATTAAAAAACAAATTAAAGCGTTGAATTAAATAAATTAAAAATAAAATGATAAGAAAATATTTTATATAAAAATGAAAAAAAGGCCTGATGGCCGAGTGGCTAGTACTCTGGCCCTCGGTGCCACAGGTTTCGAGTTCGACTCGATTCGGGTTTGTTAGTGGTTCGGAATCCACTTTAAATAGTAGGTCCCGGTCTAATAGGATCGTCTTTACGGGAGTATTGTTACTCCGCGTCCGTAGCATATTTTCAAGCTACACGCACTCCCTGAGTAGTGCTAAATGAGTAACGTCGGTACAGCCCTTGCTATGGTATAAAAAAATAATTATCTAAGTATTTACCAGCTGCATTAGAAAAAAAATAAAATAAACATGAAAAAGTAATATTTAGCTACTTCCATTAAGAATATTTAGTAATAATTCTTCTTCATTGGCGCAATAGCCCGAAAGTAGGCCAGTTTTCGAAACAGGATATGTTTTTATTTTTACGGGGTAGGGTTGTGAGCCCTACGCCCAAATGCTTAAACTGGGACCTACATTTTAAAGTGGATTCCGAACCACTACAAACATGCATGGTACCGAGCGCTAGTCACTCGGCTATTAGGCCCATTTTGTAATAATAATATATATTATATATTAGTTACATATCTCTGGTATCAAAACTGGGTATTTTTGATTGATCAATACTAAGTATCATACTTAATAATTGGCTGAAAATGAAAATATTTTCATTTTTAATTCCATTGCTAATAACTAATACATATTTAAATTTGCAACAATTGCTAACACTATTTTTAATGGTTGTTTTCTATTTTCGAAAAATAACGTCAAACACTGTCTTTCAATATTTTAATCGCTGATTATTTTATCTTCTTCAAATATAATCTTTAAAGTAGATAATTTAATTACTTTTATTTTTGACTATTTTAAAAATTACTTTAATGTTTAATTGCTTCAAACTGCTGTTCGGTTAAATGAGTTTTGGTGTTACTCCTTATTTTTTATTCTTCATCTTTCGCATAATGGTATAATAATTTTAATAACTAATATCAACGTTTACTTATGTTTTATATTATTAAAATTTAATTAGTGTTAAGGAGGTAATTATTAGGAAATTTTACTAATAAATGTATTTAATTTCAATAAAATAATTAATTATGTTTAGTTAAGCATAATATTGTATAAAATAGTTTAAAATGTCTTAAAATTTCAGAAATAGTTTTAATTAATACCTGTTGTACATAAACTGAGGGGTTAATTTATTAGACAAACTTGCATCTTACTTCGAAAGACAACTTTACAATTTCTTTATTGTAATTTTGGTAAACATCCTTGGATAGAAAATTGTTATTTTAACATAAAGATATATTGTTGTCAAAATATGTATGTGGTATGAAAAAAATTATCAAAATTATTATTGTTGAGTATAAATTCAGAACTTTGTTAAGTTGATGATGAACTTTGATAACTGTTCTACATATCGGTTTATCAGAAAAAAAATGTATTTGTTTTAGAGTCTAATAGATTTGAGGATTTAAAAAATTACTAATAATGTCTAATTTAATGTTAAAACGTCCAGGTTCTAAATCACAAAATATTTAAATTATTCTTAAATAATAAGATAGTTTTTTCATTATTATTGTTTATTCAAAATAAATGTCATCAAACATTACACATTTCAGAAATGTTAAGAAATTATCTTTAAGATTATTCACTTATTTGGTACACATAATTGATTTTCTCCGTTATTATTATTTATTTAAAATAATGTCAGAATCCATTTTAAACCGTAAATCCCGGTCTAATACGATAGCAGACCGATGTGGAGGTAGTGTTACTTGGTGTCCGTAGCATATCGTTTAGCAACACGTGTCCCCTGGGTAGTGCTAAATTAGTAACAAAAGTGTAGTCCTTGCTTATGGCATAAAGATTAATTATCTCTGTATTGCCATCTGCATTAGAACAGCAACAACAAAATAATGTCAGCAAACATTTTCTTTCTAATGCAGCTGGCAAATAGACCGTGGACTTTTTATGCCATAAGCTCTGCACCGAAGTTACTCACTTCATAATGGCACTACCCAGGGGACGCGTGTAACTTGAAGATAAGCCACGGACGCGGAGTAACAATGCCCCCGCAACGCTCTACGATCATATTAGTATTGGGACCTACGGTTTAAAGTGGATTCCGAACCACTACAAACACCCATGGGCAACGCCGGGATTTGAACCCGATACCTGTCGTACCGAGCGCCAGAGCGCTAGCCACTCGGCCATCGGGCACCTATGTCGGCAAACATTGCACATTTCAAAAATGTTAAGAAATTATCTTTAAAGTTATTCAATTATTTAATAAACATAATGGCAGTTTAGAGACAGGAGATGTTTTCTTTTTATATGAGAAGGATGTCATCCCTACGCCCAACGCTCTGCAGTCATATTAGGCTGGGATCTACGATTTAAAGTGGATCCCAATTATGATACTGAGCTGATTTTTTTTATTAAGCTATATAATTCCAATATCAAAAGAAATTGATGGTTTTATTTATACATACATAGGGCTCGATACCACAAGTTTCGGTTCGAATCCCGGTGGGACCATGAATATTTGCAGTGGTTCGGAATCCACTTTAAAATGTAGGCCCCGGTCTAATAGGATCATAAAGCGTTTAGGGTGTATTGTTACTAGCGTCCGTAGCATATTTTCAAGCTACACGTGATCCCTGGGTAGTAATAAATGATTAACAGCCTTAACAGCACATGAGTAAGCCTTGCATATGGCATAAAGATTAACTGTCTCTGTATTCCCAGATTTATTCGAACAATAATATTTATACATAAATGTATTCATTTATATATAAGATACCAAAGTCAATGGTATACAATATCCACAGAAATATTTCATTTTTGCCAAAACTCTTGTATAAATCTGGCGTAAACAAGAACTTTAAAATCTTTCATATTTCGATATACCACTTTCAAATAATACGGCACATATATTAAATTTTATTAAATTATTGTGATAATTTAACAAAATTATTGAGTGTAATTTGTAGCTTGACTTATCTAACAACTTTCTCAAATTTATCTACTTTCATCACCTCAGAAAGTCGTTTAGCATGCTATATATTTTTTACTTACATCGTTGACAAGACTTCCATATAAAAGCACATTTTTTATTCATGGAGGAAAAAAAATTCTATAAAGGTCAGAATATTCATTCTTTTCTACATCACTGCGAAGGAATATACCATTTTTCTCCAGGAATAGGGGCCCAGAGAATACTTTAATAGGTCTCCAGATTCTGTGAAATGCATTGAGAGGCTCTTATACTTTAAATGAAAGTGATTCTACCTTAAACGAGCTCTAAAGTTATTTTTATGGCCTACTTTTATGGTCCTTAAAGAAGCCAAAATCTTTTTTTTTCTATACGAAATACAATACCGAATTTTTAGAGGTATTCTTAAGTGCGAATGCACTTATTCAACATCTTCCTGTTTTTATAGTCTTTTATGTTTTAGATGTCCATTTAGTGTTACTAATGAATTATTATTGAGTCCGATGCTTGATGATTTTGGATTTATTTTTACTTTTTTTACGGGGTTCATTTTGAACAGAAAAAAAAATTGATTTTAGAATATGATAAGTTTATAACTATTATGTATATTTTTATACTGTGTAAAAGGACTATCGTAATTCCCTTTTGTTTGAAAAAATTACATAATTTTTTTGAATACATACATAAGATCAAATAAATGTATAAAATGTCACTATAATTAGTATTCAAAATTTAGAATTTTTTTGATGGGTTTTTAACGTAAATATTTTTTAATCGTATGAAAAATATTATAACAACAAAAAATATCTTTGAACCCAAAATGGGATTCAAGATAACATCTTTTAATTATAGCAGTTGAATTATCTTTGAATATAACAATAGGGCATGAATGGCTGAGTGACTAGCGCTTGGTGGCACAGGTGTTAGGACTATTCGGAATCCCCTTTAAACTGTAGGTCCCGATCTAAAATGATCGTAGAGGGTTGCGGGAGTAGTGTTACTCAGCCTACGTAGCATATCTTCAAACTACACGTACCCCAGGATAGTGCTAAATTGCTAAATGAGTAATAGTCTTAACAGCACATATGTAAGCCCTTGCTTATGGCAAAAAATTAACTCTCTGTATTGCCAGCTGCATTAGTACAACAACATTTATGCATATATGTATTCGTGTATATATTAAACACCAAAATCGATGTCACACAATGGCCTCAGAAATATTTCAGTTTTGTCAAAACTCTTGTATAAAACTAACACATACAAGTACTTTAAAACCTTACATATTTCAATATACCACTTTCAAATAATACGGTTCACATATTAAATTTTATTAAATTATTGTAATAATTTATTTAATTATTGTAATAATTTATTTAATTATGGAGTACCATTTTGCCATTCTAGCATTTTACCATTTTGCTTGTCTTTTGTAGCTTGACTTATCTGACAACTTTCTCCCCTCAGAAAATCGTTTAGCAAGCTATATTATTTTTTACTTACATCGTTGACATAAATAACATCTTTTAATTATAGCAGTTGAATTATCTAATTCAAAATTTTAACTAAGCGCTAACTTGCTAAATCCAAATAATTTACTATACGATGCGACAATAGTGTTATTTTTCTCTTTTTCTGAAAGTGATTAAACAAGCTGGAGTTTCCGCCTGCTTACAAAGTGAGCCTCTTGTGGTTTCGTGTATCACGCCATGTGATAATTAAGGTCTGCTGCAGACCTAGTGAAATAGATTCGACGTAGACTTGAGAACTCTGAAAAACTCCGTCTTTGGAGTGAACTGCACTTGTGAAACAAATTGAATTCTTTATTTTTCATTTTTTGTAAATAAAAATTGTAATAAATAGATTTCTGTATGTATATATATATATATATATATATATATATATATATATATATATATATATATATATATATATATAATGCTTGTAAATAAAAATTAATGTGTTCCCATGAACATGAAAGTGGCCCTCTTCTTGAAGCCGTTATAGATCTAGCATAGGCCGAGAAGTTATAATGTTCTGTATAAATGTTAATAAAAATGTTATCATAATTTTTTTAAATATTACATGCCTTCTTAAAACTGGGTTTAAATTTAAATTTTGCTCACACCTTCATGTTTAAAAAGTAATTATAATATTGAAAGCAAATTATTTTTAAAATGCATATTATTTTATAAAATATTATATTCAAAATAACTTTCAGTGTGAATACAGTTCTCAAAATTCGATCATTTAATAAATATGCCATATATTATTGACTGCTTTTAAAAAGTGAAATTGATTTATGTTCTAAAACACTATGCTGCAAATAGAAAAAAAGTTTTATTTATTTATTTATTTTTATTTTATTTGTTTATTTATTTTTATTTTATTTGTTTATTTATTTTTTTTTAAAATTTTTCTCTGTAGAAAGAATGTACTACGAGAACTCTGTTGTCATTTTTCAGATACTTGTAGTTCTAATTATATGTAAACAAAATTGACATAATTTTAAAAAAAACTTTGCAAGTCCTTTTAAAGGAAAATTTAAAACTCGCATTTTCATTTCATATTTACAACTTCCTTTCAATATTGGAAACTAACGATATTTATACATAATGTTTTTGAAGTATTCTATCCAGAATATTCGGAATTTCCGGGTTTTAGAATTTCTGTCCCTAATTCGATTAATTAATAAATTTGCCATATATTATCAACTGTTTTTAAAAAGTGATATTGATTTATGTTCGAAAACACTACACTGGAAATAGAAAAAAAAAATGTTAAAAAATTCTTAACAATTTCGAAATATTTCTCTGTAGAAAGAATGTTTTTTGTACTCTGTTGTCATTTTTCAGATACTTATTTAAAGCACTCTAATTATTTGTAAATAAAACTGGCATTTAAAAGAAAGAATTTGAAAGTCCTTTTAAGGAAAATTTAAAACTCGCATTTTTATTCATATTTACAACTTCATTTCAATATTAGCTAACATATTTTTATATATGAAATATTTTATCCGGTACATATTTTACTGTGGATATAAGTCTCAAAAAACCGATTCACAAATAAATGTATCATATAATTTATAACTGTTTTTAAGGAGTTAGAATGAGCTACATTATATGTTATCTTCCAAACAGCTAGGCTGAAAATGCCCTTATTTGTGAAATGAAAGCAACTGTAAAACATCGTTCTATGCTAATAGGCATGTTTACAATATTTATGGTGGGGCACTCTGATGCATTCGAAAAAAGAACGTTGTTTTTTTTTGCAAGGAAACGGAAACGAAAAATCGTTTGCATACCGCATATTCTAACGCCATTGTTGTACTGTCGGTTGCATAGAGTATTTTATTTAACGCAGTAAAATGGGACCATTTGTTTCGATCCATTAAACGTTATTCAACTTTTCTAAGGAATATTATTGTTTTCCTTTTTTTTTTTTCTAGGTCAAATTATTTTTATTGCTTCTTCCCGGCCATAAGAGTTTTTTTATGGTAATACTTCATATTTTGATTGACGGCCATCTTTTTGTTAAATTGGGTTCAGCATTAAGAATATATTTTATTTCTTTTTGAATTTTTAAAGGTAGTAAATACAAACGTTATCATTTTCGTATTATATGTAATGTTTCTAATACCCAATTATATAAAATTATATAATTGCAAACAGAGTATTGAAAATAGTATTGAACCAAAGTATTGAAAACCAAAATTATAGTATTGAAAACCAAATTATTTTTTAAATGCATATTATTTTTGAAAAGTATTATATTCAAAATAGCTTTCAGTATAAATACAATTTTCAAAATTCAATCCATTTATAAATCTGCCATATATTATTAATTGCTTTTAAGAAGTGAGATTGATTTTTGTTCGAAAACAATAGAAAAAAATTCTTAACATTATTGAATTTTTTTTTTTTCTGTGGAAAAAATGTTCTGTTGTTATTTTTCAGATTCATATTTTATGCGCTCTAATTATATGCAAATAAAACTAACAATTTAAAGAAAAACATTGCCAGTCGTTTTAAACTTGCATTTTATTGATATTTACAACTTCATCTCAATATTAGCTAACGATTTTTATATGTGTAATATTTTTCAAAATATTTTATCCGGCACATATTTTACAATGGATATAAGTCTCAAAAAACCGATTTACAAATAAATGTATCAGATAATTTATAACTGCTTTTAAGGAGCTAGAATGAGCTACATTATATGTTATCTTCCAAACAGCTAGGCTGAAAACGCCATTATTTGTGAAACGAAAGCAACTGTAAAACATCGTTCTATGCTAATAGGCATGTTTACAATATTTATGGTGGGGCACTCTGATGCATTCGAAAAAAGAATGTTTCTTTTTGTAAAGGAAACGGAAACAAAAAATCGTTTGCATACCGCATATTCTAACGCCATTGTTGTACTGTCGGTTGCAGTTATTTTCTTTTGATAGAGTATTTTATTTAACGCAGTAAAATGGGACCATTAGTTTCGATCCATTAAACGTTATTCAACTTTTCTAAGGAATATTATTGTTTTCCTTTTTTTTTTTTTTTTTCTAGGTCAAATTATTTTTATTGCTTCTTCCCGGCCATAAGAGTTTTTTTATGGTAATACTTCATATTTTGATTGGCGGTCATCTTTTTGTTAAATTGGGTTCAGCATTAAGAATATATTTTATTTCTTTTTGAATTTTTAAAGGTAGTAAATACAAATTTTATCATTTTCGCATTGTACTGTTCGTATTGTTTCTAATATGCAATTATATATTATAAGCCTTTTCTTAAAAATATTGTGATTGCTAAGGTTTAGATTAATTTTAAATGAAATCTTAGTTAAATCTAATCATATTATTGATTAAGTTAAGATTTAACTAAGATTTAATTTGCGTATTTACTTCAAATGATATTAACTAAAAAATATTAAGTAAGTTATATTAAATGCTAATAAGTAATAAATTTTACAAATTTTAATTTCACTTGAAGTTTTTCCCCCTTTTTCCCCTCGCAAGCAATATGTTCTGCATTTATTTACAAATTGAGTGATAAATTTCATTCTTTATAAAAATAGATCATATACATTTTATATCTGTAATGAAATTTAATTCTCTACCGCTCAGTGCCCCAGGCTTCGGGTTCCAGTGCCCCCGGGACCATGAATGTTTGTAGTGGTTCGGAATCCACTTTAAATCGTAGGCCCCGGTCTAATATGGCTGTAGAGTGTTGGGCGTAAAAAATTAAAAGATGTCCTTTCTCGAAATCTGCCAGTAGGCAGACTGTCTTGGCCACCAAGGGGCTGTTGTGCCAATGAAAAACAGGAAATTTAATGGTAGGTTTAAAATTCTTTGTTAACGTCATAATGAATCCTATAGAATTCATCTTAATTACCAGAGGTGGAGAATCAGCGACTCCTGACTACCGACTATTTAGTCAAAATTTTTGTACTGACTCTTGAATCTCGAAGAATTAAGTTTAATAAGAAACCAAATAATAAAAGCAAAAGGAAATATCGTGTATATAGTGTTTTTAAAAAGGAAATATAGTGCTTTTTTATTATCTTTATAAAAATTTATTTCTATTAAAATATTTATATATATTAATTCTATTAATTTATTGCTATTAATTTTTTTCCATTTTTAATTTAAGAAGTTTTCAAAACGCATTAGTGTTTTCATGTTTATAACGTCTTTTTCCCTTAATGAATTAAAAGCTCATTGAAATTGACATTAATGAAATATTGAAATGAAGTCCAATGTTCTTTCCAACCAATGTCTGATATATTTCTAAAATTTTGAATATTACTATTTTCCTCGCTCATTTAAACAATCCTCTAAACACATCTGTAGAATTTCAGTTTTTGTATTTAATATTTTAAGAAGAAAAAAGAAACACATGGCATACAAATATAACATTGTACACATGGTATAAATAAAATTTACTTTAAAATACTAGTTGCAAATATAGGAGAAATGACTGATCTCACTATTGTAATGAGTTGCATCAAAAGTTTATTATTTATTATAACTTATTCATACGGTGGAAAATGTAAAACAACATTTTATCACGTTGGATTGATTTTTAGAGCATCAGTAATCATCTAGTCCTTTTTCTTGCTACCAATCATGTGTGAAGATTTAATTGTATTAAAAATGGAAACTAACAAGGATATCTGCGTGCAAAATACGGAATTCGCATTCTTCTAGAATTCGTATTGATATTTATATTGATCTTTCTTTATTGATATTTTCTTATATGTTTCATGTGTGTTGCATATATTTTCTATATTACTTTTATGAAATTAAAGCAGTAAAGTTTCTTAGTTCAAATATAATTCAGTTAAATAATACATTTGCCATTAATGCATTTAAATATAATTCAGTTCAATAATACATACATTACAATTCGTTTAGAAAAATTTTGAAAACTTTTTAAATTATATTGTTTTTGAATGATGAGCACTTCGACTTATTGGTCACTAGAAAAACAGATATGTAGCAGATTCAGAGTTACCCAGAATGCAAACATAAGAACTTCCACAATTTTAAATAAACATCCTCCAAGTATAGCATCCTGGGTTTGTGCCGCCTTCAAGCGTAGTGGAAGGAATTTTTCGTCCTATGATTTGTTTGTATTGTTTTCGAACAACGAAAATTTTGACTCATTTACAATTAGGACAACAAAAGAGTAGCAGATTCAGCGTTATACCGGATATAATCATAGGAGTTCAAACGAATACCCTTCAGGTATAGCATCTGGGATACGCGTTTTCCTCGTCCAGCTTAGTTGGGGCCTCTCGGCCTAGTGGTTAGCGCTCTGTACCACAGGTTTCGGGTTCGAATCCTGGCTGTGCCATTGATGTTTGTAGTGGTTCGGAATCCACTTTAAACTGTAGGGCCCGGTCTGTTTAGCCTAACATGTGCACAAGACGACCGTAGTTCGACAAACCAAACCTCAAACTTAGTGGGAGGATTTTCCATCCTATGACTAACATATCTTCTTTTTTCTCTGAACAGACATGATAGCTCTAAGTTTGGTTTTGCTTGTCGTGCTTTTAATGAGCTTTTCCAAGTTCGGAACCTTAACACTTGAAAGCCTACACACGAGGCCTCTGTAGCTTTCCCTCAAGCTATAACCTATAATAAATATTTTTTTAGATAATGTCAGCTTCTGTTCTTTTTCAACCAAATTTTATTTTATTGATTTTAGAATTTTAATTTGAGATAAATTAATAAATAAATAATTTTTTTTCTATTGATACAAATACTAACAGATAAAAAAAAATGTGCTAAATTTCCAAAATAAATAATTCCTTTAAAATTTTCTTTTTCAGTTCGTCTTTGTGTATTCGTTGGTTGAGCATGAAACTCTGAAGTACGGCCACTACGACTTCCCCGATTGGGCGGACGCAGTGGGTTGGGGACTGGCATCCCTCTCCATGCTCCACATACCTTTCTGGGCAGTCATAGCCATATGGAATCAACGTGGGTCGACCCTCAAAGAGGTAACATTAAAGATACTAATATTTTTTTATTTTTCTTTCTATAAAAATTGTTCTAGAATTCTAGAAAATTGATTGGAAAAATCAACTTTTGGTCTCAATATGGTATTTACTATTTTCAATATGCACTTTTCGTAATAGAATACGAGAAAAAAAACGTAAAAAAGGAAAGTGAAAAACAAAAGATGAACTAATAATAAGTTCTCTCAAATTTTTTTAATAAATTTTCCATTAAGGCAAATGTATTTAAATCATATTCTAATTACAGCAATGAAAGTGCAAGATATTTAAAAATTATTAAATAAAAATTCGTTCATAATTCAAATGATAAACTAAAATATTTTTTTCATAATGCACTTTAAGCCTTTAACCGAAGGAATTATTTTTGTATTTAACTATTAATAACATTCTTAAAAAGATCGATGGTGTTCGAATGATATCGATTGTAAGATCGAAAAACGATCTTATGATATCAAAAATTTTAAATAATAAAATTTTTAATTTTTATATGAATATATACTTTTTATCGCTACTTAGTATATTTTTAAAAAAATCATAGTTATAGTCTAAAAGATTTAGTTAGAAAATTTCAGCCACTTTGTAGTCTTGCTACAAAGGTAATTTAAAAGAACAATTATTATTCCTATTTGCAATAGACTCCTAACTTCAAAACACTTACTGTCGAGACACATATTGAATGTATAATAGTGTAATTTAACTATGAAGTTACATTTTAATCTGATCTGTAAACAAAATATGAGCCTGACTTCCATCCTGACGACAACAGTGTAATAAAAAAATTAAAACACCATTGTGTCATGCGTCACATTCATATTTACTACTGTCACATTCACTGCGTCGTATTCTCTGATTTAGTTAAGAAATTTCAGCAATTTTATAGTCTTGCCACGACGGTCATTTACATTTCTAATTTAAAAGAAAAACTATTGTTACTATTGTTGTATACTCCTAACTTTAAAAAACTTATTGTCGAGAAACCTATAGTATTGAATGTAGGTATAATAGTGTAATTTAACAATGAAGTCACATTTTAATCTGATCTGTAAACAAAAACATCAGCTTGACTTCTATCCTGATAATAACAGTGTAATAAAAAATTTTAAACACCACCGTGGCATCCGTATTATTACGTACGTGGCATCCGTATTTACATTCATTGCGTCACAAACCACTGTGGTATGCTTCACATTTACTGCTTTCAAATCCAAGTAAAGTCGGTGACGATTGTATCAGAGTATCTCATTTTTAATAGAGTGTTTAAATTTTTACAGTTTCTCATTTGATCTGCAAATGTATGACAGATAGCTCTGAGAGTCTTGAAAAGCAATAATTTCTTCAATCTCTCTTCTCTTAAGTGATTCTTTTTTATATAACCTAAACTTCTTTTTACATGATAGATATATTCCTAAAAATCATGTACAAAAAAAAGTACTAACTTTTTTTATTCTGAAAACTGACATCTTAGATTCCATTTTTGTTGTTGCTTATGCGCAGTGAGATATGTAAATTGCATAATATAGAGTTTCTTTCCTGAAAAAGAATTCAAATGTACAAAATTTTCAGAATCTTCATGTTTTGTAAGAAGTTTTTACTGTTTTAGACTTTTTGTCAGAGTAAAAGTAAATAAAAATCAAATATAAAATTTATTTTTGATTTTTCAATTTTCACCCTTTGGATTGTCGTAATGCGCATAAATATAAGTTTAGGCGTATTGCATTTAATCATCATCGGCGCAACAGCCCCATGGTGGGCCAAAGCTGTATGCCTACTGGCAGATTTCGAGACAGGAGATGTTTTCCTTTGACGGTTAGGGATGTTCTCCCTACGCTCAACAGTCATAATAGACCGAGACCTACGTTTTAAAGTGGATTCCGAACCACTGCAAACATCCATGGCACCACCGGGACTCGAACCCGGAACCTGAGGCACTGAGCCCCAAAGCGTTAGTTACTCGGCCATCAGGGCCCATTACATTTAATACAAAAACAAATTGTCATGTAAATGTAAAATTAGCAAAACGATTATATTGAAGCTTTTATTATATTATAAAAATATGTATAGATAAATATGTAAGAATATTACTATACACCTTTTTAAAAAAGAATTTAACATCCGATTTATAACTACATTGTAATTAATTTATTCGAATCATAATTGAAAATTTTAAGTTACGCATTTTAATTAGCAATTGAAGTATTTGAATTAATGTTCATTTTCTACTTTAAAATCAAAAGTGTTGAGTTTATGACTCTAATGAAGCTTCTTTATTGTTTCTTCGCACTCAATTTTTTGAGGAAACAGAAATTAATTTAAACTTTTTTTTCAATCCCATTTTCTAGTCTTGAAAAGTAATGGAAAATAGGAGTCCTATTTAATCATCGTCTTTTAATTTCAAACGCGAATTAATCTATGAATTAAGAATCATTTCTTTCTTTCTTTTTCAAGGAAAACTGCCATTTAATTCCGAAGTATTCGTTAATTCCAATCCATAACATTTATCTTAATTAAATTCTTCATTACAAACTTGGATATTTGAAAAAAAAAGACTAAAATGTGCTTTAATTACATTTTCGTTACGAAAATTAATTATTTTCTCCTAGGGGGAACAAACTATTTTTTATAACAAATGCTTCACATGGTGCTGTTTAGGTCCGTCACAAAACAATGTCTTAACTATTTCAATGCATAAATTAGTAAGAATTTCAGACTTTCAAACATCTTAGAACTTATGTAAGTTATTAAGATACTTATAATAACCTATATCAGCTATTATAAATACATTTTTATTATAAATTATTATGGTTATCATAAGTATTAACAAAGAAATGTATTCCGAATTTCGATTTCCCGACTATTTATGAATTTAAAAATCTATAAATAGATTCTTATGGAAATTATTTTATGTTAAGTTTTAAATAATATTTTTAAACAATTTTAAAGTAATTTTAAATTAAAATATTTTATTAGACTTAACTCTTTCACAAAATAATGCCTGAACTATTTAAAATGCATAAATTAGTAAGAATTTCAGACTTTTAAATCTGTTGCAACTTACATAAGTTATTAAGATACTTATAATAACCTATAACAGCTTTTATAAATATATTTTTTATTGTTATTAGTGTTAATATAAGTATTAACGAAAATGATGTTCCGTGTTTCGATTTTCTGTCTAGTTATGAATTTAAAAATTAAGAAATCATCGTCATCATCATCAATAGCCTCATGTTGGTCCAAGGCCGTCTGCCTACTAACAGATTTCGAGATGAGAGATTTTTTTTTACGGGTTAGGGTTGTCAGACCTATAACTAATGCTCTACAACCATATTAGACAGGGATGGCCATACGGCTTAAAGTGGATTTCGAACCACTACAAACATCCATGACACAGCTGGGACTTAATCCGAAACCTGTGGCACTGAGCGGTAGAGCGCTAGTCACTCGGCCATCAGGCCCCTTATAAATAAAAGTTTATGGAAAATATTTTATGCTACGTTTTAAACAATCTTTCTAAACAATATTAAAGTACTTTTAAATTAAAAACCATATAATAGAATTTCTTTACAAAATCTGCTTTAAATGACAGTAAGTAGTATAAGGTCATTTATTTTTACAGACAGATAATTTAGGTTCTATGACCGGATGACTGACGATCAGTGCCACAGGTTTCAGGTTCGAGTTCTGGCGGTGCCATGGATATCTTGCAGTGGTTCGGAATCCACTTTAAACCGTAGGTCCTATCTAATATGACTGTAGAAAGAAAATATCTCTTGTTTCGGAATATGCCAGTAGGCAGACAGCCATGGTATACTATGGATTGTAGTGCCGGGGAGTTAGTTAGGTTTACAATTGAATGACGCACAAAATTTCTAAAAATATTTCATTGACCTTGAAGTTATTATAAATATGAATAGAAGACTTCAGTGCCTAGTTCAAATCAACAGTAACTCTTGTTTTTTTCTAATTAAAGCTATAGATCCTTCAACTAAGATTTTGAAATAACAAATAATTAATAGCTTCATAAATTATATCTGCTATTAAGTAAGTATTTTTGGATTTTTAAACAAAATATTGACATTTTTTAATCCCAATAAATATTATCTCAAATTTTTCTGTTATTTATATGATACTTTTTTGATTGACACCGTGGTTTCAAATCTTTATTTGAGATATTTAAATAGTTACAATGATTTCCTAATAACCATTTGTAATTAGTTTGATGTTTATCATCATGAACTTTCATCAAAAAATTATTTCATTCCTTTTATGACTAACTGTAAAATATTACAAATGCTTTACTATTGCTGCAATTGATATACTTCAACATGTAGTCCAGAATTTAAATCGAGATTATAATCAAATTCGCACCATATACTCTTAACAACATATCTCCTATCAAAATAAGAAAATCTAAAAATTAAATCAGGGTTATATAACTGAAATTAAAGATAAACTATCAAATGAAAAATGAAAATTATTTAAAAAAAGTTTTATATCAGGTAATAAAAGAAAGGTATAAATTAAATATCATATAAAGCGAAATTTTAAGAATGACGAAATTTTAAGAATGAAAGGGAAAATTTAATTTATTTTATTATAAAAATGTATTTCCATTTTTGGTAAACAAATATTTATGGCATTTTTTTTTTCTTTTACATATTGCACTTTTTTTTTTTTTATTCTATAAGTCAATTAGAAAAATTTCTTTAATTTTCGAAACATAATTTATTTATTTATTTTTTGTATTTTGTACATAATAAAAACATATTTTATGACAACATTCCGTAAAATTTAAGTGGAAAATTTTTTTTACAAATTCCAACCGAAAACAAAAATTAACAACAAAAAGAAAGAATTGTAAGTAATTTCAGTATTGTGTAAAATCCATTTTTTAAAGCAATATAGTTGTTTATAATGAGACGAATTTGTTTAAAAGAATTGATCCTCCTATTATGATACTTAGCCTTTTATAAATCGAGTCAACTTGGTGATAGAATGTGTACGTATCTTGGATTGGATGGAGAAATCTTCGATTTTTCATATAAACTATGCAAAAGAGTAACAGTCACTACAAAAGTACTCCTTTAAAATATTCTTTTTAATATAATAAGTAAAATACGAAGTCCTTAATAAATGAAAATAATGAGATGATTATTTTCTAGAAAAAATATTTTAACCATTTGTCGTATACAAATTAAATTTTCTCACAAATATTAATTGCAAACATTATTAGTTCTGCAAAAATGACCCAATGCTTGCTTCTATTAAATAGCATAATTCAAACTTTTTTTTTTTTGTAATATATAGTATTCTTAAATTGTAATTGTTGTTGTAGAAGTTCAATTTACGAATTTTTTTGCAATTAGTCGAAATGAATACAATATTTTTAATAAGTTATTAAAATGTAATTTAAATACTGCAAAAATTTACTATTTAAGCAACAGCAAATTAATAATTAGTATATTTGTTTAATTCTTTCTATGTTTAATAGGTTGAGGTAAATAAATCCCGAAATTTTACTTTTATCAAATAAAATAAATCGCAGCAAAGCCGATATTTATAATAAATAGAAAATAATTAATTTGTATAAACAATCTATTTATATTTTATTCGCTCTATTTCTTAGTACTGAATAATACACAGAACACTAAAAAATTTATTATTTATCTTTAGTATTAAACCAAGATTGAAATATTTGTTAAATTATGATTTCGAAAAAATACAGTCATTAAACACATTATACTGAATGTGTAATCAAATGAAGTAAAAAAATATATTGTATCAAAAAATAAATGATTATCTTAATTTATCAAAAGATCATAAAGCCTCACAAATTCAATAATATTTTAGTAGTGCGCTTAATAATGTTTTGAAAATTATGTAAATTGTACATATTTTTTTCAGAATTATTGAGAAATTTATTGAAATTCATTACAGTTTTAACTGTCTGTTAATGAGGTTCATCGTAAAATTAAAAAGACTATGTAACTCAAGATAGTATTAAGAAAATATACTTAGTTTAAAATTAACATCACTTAAATGGAATTATAATAATTATAAAATTTTATAAAAATTTTTATCAACCTCATTTAAAATTTTTCTTTTCAAAACACTTAAAATATATTTAAACTTCGCTAAATAAAATTGAATTATGTTTCTTATCTTAAAAAAAAAGTATTTTGCTTTTCTATTACATTATATACCAATAGATGGCAGCACATTCAACTTCTTGGTAAGCTTTTGCGTTCAACTATAATAAAAGCGAAATGTCGTTGAATGCTCCATTTTTAAATAACTATTTAAATGTTTCCATATTTATTCCATTGATAAACATTATCAGATAGGCAGATAGGAATAATTTTTCGATTATTACTCTTTATTTGAATTACCACCAAGTAATTTCTCAATGTTCTTACTCGGCGTAATACACTGAATAAATTAGTTTTTATTATAAGCAGAATATTAATCATTACAATATTGACAGTTTCTATCTGATAATTTTACGTATTTTTATCAACTATCACGGATAGATTATCATAGATCATTTTGTGATCAAATTATTCATTTGATTACACTCTTGTTCAGTTTTGTTTTAATATTTACTATAATCATGAAGAAAGTTACAACATTCCTGAATTCAGAATAAAAACCAGATTTAATGTTGATTATATATTGGAATCAAAACATTGAATAAACCTTTTTTAGTGAATAAAACTGCATAGAAAGAATATCACATTTCTATTACTTTCTCATTTGTAATCTCAAAAAAAAAAAAAAAATTTTTGAGAGAAAAAGATTTTAGATTATTTTCTTGGCATAGAAGATGATTTTTAAATTAAACTCTCTTATACAATTATGTTTTTCAGTGAAATTAATTAAAACTGAGCACAATTTTGGTTGCTAAAATAACCATTATAAATTCAAGGTTGTTTATACACAGATGTTGTTTAAATTTCCTTTTTTTAAACAAAAGAAAAAAAAAAATTTTTGTAGCATAAGAATGTATTTTTTATTTATATATTTATCATAATATAATGCTATAGTTGCAACGGGTTTTTTTTTTTCCGTATTTTTTTCAATTTATAAGGAAAATTATTTTTTTATTGTATTTTGTGAATATAAATCCATGTTATATACATTTTTAATTATTTCTGTAGAATTATATATATATATATATATATATATATAAAAAAAAAATCTATAGCAATCTATAGTATAGTATGCAATTTGATTTTTTTTACTATATATATGTATAGATATAGTAAAAAAAATCAACTTACATACATTTTAAAATAACTAATAGCTCGTCGTTAAGATTTACAAAATTATAACAAAAAATTAACAAATAAATCTTATAACAAAATTAATTAAAAATATTAACAAAATCAAATTAGACAAAAATTATAACAAAATTACTAATACAAAAAATTATAAATTATAACAAAAAATTATAAACAAACAATTATACTTGTGTATATTAGAAATTTTTTTTGACCCTAAGTTTGGTTCGTCGCTCTATGGTCATTTTTTGTACACATTAGACTAATTAGACCAGACCTACTGTTTAACGTGGATTCCGAACCCCTAACAAACATCCATGCCACCTCCAGGATTCGAACTTGAAGCCTGTGGTACATAGACCACAGCGTTAATCAATTGACCATCAGGCCCTTAAAAAAATATACAGATATTTAACCTTGAACTTGATTTCATTAAGAATGCATTTACATTTTTGTAAAATAAAATATTTTTTTAGCAATTTGGTTAAATTAAAATAAACTTTAAACTTAATTTAACAAATTATAATTTTATGTTAATATGAGGTCTTTCCATTATCTATCTTGATTCACAGTATTCTTAGATAAAACAAAGTTGAAATATATGTCCTTCATCTGGAAGATTCAAAATGGATAACTCAAATAGATATAACGCATTTACAAAATTTCCTTGGAGCCATTTATTATATTTTAAAATTTACTTCACATCGTGCATTACATTCAAAATTCACACCTTGGGACAAATACAGAGGCATGATGAATTAAAGGCTGTTTGAAATATCCTTCCTATGGCATCAAGCATTTCAGATTAGATAAGGGACGAACTGAAATGCATATGCGTATAATGTCCTCAGAATGAGTAATGAAGTTTCATGAAGCATTCATATCACCCTCAACTACCACCTGGTTTCATAAATAATAAATTAGTCTCAAGACTCTGATAGTGTTGAAAGCAAGTTAGCCTGAACGCTGTTCTTGGTGATCGCTCAAGCCAGGATCATAAAAGCAGTTCATCACAAAGACCTTCGACTATTAAAGGCTGCCTTTAATAGCTTATACAGAATAATAGTCAATTAAATTTCATTAAACTAAATGGTTTATCCGAGAAAGTTACATTCATTTAAAATGTAATTTACGTTAGGTAAGAAAGAAGTTATATTTTTTATATGATTATTCCAGATAGTTATATTATAAATTTATTTTTCAGTTATAAAGAGGTCCTTAACAAATTAATACAAAAATTATTCATTAGAAGCCTACTATATGAATAAACATTATCAATTTAATACAGTTTTAGACGTCATTTTGTTTTATTTTTTTTATTAAATTATTCAAGTAGATGTTTTTAAAAAATACAGAAAGTCGTTATATGTTATTAAACTTTATCGAAAATCTTATTTTACTAATTATATTTGTAATATTATGAAACATGTCACCGAAGACAAGTTCCTGCTTTTTCAAATTGAATGGTATTCCCCTGACTGACACTGTAATATTTCTTCGTAACTATAATACGAGATTATACCCGAACAGGTACAGTTGTTTGGATTGGAGAGTAAAAAATTTGCAATCTCCAAATCAAAAAAAAAAAATCTTCCAATGAATCAATATTATCCTGATGAACTACGCACCCTTCTAGAATAACGACAGGATCTGTAGAAAAATATGCACTTCAATATCAGATGATTTTTTTTTTTTTTTTTTTTTTTTTCTTTCGTTCACAAATGAGTTTTATTGACGTTGTATTCGCTTGCATTCGAGTACACATCTCTGTTTCTCTAGTACTCCTTTGTACACCTTCGTACACAGTTGCACGAGGAAAATCCGGATGATATTCTTATATAGCATTCTCTTGATTTACACGCCCTGTTGTAAGAAACAACGTGAACGACAATTAATCGTACTCAATCCCTTTCTATGGCATTTGTTGCCTCGTGGATAAATAGCTCCACGAGCAAAGTGGTAGTCAGCGCCAGATAATGTAAACATCCTGTCTGTGTGGGGTGAGCTGGTTGATGGAAGAAAGAAATGTAACTCCAGCAGAGTGCCTTTGGTTTTGAAATAAATGAGACGCGTTGTGTTTTACACTCCACTAGTGCTATGTGTTTTTATTCCTAGACCATACAGCATCATTCGATCAAGCATTATGGTCGTGGAACCACTTGAAATGGCATTTTGTATACAAATAAAATAGAATGTATATTTTGGAATTTCAATTCTTCTATAAACTGGTTCTTGGTGTATTTTTTTTTTCAAATTATAATCATTGATTCGGAAACCTACACATGCCGGATGAGTTCTGGATCACAGCGATCACGAGTTTCGGAAATCGCACTCCCCTCCAACATCCAATGATCACTTTCACTTTGGTTTTCCATTTCATCTACTGTCGTATTTAGCAGAAATAGCTTTTCCTTTTCTGTAATATATAGTCTTTACTTTCGATACCGTAGTTTTGATAACACCCACTCCAGTGGTTGTGGTAACATATTGTTTCAACTAGATGACATTCAACAATTTGCTATCCATAAGAGTCTGTAATGTCTGATATTCTGCACTATAAGAAACAAAATAATGTGTCTTCAACTTTTTATTTTAAAATATTTCTAAATATTTGCATATCTTACTAAACTGCATGTGTCTTGTAACTTCAGATCTTTCAATCCTTGATAATTTATTTTATATGGTTAATTGTGTATGAGTTTATTAATAGCAATGTATCAAGGTAAATAATATATAAGCTATTTGCAAGCAACAATTTACTAATAATAATTTTTAGTGCACTTGAGTTTCAATAATATAAAACCCCTGAACCCCACTGCTATTCCATTAAACCAACTGTACGTGAAATATTTCTTAAGTATTTGCATTTCTTACTATACTTTATGTACCTTGTAACTTCAGATCTTTCAATCTTTGGTAATTTATTTTATATGGTTAGTTGCGTATGAATGTATTAATAGCAATGTAATGAAGGCAAAACATTATGTAGTCACTGAATGTACATGTCTAACTAAAAATGCAAATGAATTGCAAAAATAGAAAATAAATAACATAATGTTTGAATTAATCATAGTTAAAATATTCGATAAAAGGTAAATAGAAAGGTTTTACAATAATGATGCATTACTATACTTCTTTCTCTATTCATAACTTGTAGCAGCAACTGGTTAAAAATAACACAAGCATCTGCAGCGAAGCGGTTAATGAGAAAATGGGCAAAAATACACAACGCTCTGATGGCTACAAGAAAAATTTGTCAATAATTCACGAATTGCGAGAACAATATCCACGTCGTTCACGGAATAATAAAATGTGTTCCACAGCAATGAACACGGCATGATCTCTGCGTTGCTGTGGTGGTCTTGAACATAAGTAAAGCACACACAATTCCTCTTTCATCAACCTAATTTTGCTTGCTTTCATATCTGAATAACTCTGCACATTGTTTACTCATATGATAGATACAATGTCAGAGACCACAAATTAACAGGCAGGAGAGGAACTGAGTTTCTCAAGGGAAGGACAAGCAAGAAAAAGATACTAGTACATTCATGGAGGTAAACGTACAAGTTATAAAATGATCAATGAACCTTTAGATGCATAAATTGTTTCTTAACCTTCTGCAACGTCAGTCGCCTATCATCAGCCCAATTAAGCCAGTATTTTCTAGAATCTGCTATGGGTGACAGCTGAATGCACCCATGTAAATAACAGTGTGGCTTCATGTTTAAGTGTAGCGAGAAAACTTCTGAATTATATAATAAATTGAGACAAATTTGTCAACACCGACTTTTATATTAATTATAAATGCATAAGCATATATTAATTATAAAGACATAAATGCAATGATAAAGAAATAATAAAAATGAATATATTTCCAAATAGAAAAAATTCATTTGTGTTGAAATCTATTTCACATAAATTATGAAGCAATTACAATTTTAAGTTAATAGTTTTCACAGGAAGATTTGTGAGAAAATAATATTGGGCTACAAATAAAAAAACACGAATGTTTTTATTAAAAAACTATTTACTGACATAATTAGTTATAACTACTAATCAAACAATTTAATTTATTAATTTATTCATTACATTTCATTGCCGTAAATGTATATTACTCATAATTGTAATAACTGATACTTTCTATGAGTAGTTTTCTTTCAAATAAAACCTTCTGTTTCTTATAGATAAATAAAAACTCCTAAAATAAGTCTAAAATATTTTTGAACGCATAATTTATTTGAAAGTAATTTCAATACGCAATAGCATAAATAAGTAAAAACATATATTATCATATTTTGCTGAAATTATTTTTTTTCAAAGAATACCCATAAAATACATCTATATTTAGTTTAAGTTTGAAAGTAATTAAAAATTTTATCAATACGAAAATATAGAAAATAATTGGCGTGTTTCTTAAACTTTGAACATTATTTTGTACTTCTAAATATACAATACCGTATTTAAATTTCTGCACATTTTAGTAATTTTTAAGATTTTTTTCTACTTTTTTGTGAATTGTTTAATGAAATAAGAAATATTTTTAATTTATTCCCATCGGAATTTTTTTTATTTTATCTTTTATTCTATTCCTACTATTAGTTCACACTCTAGCTATATATATATTTTGTTCAAATTTTCCATCGTTAATAAAATACTTTTTATTCATCCACTCAAGTTCAAATACATTTTTAATACGCTTTTATTAGTTTCACCTGTATGTTTGTTTGTAACTGAC
Organism: Caerostris darwini; assembly: GCA_021605075.1. NCBI lineage: Eukaryota > Metazoa > Arthropoda > Arachnida > Araneae > Araneidae > Caerostris > Caerostris darwini. The sequence continues at coordinate 98,119 of BPLQ01005454.1, forward strand.
TCTTTGGGCTCGATTTTGCCCTACTTTAAGAGATCAGATTTAATTTAAACGTTGTAGACTTATCAAGGACCGACGACAATAAAATATTTTGATAAGTTTATTATCTCATCTTGAGTTGGGTCGCCAAGATTAGTGATTTTATTTTTTAACTTATGAAGGGCAATTTAACCTATGTAGAATAAAAGTACCTAAGACATTCAAACCTACGTGGGACAGTGGCACAACGGATAACGCGGCTGATTACAGATCAGGAGATTCCCTGTTCGAATCCTGGCTGGCTCGACATATTCGCATTTAGCCTATGTTTTACTCACAAATAAATTATTGTAAGAATTATAGTTCAGTCCTCTGTACCGGGACCTCATTTAAATATTATAGTTTAAAAACACTAAAAAACACGCTTTTAGAGTTAATCAAACTAAAAAATAAATTATAGTTTAAAAACACTAAAAAACACGCTTTTAGAGTTAATCAAACTAAAAAGTAAAAAATAATTGTTAACGTAAGAATAAAATTACTGACGAGAAAATGAATGTCATTGTTCTAAAAGCGTGGGGTGCTCGATATCAATAGTTATAATTTTTCACTAGTTTTATTCCGAAATGCAGTGTTAGTTTAAAAATGCTATACAAAGCACCCCACGCTTTTAGAACAGTGACATTCATTTGCTCGCCAATAATTTTATTCTTATGTTAACAATTATTTTTTACTTTTTAGTTTGATTGACTCTAAAAGCGTGTTTTTTAGTGTTTGTAAACTATAATGTATTGAACTTGTAGTGGATGACACTTGATGTTAATGCAGTTTCTTCAAATATTAATTCATTAATTAAATTTAATTAATTTTAGTTTTATATGGGAGAAAAAAAATTTCTCTTGTATAAGATATTTAGCAGGATATAAATTTATTAATAAATACCGTCAGTGGCGAAGCATGTAGATCGCTGGAAAAAAATTTCTTATTCAGATTCTTTTTTCATTCTGGGTTCTAGTATGAGTCAAGGAGGGAACAAAATGGAAAATGAAATATATGAATAAATTATTGAGATAGATGGAAAGTGTGTATGTGAGAAAGAGAGAATTTTTTTCTAACTTAAAAAAAGGAATGAAAATTATTTATAAAGGACTTTCTGCTATATAGTAATAAAAAAGTAGGAATTGACTTTAAAAAAAAAAAATTTACGTAACTTATTTTATTCTATTCCAACAAAAATTATATTTATTTTGATATTTAATAGTATGTTTAATAATACAACTAGTTTATAAACAAAATTCCTTCTTGTGAAATCGCATTGTTGGAGCTTTTTGAATTTTCACTTTTGGCAGCGATTGTACCAAAATTTATTTACTAGATTTGTTGCTTGTTATCCAAGAATAAAATGAGCCGTTTTCTTTGAAAATGATGTAAGTCAATTTTTAACAAAAAGTTAGTTAATGATAACAATGGTTGCAATCTTCTATGAGATTTTTATCTATAAACAGTTACCAAAAAAAGCCTTCGAAATTTTCATCATTTTGTCAATCTAAATTTACGTTGTCAATAAAATTACTGATATAATTAATTTAAAGTGGTTTAAGTCTACTTTCCACAAAAATAAGATATTTAGTTAAAAATGTATTGTTTTTTTATGTGCGGCAATGCTGTTAAGTACATAAAAATTTTCATCACTGGAATTTTGTTGTTTACTTCTGAATCTTCATCAGAGGAGGACTTCATAGCTAGAGCTGAAAATTTTATTCGTAGTGGCGACCTGATGGATAATTGGCTAGCGGTCTGGCCTTTGGTACCATGGACCTCAGATTCGAATACTGGCAATGGCGTGGATGTTTGTTAGTGGTTAAGAATTTAAGTTAAACTCTAGGTCTCGGTCTAATTAGCAAAAAGTGTCACAAAATGCGGTAGAGTTACAAACCAAACCAAACTATTAGTAGTGTGTTAAAACATTAGATTTATCGCCCAGTCGAGAAAGACCATGAAAATATAATACTACACTTTTATAACATCATGGCAGGCCCATCACATCCAAAAAATTCAATGATATGATGGATCTATTACCTTATATTACTCCAATACATCAAGACTATTTTCAAAAACTTTCTCGTAAAGATAAAAATTAAAAATGGCACATATTGATATAAAGTTATAATTGAAGTAATTAAAATGGCATTACCTGAAGAAATATTGAAATAAAGCGTTTTTTATTCATTTTTTGACACATTTAATAAAAATTTCATTAAAATATTGGTTTGATTTAATTGAAATCCCTTATTTAATCTTTCATAAATGTATGATTTCACATTAACTTTGAAAGTAGTATAATTCCATTTTAGGTCAACAAAAGTATACATTTCTTTTAACTAATACTTCAAAAGCAATTACATTATAAATTTAAGTCAGTTTAATATTTAAAAAAAAAACATAAAATGAACGCATTAATGAACGCATAAAATGAACGGATACTAATTTTTTCAAACCATTCAAAAACAAACATTAAATACCTCCATATAATAAAAAAGGGAACTTACACCACTTTCAAAGAAAACGACTCAAATGTCATTTTGAATAGTTATGACAATGACGACATTCATTAACAGTTGGATGAATTCACTGTATTCCAAATGTGTTCTTCGCACTTTACTGAGCACATGTTTGGCGATATTTAAACAAGCAAAAGTAGAATGCATTCAATAAAGGAAATACATGTTTTTAACGATATGTTTCATAATAGAATTGGTACGCAACTTAAGTTAAAAATTCCTTATTTTCATGTATTTATTTCTATATTTCCATTTTAGAAAAGTAAAAAATAAGTTTACAGAAAAAGATGTACTTTTTTTACATAAGAACTGTCTAACTCATGAACAGGCATTGTTAGCAAATGTGGCACAACATATAATTTAAAATTAATATACTAGTAAAACATTGAAATTTTTATGTATTTATTTTAAGCAATTCTTACAATTTAAAAATATGATCAAATTAAAAAGAACATTTTTTTTTTACTTGAATACCAATCTACGTTTCTTATTTTTATTTTCCATGTTACTTTATACTTCATTGATTACAATTTCTTAATCAAATCAAATATTTGAGAGAAAAAAATTGTTTGAAAGGAAATCGAGTTTTTATTTTTATTTTTTTACTGCAATATTTTTATTTGTCATAGTGATGTCATAGATTGTATACTTGTACTATTTTTTTTATTTAACATCTATAGTTACATTAATTTATTTTATAAGCAATTAAAGAAGTTTTGTTTCTTTTAAATGTGGCCTGTGAGGATTATTTTATTATGGCCTGTGAGGATTTAATTTTTATTCTTTTCAAATATTGAAGCCGAAAAGCTGATTTTTATTCCATCCTTATATTTATGCATTTAACTATGATAATAATATAGTTTTTAAAGAAATCATTGACCTCAGTTTTACTGATTTTTGAATATTCTTTTCTATGCATATTCTTTTCTTGCCTATTGCTTACATAAATATTTAAAAAATGGAAATAAAAATTTTAATTAGAATACTAGGTACTTCTTCCTAAAAATTAAACTTTTGTGTATTATGTAGATCCATATTAAAAAAAAATACAAATGAATTAAATTTTCTTCTATAAAAAGAGTTTCAAAAATTTTGTCAAAAGAAAAAAACTCTCTAAAGGATTAAAAGATTAACCCTTTGCACTCGAGGGCTCCGGGGCGGAGCCATTTAAAATTTGTATTCAAGCTCGAGGGCTCCGCTACGGAGACAATGCGAATAACAATATAAATAATACGTTTCTTTTAATGCGTATATCAAACTTACATGTGAATATGATCTTTTCACTAAAATCGCTTCTGGTAATACGAATGAAAAAAAAATTCGAGTGCAAAGGGTTAAAATAGACAGACATGCATTTCAAACAAAAATCGTGTATTATTTATAAATACAAACTCAAGTGGAGATTAAATCAAAGCATTGGAGAGCTGAAGAACAATACCCAGCAATCTGCGACGACATGCTGTCGCCCAGTTCCGTCTTCTGAATGGCCATGACTACCTAGCAGAACATCTCCATTGCATTAAAATTTCCCCGAACCCTGGTCCAGTTCAGCAGATCCAATAAACAGCTACGACCTCCAACGATGTGCGATACTTGACGGTGACTCGGAGACAGAGTTTTACTGGAGTGCAAGAGACTCTTAAACCCATGACTTCGGTCATCTTTGTATTTTGGATGTTTATTCTTTTGTATTTTTTTTTTTTTGCCTTGTTATTATTATTAATTTATTTTTTATTTGTACTTGCCTTGTCATTGGAAATAAAAAAAAATTACCAATACCACCATGTTGGATATCAATAAAACTAAAATATGTAAATTTAATTAAATGTATAAAAAATATTTTTCTTCTTAGTCTTTTTTAATTAATCACAATGTGCATATCATGAAATAACTATTTATTTATTTATTTATTTATATAGAAATTTAAAATGGCTATCACGCCGACTGAAGAGTGGGGTCCTAGTGACGACCTAGTTAAGGAATACTACAGGACTCACATGGATGACACCATGCCGCAGACATCTGCTACGAACAGTGACGATGCTTCTGTTAGATACTTAGCACAAAGCAATAATGGATCTGGAATTTTAGAATACTTATGAGAAGTTGTCATCAGTATAACAGATCATTTGTCTCCTCGGAAGCTTCAGGAAAAGAAGCGATTACGATGGAAGCCATGCTTTTCTCACCGTGTGCTACTGCTTCATCCGTGATGCTATTTTACGAACAAATTTTTTAATGAAAACATAATGTCATATATAAATACTGGAGGTTTTGTGATAGATCATTTTGTTTTAGGGTGATGAATTTTTGGGTCAATGAAATATGAAATTAAAAAAACAATTCGAAATTTATTGCTATCGCATTTTAGACTTTTATCATAATTATGTTCAATTGAACAAAATTGAACTTTTAGACTTTTTAAATAGTGAATATTTAAATTATTTGCCTTTAACTGGAATCAAACTAAAGATCTCAATATCAATACAACTGAAGTTAACCAGATTTGTCATACTTGCATTTCAGTAAGGTAATAAAAGAGTTCCTGTATGAAATCAAAAACTTCTGAAAGCATTTTAAACATTATTTAATTCTTTTGAATTGTTAATTGCATAGAATTTTTAAAAAAAGTGAATTTAATTTAACTTTTAAGGATTTTAATTTAAGGCTAGCAAGTGTCGCAAGATAAATTTTAATTTAGCAATCATTTTGTAAAGAAAATGTTAAAAGAATAAATTAATTTCCTTTCGAAATCTAATTTTTATTGCTATAATGCACTGGCCTTTACTCCTCAATGTTTGTTTCATAATTTAATCCAAATAATTACTAAAAAAAAAAAATCCGATTAAAAAAAATGTATTTGTATAAAAAGATTTTTTGACCAATTTAAATTATTTCATTTTTAAAATTTAATTTAAGAGTTCTAAAATATTTTTTAAATGGATATAAAATATGTTTGAAAATATAAAAATTATTTTTTGCTGAAAATATTGAATTTTTTCCATTGATTTTAATCATTTACATCATCATAACTACGAGACATCTATATATATCTAGAACATTTATCATGTCACTCAAAACCCATTATCATCAAATACATGTAAAGCTGATATTAATAAACATATTAAGGTAAACAAAAAATATGGCACAGTTACTAAATCCAGATGGTATACAGACATCAAAGTAGGACAGTAAGTTTTACAACAGCTATATTGAAACGCGTTTCTTTTTCCTCCATATAGAATAGTGAATATGAAAATGGAGATATAAATATATTAAATTTATTGTATTGCAATTGCTAAATTTGTAATAAATGTGTCACGTTCATGTAATAATTGTATTAAAAATATTTTGTGATTAAAATGATGCATTTTATTTTCAATTTTTCCATTTGATCCTTCATTAACAAAGAGCATTATATTTTTATAAATAATATGTATATAAAAAAAGATGAATTTTTAGTTTTCTAGATGGCCTGCTTTTAAAACTTTCTTTATGAAAATATAATATTATATATTGGGATGTAAACAGAATGAAAGATATGTAAATAAACATGACATTTATCTAAAATATTATATTCATAAAAGTCGCTGGTAAGTAGTGCAATGGGTTTCTCAACTAAAAGAGTATTTGTTGTTGTTTCTTATCCCACTTGGTCGACAACATCATTTAAATCAGGGGTGGCCAAACCCAAATGATCTTGCGGGACACTTTAGAAATGTATCATATTTCCGTGGGCCGTATATAAAATCATATATCCCCATATCAGATTTAGACCCACTAAAGACATTTTTTGGAGTAAAAAATTGAAACATAATGAGTCATTATTGTGTTTACTATTATTCTTGCATGTAAACAGATAATATAATAATAAGAATACTAAACGCACATTGTAAAGAAATATATAACATTAAAAATGAAATATATAAATATAAATGAAATATAAAAAATATATAAATATAAATGAAATATAAAAAATACATAAATATAAATGAAATATAAAAAATATATAAATATAAATGAAATATAAAAAATATATAAATATAAGCGAAATAAAAATAATGAAATCATTAAAAAAATGTTTATTTTACTAGTTTATTAGTTTGATAATTTGTATCTCTACTCTTTCACTATCTATTGCAAATCGATCTCTGGTGTTGCAGGTTAGCTTCCGTTATGTTTCATCGTGTTTTGTGTTTGGTTAACTTCATTTTTGGGAAAAAACGATTCGCAAGTGAAAGTTGAATCCAAAGAGCTGACAGTATTTTCTGCCAGATTTCACAAATTGGAAAATTTCTCTTTTGTGACGTAAGTATTGTAAAAATATATTTTTAATTGTGATATTTCAAAAATGAGTTTTAATTCAATATTGCATTGTAAGTCAACCAGTTCCATTTCGAGATAATTCTGGGACCGACCCGATTTCAACATGAAAGGGAGATGAATACATTTCAAAAATTTCGTTGCATTTGTCTAACTCTCCATTACTGAATCGGCTTTCAAAATCAGCTGTAAGTTTTCTTATTTCTTTTGCTTATTTGATGCAATTTTGAATATATGGATGCACACATAGTGTATTTTTTGTACATTGGGTTTTACTACTTTGGCCATTATAAAATAAGTATATTTTGTAAAAGTGTAATAAATCTAACGGGCCGCGGTTTGGCCACCCCTGATCTAGACCAATACTAAAAGAGTTTGCTTCGAAAGCTGTTAAGTGTAACCGAACCAAAAATTCTCTTGTCTGAAGGTATGAGGTTTGATGTATCTGAGGTATATCTGAAGGTCTGAGGCATGCGTGAAAGAAATGTGTAAGACAAAAAGCCCTTCCATTATTCTCGAAGCTTGGGTGAGGATGCTGCCACGTGGGCACGTGCCACTTTTAATAATATGATAGAGAAATGTGGATGCAGTGTAGAGCGCCCTTGGAGTTCATTCATACAAATTAGCCATATAGCTCTAGTTATGAATGACTTCGGATAAGATTTCTCTGAAATTTTTGAGGAAACAACAGCATATTAACGAAAATACAAAACGGCCGTACCATGCTGAATATACCGGTTCTCGTTAGATCACCGATGTCAAGCATCATTGGGCGCGGTCAGTACTTGGGTGGGTGACCACCTGGGAACACTGCGTGCCGTTGGCAAATTTGGGACCTGAATGGCCGAGTGTCTAGCGCTCTGGCGCTCGGTGCCACAGGTTTCGGGTTCGAATCCCGGCGGTGCCATGGATGTTTGTAGTGGTTCGGAATCCACTTTAAGCCGTAGGTCCCGGTCTTCTATGACTGTAAGAGCGTCACGGAGCAAAAGTCAGGCTTCTACCTACGGGTGCTCCATCACAACAGAAGCTGCTTCCTTCCCCTTCAATCATGAGTCCATATGAGCTCGTGGGCTTGGCCAGCCAAGTGGGATAAGAAACAACAACAACAACAACATGAATGACTTCGGATAAGATTTCTCTGAAATTTTTGAGGAAACAACAGCATATTAACGAAAATACAAAATTTTGATTACTTAATACAGTTATAAAGATTTATTCACGGAAAAATTATCAGTTTATATTTATATTGATTTTTTTTTCTCATTAAAAATCACGTTTACGATAAAATAAGCTTTCTATCATTACTATTAAGTCTTTCATTTTGAAATTATAAAAAATTAAATTATCTTATTAACCATCAATTTTTCATTCAACTATTACACCTAAGTTGGTTTGAATAAAAAGATTATTTTTAATATAATATTTTTTTATAAGAAAACAATCGCTTTTAGGTAATCAAAGTTGCTTAAATGATTATTTTATTAAAGATTATAATAATGATGAAGATTAAGAAGAAGAAATGCAAATAGAAATATTTCAATATTATTCATCTGGCGTACAAGTATGCCACAACGTTTTTAATGTAAAACTTATTTTGGAAATAATTCGTATTGTTAGAACGGAGTATATTGTAAATAAAAGTTGAAAGAACACAACGTAAACATTTACATCCTTTAGATTAAACACATTGACAATTATTATCCAAGCAAACCCTCAGTAAAAAAAAAATCTTCAATTTTTGGCTATGATATGCATTACTTTAATTGGACGCAATTTTTAGTTTGAATCAAAGCAAGACAGGCAATTTGTTTCACTGTACAAACCTTTTGAACACATTCTTCATTGACAAAGTATCAAAATAATTTTAAATAGCTGTAACATCCTTATAATTTGTTATTAAAGGATGAAGTCTATGCATTTTTTAACAATTATATCCAATAAAAAATCCTGATATTTTGTTGTAGCACGACTATTGTTTAGTTTGCGTGTTATCCAAATGCATCAACTGTATAGTAGCTCCAGTCTGTTTCCATATTTTGATCAGATGACTATAATTAGACTAGATTTTTATCAGGTGGCTAGAGGGGATTTTGGTTACAACTAGGCTTTCATAGATTTATATCGTTTTCTGACTAGATTTCAAATTCCTAATAAAACGCGATTTCACACAATCATTCAAATGCTATTTTTTCAAAAACAGAATTTTCATCCAGATGCTTGTGTGTAACGCTCTCAATTTTAATTCCAATTATGTGAAGGCATTTATTTTAGCATGTGCGAAAAGCACAGCACAAATCTTGCTTGTTCTTGTATAACTAACAGGGGAGAAATCGAAGTCCTGCATTTATAAAGGAGTCGGTTTAAAAATTCGACTTACAACTCTTTTATAAAAATATTTTTTTTTTATTTTCTCAAAATTCCAGGAATTAATGTCAAAACTAATTTTGAATTGAATCCTTTAAATTAGTTTTGACATTAATTCCTAGAATTATGTATCCTTCAATGATGCAACCAGCTGCAAAGACAATTATTGCTTTAGTAGCATATCAAGCGATTGTTGGAGACTTTTCACAGCATTGAGGATTATAAAAAATTGGAACAATGGATAAACAATGAAAGAAGAGCTTATAAAACCTATTCTAGGGGTTTAATCTATTATAAAGGTGATTTTTTTTTTTGTGCTTAAAATGTACAATTTTCTTTGAATATCTTAAGTTATTCTATAATACTTTGGTACCTATTTATTTTATAGGATATGTTTGTGGCAAGTTTAGAGTTCAAAAACGCCTTTTAAGTTAATGCGATTACTACAGCTTTACTTTATAAAAACGTTGTTATATATATAAATATATCAGAATTTATCCCATATTATTAATAAATAATAATCATCTTTTCAATTGTGTTGCATTGCAGTATGAAACATAATTTACAAGGTGATTATTAATTTTGTTTTATACTGCAATGCAACACAATTGTGTTGCTAATACCATTACATAACCACGCATTAAAAAAGCATATTGAGATAATTTGTTAGAACATTTAATTAAATTGTATCCTAGAACAACAGCATTATATAAAAGAATATATGATTTCTACATATTATTTTTTCACCTTTTAGTTATCAAAAGTTTCCAAGTGATTCTTTTGTATCATATAGAACTTAAACGTTCAAATTAAATTTATTGAATTAATTTTCATGTATCCCTATAGCAAAATATTTCTCCGCATATACAACTTCCGCTCAAAAAACTTTTGTTAACTTCCAATGGTTTTCCTTAATGTGTTGTCAACAAATGCAAAACAGAAATATTTAACATGAAAAGTTTCCTTTTTGTGATAATAAAACAACTCAATTCCTGAGTTGTAAAGGATAACTTCATTGCTTAAGCTGGATAGTGAACGTTCATAATAGTTTTAGCTTTCTTTTACAAAAGGAGTACAAATCGTTCATAGTACAAAAAAATAGTGGTAATGCTAAAATACACATTGTTTATTGCCATCTTTTATTCACATGATATCACATAATTGGTAATAAAAATTGCTATAAAATCTAGCATTCAGGAAAATTTCTAGATTCTATCAAGAACAATGCAATGTTCTTGGACACAAATCCAGTTCTCTCAGAAGTCCTTGTGATTAAATGACATATTTTTCTAGCAAGTAACTTTTTGTAAAGCTTCCTAAAATTTTATTCTGAGTCTATTGTTTTTTATCATAAAAAAAATAAACGATTTTTTTTTCTTTTATTACATCTAAAATGAAAATTCGCAAAAGAGAATTATATTACTCTTAGGTAATACATTAAGGAATCCTGAAATGCTTATAAAACAATAGATAATAACAATCTTATTTTGCGTTCTAAATTTTTCATTATTGGCATACCCTTTTATATGAGGCAGTTACTTCCTGTTTAAGAAAATTTTCATTATGGATAAGTTATATTTGAAATTATCAGTTTAAATTTTAAATATTGAGATATATAATTTCTAATTAATTAATGCTGTTAATATACATAATTAATGATGTTAATATACATAATACTGTTAATATTAATACTGTAAATTAATTGCTGTTAAATGCTGTTAATATACATAATATTTAATGCTGTAACATGCATAATTAATATATTTCATTAATTTCCATAATTTATCAACACTTTTACGGAAAAAAAAAAACCTCAGCATCATGAAAAAAAAAATTGTATTGATTGAAAATATTTATACCTAAAACCCATGCAAAGGTTATGAAATAATTGAAAAGTTAAAGAAGGATCCCTTAATTACTAACAATTGTATATTTAATGTTCAAATCAGTTAATTGGTGAAATCTATCCTAGCTGAGATGAATGCTTGCATATGTCTAAGTAAGAAATATTATAAGTTAAACCTGTTTTTGAGCGGAGGATATGGATCGTATAAAATAAATCGCCACTTTCCGAATGGCTAGAGGGCACGACTACCTACAAGAACATGCTAAACGCAACGGGATCGGTGACTCGCCTCCTGCACACTTTGCTCCGGCTCTAACAGCACTGCAGATCACCTCCGATCTTGCATTGCACTTGACGATGTCGATCACAACAGAAGCTACGAGGGGGTGGCAAATCTTTACTGGACGGCATGGCGTCGAATGGCCAAGAAGCCACGGACGGGCATTGGCTGAAGAAGAAGAAGATATCTAGTAAATTCATATAAACTATAAAATATTTTTTTTGTATCATATTAAAAAATTATTATGTTGTAAACAAGGATCGCATTTAAAAAGGAACTACATAGAAAATATGTAAATCAAAACTTCACGATGTAGCATTGCCTCGCATCTAATAGTGGTAATGGGATGATATAATGTCAAGTGGGCCATGTGTTGGATTTTGTTTCATCTACATGTCATTTTGTCAGTCATCTGTTGTTTTCTTTTTGAATTAATTTTTATTCATAATATGCATTTGATGGAATTTTTTTTTATATACCGCACAAAAAAAAAGGCCCGCATACGAACAAATTCTTAATTTCGTCCGGCGATAAAGTCTTCAAAGCATTTCAAAATTTTTCCTCCAGGTCTGCAACAATTGGGAATGTCCGAGAATTTTGCAGCTCACCATATCCAGCACACGATCTCAAAGCACCAAGTCAAGTCAAAACCGTACACGTTCAGTTGAAGAAAAGTCTGGTCATTTACCCATTAATAAAATACAGTAGAAATACATCATTTACATAATACATCATTAATTACTTTCACTTTCATGATGTCCATAGGTATTGAAGCCAAACATATTGCAGCATAACATTATCAAAAAAACGTTGTAATTTTCAGGCATATTTTCACGTGAATATTGCTTCAGTTTTTGTTTCTTTTTACGTATTCCCATTTTGACCGCTCACATTTTATGCAATGTATTCAAAACAACTATTTCATATAAAAAAAAAACAATGAAAGGCTCTGTTCTTATTTATGGGCGTTTAACCTACAAATAAGAAAGATAATGGCATTTATGTCCATTCTATTCAATATATTAGCATGTTCTACATCTCCTACTTATTCCACTCCATATGCAATTCAATAACACTTTAAGATAAGGCGAGAAACATTTGATAATTTAAGAGAACAACGTATTTAAGCGTATATAAAAATATTAGACTGTGTTTTTTTTTCCAGAATAAATGTAACTTATTAACCTGTGAGTTATTTTGAAGGTAATATTTTTGGTTTCTCAGGCTTAAGTTTTAATAATTCTGAAACAAATTAGTGTAACTTCGTATAATTTTCTTGTTATATTTATAGTTTAATATAATAATGGAATAAGTTAAATGTTAAATTATTTTAAAGATTTTTGGAGATACTTATTTTATACAACTTATTTTATTTAAATAATCTATTATGTTTTAATCATATAAGGAATGCTTTTTTGTGAGTTTTTTAATTGATTGTTAATTCAAATTGTCAATTTGAGAAAAACCAAGATAGAATAAATCTGACTATTTATGGTAAAATAATCGAAAAAATCGAATCGCTCTCTAAATTACTTAGATAAGTGACTTTAATAGACAAAACTTTCATATGAAATCTTAAAAGTAAGTTTTGAATCCAAACCAATAGATAGAGTAATTAATATTCATACAAAATATATATATATGTAATATTGTTTCTATTCCACTTGATAGACAGCAACATCTAGACCAAGTCCATGAACCCTTGTGGTCTCATGAAAGGAGAGAAGGGGGGCAGCTTCTGTTCTGATGAAGCTTCATAGGTAGAAGACTGACTTGGCTCCATGACGCTGCCTTTTTACGGGATAGGATTGTCAGCCCTACGCCCGACGCTCTACAGTCATACGAGACCGGAACCTGCGACTTTAAGTGGGTTCCGAATCACTATAAACATCCACGGTACCTAAGGAACTCAAACGTTAAACCTGCGGCACTCAGTACCAGAGTGTTAGTCACTCGGCCATCAGGCTCTAAAAATACTACAAATGAAACTTAATTCTATGAAAACTTACTAGTTTAATGCAACATTTTTTATTCATATCAAATTATAAATACTTAATCATCCCCAACGGAAAAATTATTAGAACAAGAAATATCCCAATTTAAATTTTCTTCGTTTTTTTTATGAATTAAAAGTATCTAGAAATAAAAGCTACTATTCAGTAATATTTGAATTGCATATCTTAAAAATGGGAACAGGAAGTGTAAACAAAATGTAATCCTCTCAAAAATTTGAAACAACGTACAAAGGGCACCTAGTATTCATATTCATTATTGAAATAACCCTAATTTCTATATCATATTAATAATCCTATTTATAAACTTAGAATTTTGCCAGACGCAGCTAAGCATCTTTCAGATTCATTCCATAGAGTATCAAAAATAATATTCAATTGAATATTTAGTCAAAATGTGTGCAAAGCCTATAAATGTTCTGCTGTAAAATAAGTTTGAAATAAACAAAAATTGCATCTTAACATAATGTGTTTTCCTTCTGTGCACCCATTTACAGAGCCTGTATAGATATGTAGGTGTCAGGATTGGGATTAAATGTCTGTAGCTTAAAGAGAATTCAAAGGGAAGAACAGGCTGTTCTTTTCCATTTATCTTTAAAGCACCCAGTCTGTACAATTAAAAAAGTTGCAAGCATAATAAGATTTAACAATGCCATCCAGACACTATCCAATTCTCTAACTGACCCCTCCACCATAGTTCTCTTTCAATTACATTTTTTCTGTTTATTTATAGCACGTGACAGATGTCTGATGCCAGAACTCGGAACAATTAAGTAATCATTATAGGTATCTGCAGCTAAAACTAATGAACAGAATGAAGTCGTGGCCAAATTTCCAATACAGACTGTTGAAGACATGGGGAAATGATTTATGCAAAAAAAAAAAAAAATTGAAGTCAATTTCTACTTTTTTTTCTCCATATTGCAGAAAGTTCTTTATAAATAATTTTCATTCATTTTTTTAAGTTTATCTGGCGCCATTCGTTGGTAGATATATGCAACTTAAATCTGGAAAAAAACGAAAATTAATTAATTAAATTTAATTACTGAATGAATGTTTGAAAAAACTGTATTAACATCAAGTGTCCTCCACTACAAGTACAAAAAAAAATGTATTTGAACTTGAGTGGATGAGTAAAAAGTATTTTATGAATGATTGAAAATTTGAACAAGATATATATAGGGAGAGTGTGAACTAATAGAAGGAATTGAAAAAAAGAAGTCGCCGATAAGCTAGGATTTTGTGCTGCTACGACTTACACACTAAGAAATGTCCGCAATCTAGGTAGATTTTTCAGATTTCCTTCTTTTTACGTGATTTTTGAACTGTTGGAAACGAAACAAGGCAATAATTATAAAGCTGAGAAAATAAATTATGTCAAATTTCAGTATAATGTTCAAATAATAAAAAAAATACAAATGCAGAAAGGAAGACAACAATGTAAAACTTATGGGAAATAATATTTTATTAATCGATATTAGGGTCACCAGGGCCACGTGCAATATTTTATTTTAGTTTTTTAATTCCTTCTATTAGCTCACACTCTCCCTATATATATCTTGTTCAAATTTTCAATCGTTAATAAAATACTTTTTATTCATCCACTCAAGTTCAAATACATATTTTTTGAACTTGCAGTGGATGATACTTGATGTTAATACAGTTTTTTCAAATATTAATTCAGTAATTAAATTTAATTAATTAATTTTAGTTGTTTTTTACATTTAAGTTGCATGTTTCTACCAATAGATGGCGCCAGATAAACTTAAAAAATGAATGAAAGTTATTTATAAAGAACTTTCTGCAATATAGTGGGAAAAAAGTAGGAATTGACTTAAAAAAAAAAAAAATTTTATATTACTTGTTTCTGTTTATTTATAGCACGTGACAGATGTCTGGTGCCAGAACTCCAATGGAACAATTAAGTAATCATTACAGGTATCTGCAGCTAAAAACTAATGAACAGAATGAAGTCGTGACCAAATTTCCAATACAGACCGTTGAAGACATTTGGAAATGATTTCTGAAAAAAAAAATCACAGATAAGGGGAGATTTTGTGCTGCTACGACTTACACATTAAGAAATTTAGGTAGTCTAGGTAGATTCTTTTAGATTTACTTCTTTATATGTAATTTTGGAGCTGTTAGAAACGAAAAGAGGCAATAATTAAAATAAATGCTCAGAAAATAAGTTATGCCAAGTTTCATTACAATGTTCAAATAATAAAAAAATGCACATGCAGAAATGAAGACAACAATGTAAATCTTATGGGAAATAATCTCTTATTAATCGACATTAGGGTCCATAGGGCCACGTGCAATATTTTCTTTTAGTTTTTTTTTTATATATTATTCATTAACTAGAATATATCTATGACTAAAGATCAGGCAAGCATACTTCATATAAAAATTCGCAAATTAAATATTAGTTCATAGAAAAATATTATTAAAACATTTTAAACAATTTCTTCTTGTGAAAATAAATTCAACAATTTTGTATTTAATGGAACGAGAAAGATTACAGAAAACCAAACACAGAAATGCATCTTTTTCAACAATGAAATATGAATTTTGTAATTATTTGGGATTGTATAAGTGCCTCTGAGTAGAAAGTTTAGTCATAAACGATATCCTGTATCATGATATGTACAGAATAATTTGTAATCAAGTACTGAAAAAATGGTACCCAATCATAATTTGTTTTTTATACATGATAATGATCCTAAATATACAACAGCGGCCTGGTGGCCAGTTGGCTAACGCTCTGGCCTTTGGTACCACAGGCTTCAGGTTCGTATACTGGCGGGGGCATGATAGTTTCTTAAAGGTTCAAAATCTACATTAACAGTAGGTCCCGGTCTAATTAGGCTAAAGTGGGCAAAAATTACCTTAGTGCTACAAGTCAAAACAAATCTAAATATACAAAGTTAAACACAGGGCTTTGGATGCTATATAGCATTTTAAAATTTCATTTTTCTTTATAATCGCCACAGCGGTCTGATGGCCTATTGACTAACGCTCTTGATTTTGATACCACAGGCTTCAGGTTCGAATCCCAGCGGCAGCATGTATGTTTGGTAGTGGTTTGGAATCCACGTAAACTCCACGTTTATGTCTCGGTCTAAATTGCCTAGAGTGTGCAAAAAATGATCGTAGAGCTACAAACCAAATCACAATCGTCAAATAGCATTCCCATCGAGCATTTGTCGAATGCTTTAGATAGCAAAACAGAATGAAGTTCCAATTTCAAATGCAAAAGTGATCTAAAATTTTTAAAAATTGTATTGATCTAAAAATTGCTCTTCGAGAAGAATGGAATTCTATTTCAAATTCAAAACTGATCAGATTCATTCATATCATCGAAGCATTAATTGTAAAATATTTGTAACTAAATTTGTTAAATTAATTTGACTATGCGAATATATTTTACTCTCCTAGGTAAATAGATGATTTTTTTTCTTATTATGGGAAAGATCTATTTTTTTTTAAATTAAAATAAAGTATAAAATATTAAATAAAAGTTGGCATACGTATTAATTTTGCTTAAGATTTTTACTTCAAAGATTAAAGTTTTAGGCACTTCTTAAATGCAAATAAAAGTGTGCTAGTTCTTTCTACATTCATCGCATATTTTAAATTGCATTACATTTATTCCATAAAAGTAATTTTAAATATACAATATACTGCAATACAAAAACACACTAATCTGAAAATTATTTAAGATAAACGTAGAGCTTTTTAAGATATGTTTAAGAAATGCATATAATAAATAAATTTATTAAAAAAACAAAGGAATAAACAATACTTAATCGACTTAATAAATAATACTCTTAATAACTATAAATAAGATTAAATTGTCATTATCAAATAAATTATTAGAAAATAGTAACAATGATTTAACGTCGAAGTTAAAAATAATGAGAGAAATAAATTTATTTAAAAGCAAATGATGTAGAAATGATAATTGATCAATTCATCAGTATTAAATTGGGGTTTAAAATTTTTATTTAACGATAAGTACTAGAATTTGACTCGTAAACAACAGGATTTAATGTTCAAAAAAGGAGAATTTAATAATACTGATATAAAATAAGTATTTGGAAAAAGATACGCCTGCTTTCATCCGCAAGAACTTTATAAATAATGAGATCTCGAATAAATAGCAATTAAACAATGTGAATTCTAAATTATCTCAACTAATAACACCGTAAATTTTTACTTAACATTATATTCTTCGATTTTTTCTGCCTTAATTGTTTTTTATTCTTTATCATGGTGTTGCAATTGATTAATTGCAGCGAAATCGTTTTTTTCTCTCGTTTCAAAGTGAAATCTGGCATCGCTGTCTACAAACGATCAGAGTAAGTGACGTCATCATGAGAAAAGCTCGGCGGTAATTTTATTCCAGTTGTGCAGAAAGCCACTGCGAGTAGCTTCGAATATTTTTTTTTATTTACTTCCCTGTTGTGGGTTCATCTTTGCTACATTTCCCAAAGAGTTATATTTTGGCAATCAGGAACAACTTTTTTCAACAGGTGTGTTTATACTTTCTTTGTTTTATTTTGAGTGCAAAAAATTTTATTCCATAAAATTATTAATAATAATTGTTGCAACTTCGCTTCTAATAAAGCAACCAATAGTTATTGCTTAGTAATCTCACAATTTCGGCTTTTAACTATAAGAAAGGAAAATTATACAGATTTTATTATAATTCTAAATTTCTTTTTTTTATTATTATAATAACATAAGTATTATTTGTGTTTTAACACAGTTTATTAGAACTGTTTTTAAATAAACGCGTAACTAAGGCAAATATAGTTGCATTTCTGTTTAAAAATTATTTTATTTAAAATAGTTTTTTTAATGTTTATATTGACTAGTAGAATTGCTCTAACTTTAATTTTTGTACTATTATTTAATTACCAGTATACACACTTAAATGCTTACATTTTTTTTTCTTTTTTTTTTTTTTTTTTGTCTACGTAAAATATTATATTAATTAATTATTTCTTTAGTTTTTTAATTTTACTATAAATTAACATTCTATATAGAAAAATTCAGATAATTAAACTTTGTGTGTTATCAGTTGTTTGATACAATATTAATCAAATGAGAATTTATTGGAATGTTTTTCGTGAATTAATGAAATTTTTACATGAATAGTTCATATGCATTAATATTCAGTTGTAACGACGAAGAAATTATATATTGTTACGAGATCTCAATTCATCAAAAATATCTTCTTCGTAAGGTGGTTTGTCATTTAATTTAGTTTTATTTATCGTTATAAGTAATTATAAAATCGTAAATATTTAAGTTATTGTTTTTAATATTGAATCATCTTTCCATTTAGAATTGGAAAAATTAACGTAATAGTTACTTACACCGTAATTGTAGTAGTAGTAGTAAAGAAAAGATTTTTGGTTAAAGTAACGTAATTATTTTCAAACTGTTATCATCCGTTCGTTTATCTTTTAATTCCACAATTTCTATCTTTCATTATACAGATTTTTATTAAATTGGAAATGAGTTATTCGACGATATTAAAATTGTAGCTAAACCGGAATGAATATTTAATTAAATATTAATCATGCTTTCATATTAGAATAATGGAATTTTATATGCATAATTTTAGGGCTTTATATTTTCTGCCTTATCGAAATAATGGATATTTTATGTAGAGTATGTTTAACGAAATACGTCAGTACCAGATGGTATAAACTAGTCGTGCAACTGTAATTTCATTTTCGTAACTGTTTATTTCATAAGGAAATGTTTGATTCGAAAATTGGTAAATTTTATTCTATAGTTCTGTATTAAACATTTTTATTTTATGCTGATTAATTCAATTTTAATTCAATGTTACACAAAATTAAGCTTCACTTATAATTTTGATGCTTTCTTTTTTAAGTATTGTTTTGCCCCTTAATTATTCATAACTATGTAAATGAAAATAGTTTGCTGTAACGCATCTTCTAATCATACAAATCCGTATTGAAATTCAAATTCCTAATGAATTTCAAATATTCAAGTATTGTATTAATATAATCTCTTAAAATTTCATAATAAAATTTTCTCAAATACACAAGTCAAGAAGCTTGCTTAGGACATTAGCATTGTATTTAAGCCAAAATATTTCATGAACATAACATAATAGTTATGTTGAATTTGTGACTTCGGCTTTACAAAAGTTAAATACATCAATCTCGAAGTATTTTTAACTTGATACATGCAAAAAAAAAAAAATTAGTGAAATAAACATTATGATATTTGTGAATAATTCAATCTCATCTTACAGCGACTGTTTGAAGATATTTAATCTTAAAAAAATTGCAGAAGTGTAATTTTGACAATATTTGATTAAAATAATGAAAAAAAAAATTTTCTATGAATATGAATTTATGAATTTTCTAGCTAATTTATCCATGCTCCAATTTTTAAACTGTCATTTAATAGAAATAGTAATCAGCAACTGAATGTTTCTAACCAAACCAATTTTTTAATGCAAGTTTTGGAAATTTATATCAGAAAATATTAGAAGAAATATAATTTTATTAATTACAATAATTAGCCTTATAATTTTTAAAATATTTTAAATATTCTTTTACTTTGATACAATTTCTTGGCGAATTTTTTCATAGTTTTAAAAAAAATTATATATAAAAGATGTATTAGAAATAATACATTTAAAAATTTCATGTTTTAGAAATGAAAGTTATGCTTTAGCTTAAGCACAATTTTTATTTGTAGAACATGAAAATTTAAAAAAAAAACTATACTTTATAGTTATTTTATTAGATCTCGTTTAGTTGTAAGATTTGTTTTCACTTTGTAAGCATGTGTGCAAAGATAACTTTTACGTTAGGAAAAAAAGAATGCAAAAGCCAGTAAAATTTACAGCATTACGTTGCGTTGTTTTGTTTATTAGAATACGATTTGAATACCAAGCGTGCAAGGTATATCTTCTGAATATATTGAGCTGTTTCACTCATGTGAAGTGCACTTAATTTAATAGGTATCAAGGTTCGAATGTATTCATTTATTCTATAATACTTTGTCACCGAACTCTCTAAGAAAAATGTGAAAAATTAATGTTTTTCTTTTGTATACCAAGCTATAACATTTTTACATTACCTTAATAAAGTTATTCATTGCGATCATACTGTTACATAAGCATCAGCTAGTGTTTGGTTTTGTTTCATAACAATAACATTGAACTTCGTAAATAACATACATTTTACTTATTCATAAGGTTTTAAAAGAAATAGGTTGTTTTCAATATTTTTATCTATTATGTTAATTCCACGAGTTACTTTTGGGATTATTCCATTATTTTTGAAAGGGGTTTTCAAAAAAAATCACTTATGTTTTGTTATCACATTTGAAATAGTAACGCAAATTGCAAATTTCCAGAATTCATTTTCGGGTTTCATTTAAGAAACTCGTATTGCATCATTTTTAAATCAATAAACACATATAGAATTGGCATTCCGAGAGTCTGGTCTGGTTTGTATCTTTTTTTGCACACTTTAGGCTAATTATATATATGACGCTTGATTTGAAAGATGGACAGCAGGCAAACATTTTCATGCAAATGAAGATTTGCATGATTTTGCATTTTTTCGCTCTGCGCTCAATTTTTTACACACTTTGGGCTTAAACAGACCTGGACCTACAGTTTTACGTAATTTCCGAACTACTAACAAACATCCATGCTACCGCCAGCATTTGAACCCGAAAGCCTGTGGTGCCAAAGGCCACAGCGCTGGCCAATCGGTCATCAGACCGCTCCCAAGTTTCTGTTCGACAAAATCGGAATTAATACCCTTGAAGTTTTTAACCCAATTAATACACATTAATATATCAAATCTCGAGAAGAAAATATCAATTTTTTTTATTTAGTAAGGATTTTTAGTCAATGAAATTTATTGAAACGTTCACTGCTTTTATAAAACCTCTTTAAATTCAACTTTGATAATTTCATTCATATAGTAATTCAGAAATTTCTTAATTATCTCCTACTTTTATAACTTAGAGATTTTCGTTAAAGTTTTACAGTACACATTGATCTTAGATTACTAGCAATTGTTCGTCCAGATCATTCTATAAAGCAATTGATCATAAATTATACTAGAATACTATGACGCCAGAAAAATAAGTTTTTAGAAAAATATCATTTTATTTTTCAACATGCTATTTTAGCTCAACACAACGAATTATTTACTTTATACGCTGAAGAAATAACATTTTTGATATAAATAGTCTATTTATTTCCTATTTAACCTTTACATTTGTATGGCGGTCTGATAGCAAACTGGCTAGCTTTCTGGCCGTTGTACCGCAGACTTCAGGTTGGAATGGATGTTTGTTAGTGGTTCGGAATTCACGTTAAACTATAGGTGCCAGTCTGTTTAGCCCAAAGTGTGTAAAAAGAAATTGAGCGCAGAGCGACAAACCAAATCTTCATTTGCATGAAAATATTTGCCTGCTGTCCGTCTTTCAAATCAAAGGTCATATAATAGTCGCAAAGTGCCAACTATAGCAAATAAGTTGAGCAGTCCAGGAAATCGTATCACAATATCGTAATATCAATATCACAATCGTATTCATTTATTTTTGCCGTCGCTTTCTTTGATCTGTGGGCCGGCGTATTGTCTTCATGAAACGGCACTTTTTTCTTCACTAAATGTAATTTGTTTTCTCCAATCGATTCAGCAATAATGCATATTCTATTGTTTTGGTTTTTCAAGGTAAACAATCATTGTATCCATGTACATCCCTAAAAAAACAGTTGACATGAACTTTCCTACAAACTATTGCGCTCTAGGTCTCTTCCACCTGCTGGAACACATTGTTTTCCTAGCTGACTCAATTCAGGATTATAGTGGTGAATCTGTTTCACTGTGATGTACCGACAGAGAAAATATTAAGTTTCATTTCGCTAAAGACTCCAAAAAACGCTGAAAAAGTACTAAGGTATTTACGTTTTTTATCAGTTGTGAATTGTAGCGGCACCCTCGCACACATAACTTTTTCATATGAAAATGCTTATGCAAAATTCTGTTACTGTTTTTTTTTTTTTTTTTTGCATACGGCCTCAGCTATCTCGAGGACTTTCAACTTTGAGTAATAATGCAAAGCTTAAACATAGATGTTTTTCGATCACTTTTGGTATTGTCTTATGTGGGCGCAGTTCATTTCTAGTGCTTCTGCCGTCAGCTTTAAACCCACCATCCAAAATTTAACAATCGAATTTGATGCAGATTTTTCCCATAATGTTTTTCTTTAACTTATTTTGCGTTTTTGTCCAAAAAATATTTTATAACGGCACAAAAATTCACTTTTTTCATGGTAAAAAAAAAATCCAAAGATGTTTGCTATTGTCTATTGCTGTTAAACAAATATTACATAAAACAGCTTAAAATTTGACATAGCGCGTATAAAGGATTTTTCTGTCCAATAGTAATTTTTTTTGTGGTAACATCTCAAGTCAGCTCTAGACTTATCAAACAATCCTAGAATTCTACAAAGAAAAATTTAGAACAATCATTGACAACTGAATTTATTTTCTGCTTTTTATTTGTTAATTTGTTTTTTAAACAAAAAATGTCAAATATTATCACTCTGAATAACGACTTTGGATAGATAATAAATACAGCTATTCATTTGTTTAAGAAATCTAAAATTTTTGTAAAATGCGATTTAATGAAGTTGTAAAACATCGGTCAATCTTGGCAAGATTGACATAATAAACTGAAATCTAATGAAATGCATTAATTTTGTAGATACGAAAGAATATAAAATACACGACAAACACTTTAATGTATCGATAATTTGAAACATTGCAAACAATAAGTAAGAATCCTTATTAGGCAAATCTTATTTATAACAATGCTTTTATTTAATTTGTGACATAATTGAAAAATGGTGCTTTCAACTGCGCTCCTATAATTCTCATAAAATCTTAAAGTAAGTCTCTTTCCTTATTGCCTTATTCAATGCTTTGTTCCATTTCTTTGACTAGTTCACTTCTATTTTCATTTCGTTGCGAAAGATATAAAAAGAAATCTTTATTTTAAAAATTAAAATGAATATACAAGAATACAAATTTAAGTAGTCAATTATACGTTTTTCCATTAAAAAACGCGAATAAATTTCCAAAAGTAATTATAAACTCGATGAATTTCGATTAAATAAAGCACATGGAATACTGCAGTTGCAAGTTTTGAATCGATACGTTCATAATGTCAACAAGTGAGTTGAAATTGTACAATTTTGCAATACAATTTATTTTTAATAAGTTCTAGTATAAATAAGCAGTATAGTATTTTAGATATTCATTCAGAAAATTAGGCAAATTATCTTTTATTTAAATTGTTTATGCTGAATTTTATATTTATTTAGTATCGTGCGAGATGAAAATGAGAATGTTCTTAATACTAACAAATTCCAGTTTCTTAAAAAACAGTAAGAAAATTTGTTTTGATTCACTTTTTTGTTCTCGTAACAGCTCTTAAAATATGTGAATTTTTTTTAAGCCTACATAAAGTCTGGAGTTCACATGCTAAAAACATCTTACAATAAGCCGTTAATCACAAAACAGTGGGGATTCGTTTGTGTTTGAGACTAATTTATGAAACGTTTACATTATAATACTAGCTTGTTCTTTCCCTTTTAAATTGTGCATTCACAACCAAGTATGACATTTACTAAACGTTCAACTTCACAACTATTTGTTCATCCAAACGACTAACCAAAAATCATGGAAAAATAAAATAGTTCGATTGCTTAGTTTGCATATTTCAGTTATGAAATTCTACTCCAAATCCAAATAACCAGCAATGTGATAATTTTCTAAATAAGATGTATTTAAATACAAGGAATGGTATATTTGTTAACTACATTTTTGTTAATCTATTGAGTTCAAAGAAAATGTCAGTTACACAAATGATTGAAAAAAGCAGGGTTTGAAGATTTTATCTACAAAAAAACTTGTCATTAAATTTAGATCTTAATAAGTTTCCTTGTCATTTTAAAAGTTAATGAAAATTGTTCTATAAAGGTTTTTTTTTTCTAAATTTAAATTTTAATGTACCGATTTGTAGTGTTTCAACAACAATATAATGTTTGGCCTTCAGCATTCTAAAATTTGAAAATAATAATGCGACCTACAATCAGTATTATATTCTTAACTACAAGAAAATCTAAATTATTTCGTATTTTTTCTAAATAAGAAATAATTGTTTAAATATTAAAATATCAGCTTTATAATAAGCATTTACTAAAATAACTTATGAAATTTCAGTAAGATTCATCAAATATTATTTTTCCCGTTTAGTATTAATTTTCTACAATTATATTTCTAAATGATTTAAAGTGAAATAGCTTTTGTATAAGCATTAAATTTTCTAGTAAAATAATTGGACGTATAAATTTTTTTTCTGAAAAAATTTGCTATTAAAATATATTTCATTGGTTGCATTTTCTTTTTCTGAAATTTTGTGAAATTTGAGTACAATGCAGATCGGAACACAGCCAATAAATACCACAGCATCTTTTAAGCAAATCAAATTTGTATGTATTGCAACCATTTTACAAAACTTCTGTCTTTTAATTTTGACAAATATTTCAAGTACTCGCCTTGTTGGCAATAAGCGATAAAGTAATGCAGCAATATTCAATATCTGACAGTATTAACAGATGTCATCTGCATATCTCTCCGTGTTTTCCTTGGAAAATAAAATTCGAACCATCTAAGAATGAGGATACACCAAATAGTTAATTTTGTAAAATGAAAAGTAACCTTTTTAATCGCGAACGGATTATCGGGGACCTAAAATATGAAAATTCTCTATGTTCAATGTAATACTGAAATAAAATTACGCTTTAACTCTACATAAAATATTACACATTGAGTGTAATTCCCTATTAAGCAATTCTTGAGTTTGAATGATTGTGTAAGGATAGCATTTCAGCAATTTATGGATGTTTTTCTTATTGCAGCATATGACATATCAAGTGTCCTAAATATCAACAATGCTGTTTGTGTTAGCTGTTAAAATGTGCTTTGGTATAATTTCTGTTCGATTTACTGTAATGGTTTGCTCTCGCGTCTCGAAATTCGAGTCTGAGCTTTTCATAATTTTCCGCAAATCTTTCATTGTCATTGAACTTTTCATAGCCCTTTAAAATGCATGTAGCATCAACATACCAAAATTTTCTCTCAAACGTACGGCCACGGCTGATGTAAACAATGATGATCAATGGTTCGAAGCAAAAATTATAATAAACAATTTGTATATTTACACTTACGCAACTTTTTTCTAATGTAAAAAAAAAAAAAAAAAAATCACAAAGAATTATAAAATCTTCGTTAAATGTTTGTCATCCATGTAAAAAATTTTTTAGTTTGTATGCCTATTTTACTGCCCTCTCCTCCCTCTTTCAAAAATCAGTTAGCCGTGCCACTTTTGCCATCTGGGACAAAAAGGTAAACTATTTCTTTTATAAATTGATTTATGGAGATAGTCTTTATTATTTTATGCATCTTTAAAGTAAATTGTGCCTTAAGGATGCATAGAATAAAAATACTTAATTTTGTGCTTATTTACATATTTTATATTTTTCTAATGAAACGTTTTTCTTTCACGTGATTCCAAGTCACAAAAACTGGCAGCAATATTCAGTTATGTCATTTCTACTACCCTAGTATTTTTGCTAGATCTTTTAATGTTCTTGTGGAGTATTTAGCAGAAGATATCTAAATATCAATCTCACACATCATTTACCGAGGCAAAGATTTTAGATAAAAATTTCAGGCACTAATATAACAATTTAAAGTTTTAACTTCTGCATATAATTTCGACTATTACTAAATTTTTTGTTATAGAAAAATATGGTAATAAGTTTTAAAGCAATCTATCATCCTTTTCAACCTAATTTTTCCTAAACGAAAGTCTTCGACTATCCTGTTCCAAAAATAACTGTTTAGATCTCGGCTTTTAAAAAAGAAAGAATTAATATATTTAAAGCAATAATATAAAAGTAAATATTTAAAATTTTTACCGCAGTAAACATTAAAATAAGAGCTTTATTGAAAAATAAATAATTTCTGGTATTTTTTTATGTGTCACTAGACTTTCTAAATCTTAAATTAACTGATTTACCGAAATCTTTAGAAGAATTTCAAGAAATCCTAACTTTCCTAAGAAAACTCACAATAGTCTACATCAGGTGTCTCCAAACTATTTAGCCAAAGGGCCACTTTGACTCCTCCACTAAGTCCTAACGTCCAAGACTTAGCTAATTCATCATACCAATATAGTGTTTTGAATTAAGCTCAAATTTTCGTTTAGGAACTACCCGGCGAATGAGTTATCTATAGCGCGGGGGATTGACTCCGCTTCGTTTGCAGTCTCGGTTGATTCTTGCATGCAAATGTCAAAGATATGTCATTGAGGCGGAGAGGCCATGTTGCTCTATAGTAGTACAGATCTTATGTCTACAATACTGAAACTAATGAACCAGGAAGGAGTCAAAGGGGCCTCTTACAAGCATTCAGAGGTTCACTCCCTGTACTCAAAACAAAAGACAGATGGAAAATCATGTATCCTACTTGAGCACTGTTACATTATTTTACAACTAAACCACCTTTCCAGGCACTCCTGTTTTTATTACATTTTGGTCCCTTCGATATATTTCACAGCTTTTTACCTTAACGAGTGATGTACTTGCATTTAATACTTAAATTTCTCCTTTTTTTCCTTCCTCGAGAAATGTAACGACCGATAAATTCTAAATTTGTGAAAATAATTTTGAATTCATTAATTTAAATTTTTTAGCTAATGTTTTGTAACTGGCGGTAAATGAAATGTTTTTCCTGGTACTCCGTTAACTACAACCCGCCTTGCCTTGTTGCAACATCTCCGAATGCTAGTATGCATAATTTGCAGCAAGTCTCAATAAAGTTTGTGAATGTTTTGTACTCGCAAAACAAACAAGCTTTAATATTTATATCCATACATTACTCAAACGTTTCTTAGCATTCAAAATCCAAACACGAATATATAAAATTTTTGGTGTTCTTTAGTTAACTATTTCTAGACAGCCTGTAAACTCTTCTTCCCATAAATTCCCCGGTCTGGACTCGAACCGCATCATCACGGTTATTAGTTCAAAATCAAGGCCAGTGGCCTTTTAGAGTTCAGCTTTGGAAAGAAGAGAAATTCATAAAGTGGCAAATTCTGGATTTCAGTATTTGGAATATAATTAATATCATTGTAAGTTATCAGTAAAGATGAAATTTTGAATATTTGGGAGGTCAAGAACGTCAACATTTCTAAAGAACTAAGGAGAATTTATTATACGAAGTAGTTTTCCAAGACGTTGAATATAATAAATGTCTCACTTCGTAGCAGAACCCCAAACTAGAAATAAGTAATAATGGGAGACTAGCATAAGTAATAATGGGAGACATGTAGTACATATAAATTTATTTTCTAGAGAGACGGGAGAATTTCTAGTGATAAAAGGATACGAAGATATTTAATGTGGTTAATATGTGAGGAATAGGTGTTAACTTTTTATCTAGTGTAACTCCTAGATATTAGACTTCATAAGGCTATTGGACAGGTTGATTAAAATTAGAAATAGCAGAAAATTGTGAGAAAATTGTGACAATAAACATTTATTGTGAACAACAAATATATTAATTTTGATTTTCCATCTTACTAGCCTAGCTTCAAAATTAGACAAGTAATTTTGAAAGGTATATTTAAAGTTGAGTAATGTAAGAGGTGATTGAGACAGTATCAGTCTGCTAGACTAAGAGGAATTTGATATAAGGAATATCATTGATGTAAAAATTGAAGAGGACAGGGACAATCACAGAACTCTGAGGGACACCATTGAGTTTATTGTACTCGGGTTTCAGAATCAAACTCATTAATTGTGCGTGCATAAGCGGATTTAATCAACAACTAGTCTGAAATCAACACTTAGTTGTTCTCTGTACTTCCCTTTACGAAGCACATTAGAATGCATCCTGCTGCCATCTAGTGGCCAAATTATATTTTGAAATCATCTTTAATTTTCTATTCGCTTTATTTCAAGAGCAAGATTTTAGATTTAACCAACTTATTTGTATTCAATAATTCATTAATTTTTAATTTATAAAAACGTCTGCCTGTATTATGTAAAGATAATCAACAACGTTTATCTGGATTTTTTCCATTAGTTTGCTTTTGCATCAATGTATTATTTCAAATGCAATTATTTCTCTGATATCTTGAAAATCAAAATTGTAGTTAATTGTAATTAATGACATTTTAAATAAGCACAAAAATAATTTTACAAATTTTTATAAAAGCTGCTCTCATAATGATTAACATTAATTGTTAAATATTTAACATTTATTGATGTCGATTTTTGATTATATAACATCTAAAATTTTAAATATATAAAATAAGATTTTCCGAGGTAATTATAAACCTAGTGCATTTTTTATGCATTAATTCATTACTCTTAAAAAAAATAATTTAACAAATTTTAGTTTCTTACATTAAATATAGAACTGTCACTTCTGTTGAGTCTGTGAAACGAGAAATATCAAATTTTTTCATGCTATACATAATTTGCAACAATTTAACACAAATTAATTTTTAAAATTAAAAATATGAAATTATTTGAATTTTTGATTAAAGCTGAATTTGCATATGTGATTTGCAAGAACTTTCTTCTGTTATAATAAGTTATTGGAAACAAGTTGCTTGGGTATGTTTTCAAAACAATTATAAAGAGCGCAATCAATATTAATAACAATATGAAGTTTTATCTCGCTTAGTGTAAAATGTTGACATATTGAAAATGCTGCAATAAAATTCTCAAAGTTTATTAGGATTGAACTTTAGTTCTAAAATCAACATTCAATTTTTCCCTGCACATTGTAAAGATTTGCCAATTTCCTTTTGGAAATCTTCTACTTTTAAGCAAATTGCATTCTATTGCATGTATGTTATTCGTATAGAGATAACATATTACATGCAAGAGAATGCAATAATGCAGAATGCAATAGAATGTAATAATAGAATTCGGCACGATTATATTCGCCGGAGGGCACCATAAAGTAGTATTTATTATTATATGGAGAACACACAATTGAAACAGGTGATCAATGACAATTTGGCCCTCTTACTTCAACTATTAGATAATTTGGCATTCCTTCCTTCCTTTTGAACAGATTATCATTTGCACAAACGCTGCTTTTTCGAACAGATTTTTTTTCAACCTCGTAATATACTTTCTTCAACTCATAAATAAAGTTTAACTATATTCTTAATTTGTCAAACATATTGTGATGTGTTGCGAGATCAAAACGTGCAGTCATTAAGTTTTGTACACAAGTGTAGTTAAATTTGCATAAGAACAATTATCATTTTGCGATAAAGGAAATAAAACAAATTGAGGAACACAACTTTTAAATGCTTTTGTTAAGTCAATATTTAAATTCACAAGGCAATTTTAAATAAAGAAAAGCGGTAAACACTGTGAACAGAACGCACACACAATATATTTTATATCTATATGCAACTTTTTTTATTCATGTTTTTCAATATTTTCCAGGGAATAGAATTTCATTCATTCCTTTCTTTTGGGGGAGATAGATGTTGTAAAAATACTTATAGTATTAATATCTTAAATTGAATAGAAAGATGATGGATAATTATTTGACTGTATTCCTAATCTATCAGTTCTGAACATCGAATGAGAGCAATCATCTGAATATTTATCAATTAATATTCAATAAATATAGGTAGAAGTCATTAAAATGAAGATCGACAAGCTGTTTAAAAATTTAATTTTGAAATGTGAACTTTCGTTTTCTTGCTTAACACTATGATAAATTTATTCATTATTTCTGTCTCATTGTGAAATGGGTAACAAAAATTTATTATATAAAAGTTCTCATAATAGTTATTTTTACGCTTTAATTTTATTGAAAAATTTTCTATTTTTATCTTTTATCATTTTTATTAAAACAATAAAAGTAAAGCAACATATTGTTTATTTTCTGTTGTATTTTGATTTTTTATTGAATTTATTATGTTATTGCCTTCTTAAATAGTAGGAGAAGCTAATGTTTATTCAAAATTGATACGTGGGAATAGAATCAGAATTTAAGTAAAATAAGCTATATATTCTAAACCTTGTAGTTTGAAAATATTTACATATAAGCACATATAACCCCGCTTTGCACAGTTTCAAAAATAAGCGTCTATTCAAGGCAGCAACTTCGCTTTCTTCAGCTCTAGCATTGACCATTCTTTCAACCTATTAAAAAATCGAAATGAATATTATATCTGCATTTTCAATAGATCTACGGGCTGCTCTTACATAAAAGTCAATTCTGGTCCAATTGAATAGTTTTCTTTTCTTGGACAATTTAACAAAATTAGTTGTAGAAAATATTTTAGTTTATTGAACTACAACCCGAAAGAATAACCTTATAAAAACATTTCTATCCCCATACAATATTTCCCCCTCCTAAACTTCCCCATATTGCTATCAAATTTCGAACATCTAGAAAAGAGAGAATGGGAATTTCTGGAATTGAACTGCGGTAATCTAAAAGAATTGGCAATATCCTAATAAATTTCCTTAATTAGATGGTTGCAGTTCAGCGGTTAGTATGTTTGATTTATTCGTTTATTTTACGTCACCCTATCTATGAATAGTACAACAGCGTGAAAAAAAAGTCAACCATGACAAATTCGCTAATGACTAAAGGTCACTAAATTGGCGTAAAAACAAATTGAGTAATTTGTGAACGAATATTGATTCAATTTTGGATTTTTTTTTTCAATTGATTTAAAAGAATCCCTGCTAATTTTGTGAGATTTTGATGTAAATTGTGACCAAACAATAGGTGGACACACATACAAATGAACTTTGATAAATATATTTATAGATATATTTATCTTTTAAAATTCCGTGCATAAATAGTTTTTAAAAGGCCTTTTTCATAATATATACAATTATAAGAAAGAAAATACAATTCATTTTATTTAAATTTTTTTCCAAAATCCCGTGATTCGTGTGTTTTTCCATAGTAACTTTCAAAGTTTTAAAGAAAAGCTATACTAATATTTCATTCAGAAACAAAATTTTCTTACGTAAAACTCTTAATTGCTTCAAGCTGAAGCCATCATTAAACGTTAGTTAAAATGTGATATCTTAAAGCAGTCATTTCCTACTGGTAACCGCAAAAAAGGCTATTTAGTTTACATGATAGTTTATTGGTGTAGGAAGCAGGAAAGTTTAATACCCTCATACTGCGTCTCTTACTATATGTCCGTATATTTTTTTATCAAAATATACTCCTTTTTATATTTATTTTTCCTCTAAATAATTTTGTAATTGTATAACAGTTTTTACATAGTTTTCTAAATGTTTTTATTGTACTAAATTATATTGAAATCAGAAATTAACTATCTGTTCATGAGTAAATCTGATGTCTTTCTGTTATATACTAATTATATCTGTAATAGTATATATTATATACGTATATATATAATATAACAGATATACGAAGTATAATTATTTTATTTTTTAAATTAAAATTTATGCATTATGTCATTTTCATGCATTATGTACAATAATCAAATATTTATCTATTCGTATCAAAATTCTTAGATGAAATCAATCACATTACTATCAATTTTTGAAGCGAGCATTTCACTCAAAATATTAATTTCTTCTATTTCTATTCACTTTATATAATATTTTACATGTTAATTTAATCCGCATTTATCTATATCTAAATAATTGTTTACACTTTTCAGAATGAAAGAAAGTTTAGGAGTGGATGAAAATGCACGTGAGGGCTACGAAACTCCCCTCACTATGCGAAAAGAAAGGGAAGTTTTTAAGTCACCCACTTCCTCTATCTCCACCGAAAGTGGGATAGACATGATGTTTTACTCTTTTCGATCGGCTGGCCGAGGTACTAGAAGAAAACCTATCGTACCCCTTAACGAAGATGAAGCAAACCACGATACGTCTACAGATAGCGTCTTTCAGGATTCTGCGCCAAATTATAAGCAGGATGTGAAGTAAGATGTATAAATTATATTATATTCTATACTAATTATCCCTAAAATTGTATTCTAAATTCCGTATTTTCAAAATAATTCTGAATTTTTAAAATTCTATGTTTCAAGTATTCTATAAATGTTATTCTTGATTCAAGATGATCGGTTCTTAATGTTCCAAAGTAAGTAGAGAAATGAGTCATTCACTGTAATTGGTAAGATTCTTTTTTGCAGAAAATTGAACTTTGGGATTTAAATTAAATCATAATTAGTCAAATCTACAATTTTCAACTAATTTGATAACTTACAAACATTTTTGACGAAATTCCCTTTATCCTTTCATCAATTTAGTTATGAGGTTAAGAAGAAAATACATCCTTAAAACAAACTTACAAACTTCTTTCAACTGATAAAACGTGGAGTATAGTTGCTTCCTCACCCATCCCAATGGACTTGACCCGTGCAGTTTTTAAGCAAATTTCCAACTCTCGACAGGACATGATTTTCTTAATAAACACTTGCACCTCATTGGTGTAGCTACTAATGATGTCTGCCCTCTATGCTCATCGGGTGAAACCACGAACTTCTTACATTTGACAACATTCACTGCACTTGATTTTATGACTTAATTCTGACAACTTTACCAAGGCTAAATTTTATTGTGCTGCTTGAGTTCTTATAGCGGATATTGCTACAGTTTGAGAAATTTTTTTCCTACATCAAAGACTCATCCTACACAAAGGAACAAAATAGTATCCATTTCTTTCTTCTAAGGTATAATGGTTTACCACAAACATAATATTTATAAGTGTAATATTCTTTTTCACAGAAATATGTTCCTATAATTCCGGTGCGATTTAATAAACATTACACAAGATGCAGGTTTGAACTTCAATTGCTCATATTTTGATTATTATAGTTATGAATACTGAATTACAGTAATTGATAATCTGCAAATAAAAATTTCGTTTTCCTTGAACCTTAATATTGTTTTAGCGATTAGAATTCAGGAACATCTCTGTTCAAAATAGTTAACTCAATTTTAAAATGTTAACAAATCGTTGAAGTAAATTAACATAAGACATAAAAAAAAATCACATCTGAGTAGTTATCATCACTTAGTAGTTATTCCTAATTTTGCAATACAATAAATGCTTCATTTTTACTACACATTTTAAATGTTTTGATTTTGAAGGTACCTTTTTCAGACTTTCTTTATCAATAATCATTTTTAAAAATATGAGGTTTAACCTACCGCATTATAAAATCAATTTTCATTGCTAAATATTTAGGAAGCAGTTTGAATTTTGAGTCTTCATTATTTGTTATAAATTCTGTTTACAAATGCAAGTATTCTCTTGGTTTATTGCATAAAATTTATGGATTCACTTAAAAAGCAATTTGTACTGGTGATGAAATTCTTTATGAAAAGATGAGGGTACAGGTGATGAAAGTCTTTACTTATTTTTAAACACTTAAAATACAATTTTCGTAGACAGAAGAAAAATCAAGTTTCGCTTTTCAATAATACTTCAGATTCTTTCAACTTCTGTTAAACATTTTTAATAAGAATTTTCTTTAAAAATTTTAATTTAAAGAATCCAAACCAACTATTACATATATAAATTGGAGTAGTAACCTAGATATATAAAATATTTATATTCTCCTAATTATATTTGGTGTGCAAATATAATGCAAAAACTTTCTCGTTTAACAAAGCCTAATCCTATCTTGCACAATAATCATTTCATGTGTATCTTGGATATTTATAAAAAAAAATTTCTATTAATTGTCATGGAATTTTTTTCATTTAATTTTAATAAACTTTTTCTATAAAACAAAAAAAAAAAAAAAAACGTTAGACAATAAAATTGAGTTTTTTATTTAGGTTAATATGAAATCAAAATTTCAACATGCATTTAGAAATAAACATCCTTCCACAGCTTTGTCTGGCATTGAAAATTTTCTGTAAATAGCTTAGTGCAATGAATAACATTTTCGTGACTTTTAGTTTTTAGTACTAAAGGCGCAATGCATATTACAGCCTGAAAACTTTGATCGCTTCAAAACATTTCATAAATGCAAATATAGAATGAAAAAAATTCTTCCATGTTTTGGTGATTTTTTTTTTCCCGATCATATAAATTTAAAATGTCTTTGTGATGTATTGGAATAGTTTAAGTTATGTACTACCTTTTAAGTACTGGCTTATATAAACATTTGATTTATTGAAATAAAAGAACAATTGACGAATGTTTTCATAGATTAATTCAGAAAATCTAAATCTGGTTATTTCAAAAAAGGAAATGTATTTTATTTTATTTTAAAGTTTAAAATAACTGAATTTTTATTCGAATTCATAGAATCTTCATCATTGAATTGATATTATGCTTTCATGGAAACTTTTATATTGTTTTTGTAATGGATAGTAAAGCTCTTGCGTTAGTTTTGTTTTAAAATTTGCTTGTTCTTATTTTACATTAAGAACATTACTCAATATGGGTTTACATAACACTGCATATTATTTGATTGAAATTTTAAAATTTGCTATCGAATAAGAATTTACTTTCAAAGAAAATTTGAATCGTATTGATATTTTTCGTGTGCAGTTTTCTTTTTCATTAAGGAAACTTCCAGTATCCATTTCGGACTTATGGAAGGTAGTATGAAAGATATTGATCTTAAATATTTTCACGAAATATTTCATAAGGCTAACCAAAATTTATTTTACATTAATAAAAAGCTTTTCTAAATATGCTTTTCTTGTAAATAATACTCAAATTATTATATTTATTTACATTTTTTTACATTTAAGTATTTTGCATTTATTTTTTTACATTTATATTTTTTATTACATTTATATTAATTTACATTTTTGTGTGTAAAAAAAATAGCATTCTAATATTTTATCAATGTGTACTCATTTGTTTAGATTTCTTTTATATATGATATACTAAGATGTTTATTTAAGAAATTTTCTGTTTTTATTGAACTATTTGAAATCATGATTCAATACTGAATATATTGGGCATATTTCTTACTTAAAATATCTTTTGATTTTTCTGATATAAGTATTTTTATTATTAAATCTTAGGAACATAGATGAAGGAAGTGTTTCTGAAATTTTGCTTTTATTAAGAGATTTGGCACAAAAGAAATTTTTCTAAACCTTTACCTGTAAATATTTAAATATAGACTAATATTATATTTAAAATCACCTAGTTACTCCAAATATTTTCATTATTTCAGTTGCTTCTGTTTTTTATACAAAATTCATAAAAATACAAAATTAAAAGCGAAAACATTTTTTGCATAATGGATACAACTTCAATTTTCATTCAAGATTATAACTATAATCAAGTGGTATTAAATTTGCACTTTTTATTTAAAGGAAAAATTCCAACAAAACCAATAATGATTTTAGAAACTTGTGCATTGTTGATTTATCAACAACGACCATAATAATTATTTACATACAAAATAGTGTTTATTATGTTTACTTCAACAATCGTTTAAACAAAACAAAGTGCAAGGAAGTTCTCATTTTCGTCACAATATCTAAATACCACGTACAGAGGAAGGTTTTCCTCTAAGTGGCAATATTTTCTGTTAAACTTAAATAAAAATACGTTATCAAATGAATTTTTCTCTAATAAGTGTTTTAATATTTTTTTGAAGCATCAACTTATTTTTCTGTCAAAACAGTTGTATAGAAAATTTCTATAAGATAAAATATTAAGTTATTATTAAAAAATATTAATTAAATATTAAAATATTAATAAGATATAATATTAAAATTTGGTCATAACAATAAAAACTTCCTGTATAAAATCCAATTGTCTAAAGTTATTTAATGGCATTAAATATTGGCTTATAAATCATCATACATAATTGAAAACCCTTTTATAGAACCGAATGGTTCTTGACATTCAATAATGTAATGATTTGAAATTCTTTTGATGCTGACGTTTACCACCTACTCTTTATTTCTAGCTTTAATAGTTGAGTAATTATTCAGTTGATAACAATGTAGCCTAGTAATTCGAAGCGTTTTGCCATCTCTGCTATTGTGGGCATCTTTCTGATGCGTTTTACGAATCATTTGATTTGCTCACCGATGGTATTGCTCCAATGATTTTTAATATTCGTTGACAAAAATCAGATTTTTAAGTTTTTTTTATTATGGAGCCAAGATATTCTTACTATCATCCAACTGATGAGATTGTTGTAGCAACAAATATCCCTGAATTAACGATATCGGAAGCCAAACCGTGAGTAAATATATCTCATTACTTAAAAAATACTTTTTCAGAGCAATAAGTTCAAATTCAAACTATTTCTGATAATAAAATGTTAACCATTTGCTATTTAAATAGAATGCTATTATTTTATTTCACTCTTGTAAATCAAAAAATTCAATTTCTATTGTTTAAAGTAACTGTAGCTTAACGTTTTATTGTTTTTGTTGCATATTTGCTTACTTTTTATTTGAAAATTTAAAACAATTATTTTTTCAATTATACCTTTTTAAATGCTCGAATTTTATTTTGGTATTTGAACAAGTCTTATCTTGTTTTGTATGGAATTTGTCCTCAACTAGGAATTAAAATTTGAATTCCATCTAATGTTTTTATAATCTGAGCAATAGTAAATAAGATAATGACATTCTATCGATTAGATTACGATTTCTTAATATTTAAATTACTTTTGCCTGGTTCAGTTAATTTAATTGTGCTTTTTTTCAACTCGTATATTTTCCAAAAATCATTATAATTATGGTAAAAAATTTAGTAAATTATAAGAATTAAGTCATCAGCATCAATAGTTGTTACTATTGTTCATACGTAAGAATTTTTATATTAAAAAAAAGAGAAATTTTCATTAAAAATGTGTAAATTTATAAATATAGTTTATTAAATCTAAGTACGAATGATCTGCGACAATGTCATAAACAATTAATAAGACATTTTTAAGCAGTTTTCATAATCTTTAATATGATTTAAATTCCATGAACGATATTGTATTTTACATTACAACAAGTAAAAACTAATGGATTTCTGTTTTAACATTTGACTTGAATAGGTCGAAAAAGTCCATAGTTCAAACTGAACTTTTTAGCCTTCGAGTCTTTTGTAAATCAGGTTTAAATCTGCTTTTATTATTTGTAAAGACTTCTTGCAACACAAATCTAAGACTGCGGATTTATTTTATCGCTAGTGGTTTATCATGTGTAAAAGAAAAAATCAGTGGTAAGACTGTTCATTTGTAGAAACTAATCACGCTGCCTGTTTGTAAAGCGTAGAAGTAAGAAATGTAGGAATAGAGCCGACGGAAGAATGAATGGTAGCAGTGTAATTCGTATGTATTTTAATGCTGTCCTTAATATTTGAAATTTTCATTGAATTTAATGTACAAGCAGGATGCACTACTATTGATTTATAAAATTTATCTAACAGTTGAATCTTTTTATTGCTTCGTGCCAGAATTATCCATTTTTTTTTTTTTTTTTCTTTTTTTACTGTTTATTTTTTTCTGTGTGTCATAATTGTAGATTTGTATCACAAGACAAATTTCATTTTAATGTTTTCAATATGAAACTGTCTTATCTTTATTAAGGTATATTAACAATTTAATTTATTTATAATAAAAAATAAATTGAAACAAATATATAATAAATAAAATATTTTAAAATTTAAATCTCCTCAATATCTAGATAATTGATATTTCTCAGTGTGTAATCAATTAACTTATGTGTAATCAACGTTCTAGAATTTGCTAATTTTTAATTTTTCTGAAAGATAGTCCCTCTTTACAAAGTCCAATTTTACTTCAGATTTTTTTACATTCGTTAATTATTGATGTATCTAATTATGAAATTATTAAACTTTTATATCGCGAAATTTTCAAATTTAGATGTTTTTATCGTGACCAAATTAATAAAATTTCTGTTGTATGTGTCCCAAATGGATTAATTAATAGTTTGTTAGAAAATGTTCCCAAGTGAGATTTATTTTATATTTTTTCAGATAGAAATGAAATGATAAATTAACATTTGTCTTTTCTTAAATTGAATTTATGAATCATTGATGAATAGGAATAATTTTCAAAATTAGGCATGCTGCTTCTGGCATTTAAAACTGCTGATCAAATTTACTTCTTTCGTTTTTACTTTCAAATTACATATGTGATGATAATTTCATAATTTCTTTCGTAATATTTTTTTTAAAATTTACAAAGAATATTTTTATAAACTTATTCTTGTATTCAAATGACTAAGTTTATGATCTTCCATTTGCGTCATAAAAAGTTTCCTTATAGCGAAATTGTTACAGTTGCACCGTTTATGTAGAAAATAATGAAGTAAAGTATTCAAAACGACTAACACATCGTCATTTTACTGTATTGTTTTATTCAATGTAAGTCAAGGTTATTTCTGATCAGCTGTCAAAATATCCAGCTGCATAGGGATAGGTATGTCAGAAATGCAGACACCTTTGCTTCAAAACATGTATACTGTCATAAAAAAAAATTATTTTATGAGGAAATTAATTTTCTATTTGATCGATAAGAAATTAGAATTTTGGAATATTTTTAACAATAAAAAACCTTTCTGTGCTTAATTATCTGTAAAGATATTCGATATCGTATAGAATATCGCATATCTAAGTTATTCGATATCTGCAAGAAAAATAAATTCTAATATTACGAAATATATTTCTCTCGAGATGTGTATACATGTATATTAAAAATTTGAAACAAATAATTGGATTAGTTAGCAAAAATTTCATTTGTATTGCAATTGTAAACTTTTGTAAATTCTTTAAAAGTTCGAAAGAGAAATTGATAATCAACATTAATAGAAATTTGGATTTTTCACACATGAATTTACACTTCCTTAGACTTTCTAGAATGCTTCATCCCAAGAACAAGAAATTCGATCAGTTAACTTCTCAAAATGCCTGTAGCACTTAGATGACCCTTTGCGTCACTTTAGATGCATGAGGCCTATATAAGGAACTTCCAATACAGATATTTTTGTCAAAATGCTTTCTACTAGAAGAGACAAAGATTCATCCAAAAGGTATACAATTTTCTCAATATTTAAATTTTGAGTAAAAAAAATGTACAAATATTTTTAAAAATTCGTGTTTTTTACCTGCCATTTTTTGTCTTGTTGGTCCATGTTTTCTACTGAACTTTTTTTAATGAAAATTAAACTCAATTTCAATTACATCCTTATTTTATTAGAATGCAATTTCTTTATTTCAACTACATATTCCTTTATTGAATATTTCCGTTGTATAGTTTCATTTTCCTTCATTTCAACAATCATTCTTAAAGATAAAAAATGAGTCATTAATGTTTACATCTCTAGAAGGGTTTATATAATTTTTTAAATAACGGTTTTTAGTTTGGATTTTATTCATTTTACTTAAAAATGTACTTTCTGGAAAACAGAATTTCGGATAACTTATAATCCGTATAACAATTAATCAGCATTATTAAAATATGTCGCTCTTTTTAATAAAATTGCTAAGTATAAAAATAGGGTGAAACTAAAAAAAAATCTTTATTTTAAATTTACTCTAGCATATTAAACATTAACATTATTTTTTATACAAATCTGCAGTTTAAGTAAAATTTAAAATAAGTTTTTTGTTTAATTAAATATTAAGAATATTTGGGTGAAATGAAATAATTTAACTCTATTTTACTTGAAATTTTTAAGTCATTCAAGAGTTTTAAGGTTTACATTTTAAAAAAATATTTCATAGCATTTAAGCTTTTTCTTTCAATATTCAAAAAAATGCTTTATTTCTTTAATAAATTAATTACTGCAAAATATTTTTTGTTTTAAATGTCTTAATTTAGAATTTTTATTTATTTAGGACTTAGCAAATTTTTTACAAGTTATTAAAGGCTTTTAAGGTATATATATATATATATATATATATATATAGACTAGCTATATTATGCATTTTACAGGATACATTGAGAATAAAAATTTAAATTAATGCGTCAACAATTGTCAACATTGTTTTTATCGAAACATTAATTTAAAAACTCCATTAAAAACTAGAAGTATTTTTGTTGAACACAACATTTATAAAGACGTTCAGATTATATTAATTTCAATCGCATACCTTTAATTTAAATAATTCTTGATAGTCATATTTTAATCTTTCTTCATGATATAAAAAGCAATAAAATCTCTGCAATCTAGAAGGCCTATTGAATTTTTTTATGATTACATACATACTTTTAAGAACGCCACTAAAAATTTGAAGTTTTGACAATTTTAACTGTTTTTGTAAAAATTATATTCTATCAAATTCGAAAGCAAATTCGAAAGCTCAAAAAGAATTCGAATTTCATGAGAAACACAAACTTTAATATTTAAAACCCAATGCTTATACAATACAAAATACAACTTAGTCTACCCGACAGTATTAGAAGTAGGATTATTAGACAGTTCAAAGAACATAATATTTTAGACATCTCAAAGAAGTATACTTTAAGTTCATGGGACAAACCTGCTTTACGTGCAAAACAGACAACCTAGTTACTCCGAAATAAGTGGCGACAGTTAATAACTTGACGCAATATCATGGCACCAGACGAAATTAAAAAGTATTATTCGACCCTACATAGTTGCTAAAGGGCTTCATGAAAAAAAAAAACTTGCTTTAGGTTATATTGCGTATATATTACTGACATTTTTTAACCTGTACTCTTGTATATTTAACTATTGTTAGCTAGTTATCTAAGTGCAAAACCTTCCTCATATCTTTTTTGTGTTTTGAATTATAGGCAGATTTTTTTTTTTTTTTGGGGGGGGGGGAGTAATTTAAACCAGCAGGTTGAATAACAAGAGAAATTATGTCATTCTTAATTATTAACTATTTATAGTTAAGTAGTCGTCGGATGCTTGGATAAAATAAACTTCTTAATTTTAAAACTTATACTAACATTTTTAAAATATGTAAATGTTTTCTATGCATACTGTGATCATGTATAATTCAATAATGCTTCTAAATTACAAAATTATATTTTTTTTTGTGATAATAGAAAACATATAAAAAAATATTATATAAAATATGATTATTTTAAAATTAAAAAGATAAATGATTGAAATATATCATAGATGTTTTTAGATTGTTAATCAACTTTGATTTTATTTTGATTGAAATGATAGTTATAAACTCTCATTTATATAATTTGTATTAATCTAGTTAAAAGATATTGAAAATTAAATTTGATCAAAACATTCTGATTGAATGCTGTTCCATTTTAATGATATCTAGTATTAAGTTGAATAACTCTATAGAAAAATTTCCGAAAACTTTTAATCTTAATATCGAAAAAACAACACTATGACTGAATTTTTGTGAACACATTTGTAAAACCCCAGAATTACATGAGAGTTGGATATCTAAGCTTTAGTATTTGCAGGTAATTTCTTGTGAATATTAATTAGAATGAAATAGATTATTACTCGTATGCGAAGAGTAATATGTTAATTTCAGTTAACATATTGATATCAATTAAATCTAATGGGCTTTTTATATGTATAATTTTATATCGAATTATATTCACGGAAATGAATGGCGATGAAGCATGGATCGTCAAAACATTAAATTAAAAAACATTAATTAAAATATAACTTAAAACATTTAAGTAGGTGAATTTTTCCTATATCACAGTGACTTATTTAGAAAATTAACTAAGGCTGTGTGATAGTGAATTTCTCAATCCAAACTAAATTATTCAAATAAGGCAAAGAATAATTTTCAAAGGTTAGTGTGTTAAAGTATAGCATTCAAATTATAAACTGTTATTTGAAATTCTGTATTTTCAAAATAAGAATATACATTTCAGTTCTATTTCAATCTAGAGGAATATAAAAAATACCATGCATATTTTAAAGGTATTAAGACATGCAAGATACAAATTCTTAAGACATCTGTATCAATACGCGAAAGGTGTTTAAACAAATAACTGAACGAGGTAAAGTGAAAGATGGATTGAACTTATTTATGAAGTCTTGTTATTTTAATGTTCTTGGGATCATTGAAACCTTTCTTCGGTGGATATTAGAATTTGGTGAAACCTCCCAAAGGTCAACTGCATGATAAAAGAAGCAGCAATACACAAATTCGATTTCACACTTTTTAATATATGGTTAATGGTAGTATTGATATTATGCCCGACTGATGGCCCAGTGGCAACATGAGCAGTTATTGTGTCTGGAGGGCTGGGGATCGAATCCGCTTGCAGCATTGTTGTAGCCACTGCTTACAGAAAAGAGAAGACTCAATAACAATTGTGCCAATGAGTGTAAATTAGTCTCGCATCGATAGTCAGACAGCCTGGCGGGAGTTTTCCCGTATAACCCCCATGCGCCATGCAAATGGGGAGGAGCAGTTACATCTTTCAAATGCCTCCCACAAGGAAATGTTTACACACGACTGGACTGTTGTGGTTTACGTGAGGCACTCTCATTTTCTAATTTGTAGGGGGCTGCGTGGCTCTGAGTACGGGGATTAGGTGTGGAAAAAAGGAATAAGTATCGATACACGTTCTCCAATTTCATGTCAATATTGATAGTGGTAATGAAATGTAATCATTGATAGAAACAAGAGTAAACAGAATTTTTAAAATTTATTTATTCTTTTAACAAAATTTATCTTTGTTAACAAGATAATTTCCTCTCTATTTCATAATTTTGCCTGATATATTAAATGTTTTTCAGTAAAAATTTCTATGAAATATTCATTCAAATTTTCTAAATTTAATCAATGATTTTAATATTCATTAAGTAGTTGATTAAATGGAAAAATGCAATAGAAACTTGTCAACAACATTAACAAGAATAATTTTTAGATAACTGAAAAAGACATTGCAAAATGTGTTAGCACTAGTATTCAACAATTAACCGACAACCTCTAAATTTTGAGAGCAAGAGAATCCATTTGTATAATATCTGATGAGGGTATTTCTTATATGATAATATCTATAAAAAATACGTTCTTTCTCTAAACACATACACGATATTTTATAAATAACAAATAAGTAAACAATTACGATACATCTTTTTTTTTAAGTTATTCATTAAAAGGCTTTAAAGTTCTTGCGCGTATTTCCAACTATAGTTAAAATTATATAAAACTTGGTATAAGTTTAACAACGAAGCAAAACTTTTAGATATACTAGAAAAAATATGAACTTTTTAATCAATAGCTTAAGCAAACAATTGCCATGCATATCTTTTAATCATTATTTACACAATTTCGGATATGTGTTGAAAGTAAGCTTAAATGCACTTTAAGAACTTCTATAGATTTTCTCTGCAACTTTAAC
This sequence comes from Caerostris darwini, assembly GCA_021605075.1. Classification (NCBI taxonomy): domain Eukaryota; kingdom Metazoa; phylum Arthropoda; class Arachnida; order Araneae; family Araneidae; genus Caerostris; species Caerostris darwini. The sequence goes on from BPLQ01005454.1 coordinate 141,930, forward strand.
ACCCACGTTAATCTCTATTAAACTGAAATGAGGTAATCTATTTAGAATTCATTTTTGACTATGTTGATATGAAATCATCAACCATTAAAAATCTGATATTCAAATTTTTTTTCAGACTTTTAGTGGGCATTCATTATTATCCGAAAATAACAATTCTTCTACATACCTGCCTTTTAGATATTTTATGTGAATATAGCTAAAATTGGGAAAATTTTTGAGAAATTGATACTTTTTTCATGGATGTAGCGAATTAATAAGATCGTTTAAGTCAATTTTTTTCCCAGATCATAACATATTTGTCAAATAGTTTTCGATTTCAAGATGTGTAGATCTTAATGATAATCTTTTCGTTTATCTATAGCTGTTATATTTATTTGAAAGTTTTATGAATTAATATTTATATTTGTTTGCCAAGATACAAGTAATTTAACGTCTTAATCATTTCAAGGTTGAAATTACATAAAAATCGTATGTCAATGGATCAATTAAAAATATTCTTATATATTTGAATTCAAAATAAAGAATTTTCTGTAATTTTATTAAAGCTATATGAAAGATTCTGTATTGAAAAAAAGCTTTCATTATGCAGATTTTTTAATTAGGTATTTATTTCTCTGTGTATTTATTGTGAATACACAATAGTATATATAATGTTTTGCACAAGAAAATTCATTATGATTTACTGAGCAGTTGCATTAAATGACGTTAATTACTACAGATTTATTTCAAATGAAAAATATAAATTGAGATTAAAATTCTTTCCATCATTAATAATTTTTATCACGCATTTGGAATAGAAGAATCCACTTTTTGCGTACGTATATTTAATTCATAATAGATTACGCAAGAGTGTTTACCTGGAAAGAATGATGTTCGTGAAATTGTTATTAATTTCAATGGAAAAAGCGTCCAGTGAAGAATTACTAATTAGAATAAAAACCTGTATGCGGATTTGCTAATAAGGTAGGATTCAGTCTAAACTATAAATCATTTTAATAAGAAATGCTTGTCTAGCCAAGATTTGATGGGCTTACAAACATCATTTGATTATAAAATTATTTAAATTTATTGAACTATAAGTATTTCAATATCTTAGAGAAAAAAAAATCAACAGATGTTACCAAAATATTTTTTCATTGCGTTTTTAAAGAATTGTTTTTCGATTATGTAAGTGTAAATTTTTAATTCATTATCTAGATATTTTTTTTAATTTTATATTTTTTCATTATGCTTATAATTTTCAATTCAATAATTAAACCACTGTTTAATATTTAATGTTAACTGGCGATAACTGATATGACAGCTATTTAATATATCACCCATTTATTCAAATACTGTAGTTTGTTACATGAATAATATCATAAAATTATCTTTTTTTCATATCAAAATAATTTTTGGTTTATTTTTTTTATAACTGCCAATTCAGCATTAATCTAATTATGTAGTATTTGTTTTTAGAAATTTTATTCCTCTTTTGTACTTTTTTTTTCCAATTCCTTCTATTAGCTCACACTCACTCTCCCTATATATATCTTGTTCAAATTTTCAATCGTTCATACAATACTTTTTATTCACCCACACAAGCTCAAATACATTTTTTTGAACTTGCGGTGGATGATACTTGATGTTAATACAGTTTTTTCAAATATTAATTCAATAATTAAATTTAATTCATTTTAGTTTTTTTTTTTTAGATTTTAGTTGCATATATCTATCAATAGATGGCGCCAGAAAAACTTTAAAAAATGAATGAAAATTATTTTTAAAGGACTTTCAGCAATATAATGAAAAAAAAAAAGTAGGAATTGACTTTAAAAAAATATTTTTTATGTTACTTGTTTACCAAGAATTACATGGATTTAATTTCAAAATACGATTGAGAATACTTCGAATTTCTTAACGAATTCTCATTTTTTTTATTTATATTAATAAACAAAACAAAATAAAACTAAACTACATTTAGAGTTTGATGTTTCTACAATGTCTAGAGAAATCCACATTAAAAAAATATGTACTGATCTTACACATATTTTTACATGTATAATATCATAAAATTATCTTTTCCAATTAAAGCGTTTTTTAACTGCATTAATCAAATTATGTAGGGTTTTTCTTTAGAAATTTTTTCTTTTGTAAAAAAATGTTAACATTTTTTTCCGCAAGAAATACCTGGATTTAATTTTAAAATAAGAAATTCGAAGTATTCTTAATAATCGTAACCAATTCTCATTTTTTTTATTGTTTATATTAATAAACAAAATAAAACTAAACCACATTTAAAATTTGAGATTTTCTACAATATGTCTAGAGAAATCCGTATTAAAAAAAAATATGTACTGGACCTTATACAATTCATGTGTGCACTAGACCTTACACAAAAATATGAACTGGACCTTATTCTTTCAGAATCAGAACAGTATTTAAATTATACATATTTTTACATGTATAATATCATAAAATTACCTTTTTCCTATTAAAAAAGTTTCTTTTTGTTTAACTGCCAGTTCAGCATTAATCAAATTATGTAGTGTTTTTCTATAGAAATTTTATTTTTCTTTTGTAGAAAAATAGAAAAAAAATCACTTTTTTTACACCAACAAATATACATGGATTAATTTTAAAATAAGAAATTCGAAATAATCGTAATGAATTCTCATTTTTTTTATTCTCTTTATATTAACCAAAATAAAACTAAACCACATTTAGAGTTTGATATTTTTACAATGTGTCTAGAGGAATCCACATTAATAAAATATGTACTGGATGTTACGTAATGCATTACAGGATCTGAATAGTATTTAAATCTAACAAAGTTGAGGGCTGGCGATTTATTTTTGTAATTTTTCTTTGCCAACCATGTAACTGTATTTAACTTATTAAGACTTCTGTTGAATCATTTGCCAATTAGTACTTCTTACTATTGCATTTCCTATCTTCACCAAACACAAGAATTTGTAGGTCCTCGATTGTTCTGTCACTCGAACACTCTGCAAGATAAATTTTTTTCTTTTCTTAGAAATTGGTTTCCGTTTCTAATGCGATATGAATTTTGACTCAAATATCCTGTGCTTTGCTCGGCGCAGCATGGGTTTGGAAAGGCCGGAATTAAACTAACCATTATTTTACTTTTATTTTAAGTGATGCAAAAAAAACAAACAACCTCGCATTAATATCTTAGAAATAATATAGTTCAAATGTCGGTTATGTTTTCTGAATGAAGAATGCAACTAGCTCTATTCTACAATTTATTATGAAAAGAAATATGTTTGTGTATATTTAAAATTTGTCCCATCAGAATGCAATAAAATATTCGCTAGCTCAGCTCAACATAATTTTGTGTAAATTTTGTCATCGAATATTTTGATTTTGTAAAAGAATTCCGTTGTATTGATGTTTTTGAAGATTTGTGAGGTTGAATACTGCAGAAGACTGCATCATGGAACGGTAAGATGTCAAATTTTTGAAGAATATTAAAGCTGTATTATTGCGCTTTTAATATATTATATATTAGCGGTTATTATACTTGAAGTTACTTGACAGAAATTCAGAGACTGCTAATTCTTTTATGTGATACATCTGAAGTAGTTTACCACTTTTAAATTGCATTACATGTATGGCATTATTCTATAGTAATTCTTCTAAAGTAAACATCCTTAATTTATTTATTTTTTTAATTTTCATCTTTTTAATTTTTAATGATTTGACTCCAATGATTTAATTTTTAATTTAAAAATTAAATCATTAGAGTGGACAGTCGTTTCTGACGTCAACATTAAAAATGTATTTGATTATGCTATTGTCATAAAACTATCGATTCAACAAAGCGATTTAAAAATATTTCTAATATTGAAATTTTATTTTTACCATAAATGCTTAAGAAACTGAAATATTATCATGTTAGGCTTATAATGCTTGCCTTTATAAAATTGTGAACTTGTATTTGAAAATATAAATATTTGTAAAAAAAAATATTTTTAAACCTCACTCTATATTAAGGTTATTTTCCGATATTTCTGTGCATTTTGATTCTGTAATTTTATTTTCATATCTATTTATGCCAAAAAAAAAAATTACCTTTTATTGATATCCTTTCTTGAAACATTACTGCACTTTTTACTGCACTGCATTTTCTCTAGCGGTTTAAGATTTTAAATTTTCAATTCCCTATATGTATAAGCAATACTACCAACACCATAATTAGAATTGTATTTAAAAACTTGATCACAATAAATAATTTCTGTACTTTTGTATACAACTGAACAAATGCAAAATCATTTTAAAATCTTGAATTGAAATTTTTTTAAATTAAAATTCATTCAGGTAGATATCCGTGGAAATAAAAATGAGAAAATCGATTCAACAAAGTCTCGATTTCATTGGAATATTCAGTAAATATAGTAATTGATAATTAAAGTTCATTGGAATGATTATAAGTTAAAGAAATTCAAAGTATGAATAAATATTTTCCTTTCCTGCAGTAGCTCATCCGTTTCGAAACCGACGGTGATTGAATTATTTATTCAAGGTTATCAAACCAAAAAAAAATAAAATAGTCACGATCAATTACTTTCCCGTAGAAAAATTAAACTTCACCTTCTTCCTTCAACTTCCGAAAAGCTGTATTGACAAGTCCGACGCTCCATCGCGATTGGCGTCGTGTCGTCACGTGATTCCTCGGGCTTAATCCCTGAAATCTGTGGTTGATATCGGCCGGTCAGTCTAGTTTTTCTTTTTTTAATCTCTTCCCTCGTTTTCTCTGCTAGTTGCCTCATTCGCATCACACACTGACGACAGGATGACAACAATTCATCGACTATCACCGGTGGAAAATAAGCTGCCATGCCCGTGTAAGCATGTTTGTTTCAATGTGATCTGTTTGTGTTTTTGTTTTTGTTTAATCGAGGCTGTCGGCTCTGATGCCTTGTGATTAATCATCCTTTCTTTTTTCCCCATCTAGTTTGTTTTGCTTTAAATCGGAGCATCGCGCTTTTTTTATTTTCTTCTTTTTTAAATTTTTGGTTTTATAATTATGTAACATTTAATATTAATTATTGATATGGAGGTAAAGGGAGTATAACCCTCAGTACTACAACTAAACATCAGCCGTTACGTTACGTTCTTGTGTCGTTTAAAATATTTGTGATTGATACGTATATAGGATGAAGCTAGTTTAGATTTTATTTTGTGCTAAAAGTATCAAACTTTTTATTAATTATTTTTTAAAATTGTTAAAGCAGAAATTTATAAACGCAAATAGGACTTTTTCCAGGGCAACAACGTTTATCAGGTAACTTTTGTTCGATGTTTTAAAAAATACTTGATATAATATTTATTTAAAGTGATAATATAATGTTCGGTGTTTATAGTATATTGCTTCAGAAATTATGAGTCATATATTTGTTATATCAGAATTGTATATTTTTTATGGTTAAAGGTATAAGTTGTATTGAAACTATCAAACTATTAATATTTTAACAGAACTTAATTTTAGCAATTTTTCAACGAAATTTGTTACATTTAACTTTTTAACTAACATGATTTGAATTAATATTTTACAATTATAAAAACTAACATGTACATTGTAGTAATATTTTACAATTATAAAAACATCATTCGGCAAACTCTTCTCCCATTTTGACTTTTAAGTACCAAAGTCTTAATTCCTTTTGATATCTGCTATTAAACAGATCTTCCTCAAATAATTATATAAAAAAAAAAATTTTTTAACACTATATGCGATCTCACTATTACAGAAATTATGATTTTTAACTGGAAAGCAAGAATCTAAGATCCGGTGGATTAATTTAGCAAGAAAATGATTTTTTACAAAGTATGTTATAACATTATTTTGTATTATACTTTTCAAATTTACTTCACAATCACATCCAATCAAAAATGTTCTAACTCATTTAATGTCAAAATTCTGATTTTTTAAAAATAACGCGGAACATTTTTTTAAATTATTAAATTATTGTGTGAAAATATTATTTTAATAAGGATGCTATAGTTATAAAATCAAAAATGCAAAAACATTAACATTAAAAAGCATTTAATTTTTCATGATGTGTTAATGTTTGTTTTTACTGGAATGGGATATATTCATTACATAATGACTTGCCTTAAAATAACATTTTAAATTCCACTAATTTTTTTTGTTATACATCCATTACAATACAATCTAAAAGAATATCTATATTATTTCTTACAAAGTAGAAGATTTAATTTTTTAATAGATTTAAATTTTATTTTAACATTTACGGGCTGGAGAAAGGAAATCAAACCTGAAATTCTGCCTATGCTGGGAATGGACTCGATATAAATCTTTAGGTTGGAAATTTCCGGCGTTGGATACGGGGAAGAAGATGTTAATTTTCCTCCTTTCCACTCACCTATAGCTCATCAGTTAAACATACATTTTCTAAAATTAACATTTACCGATGTTTTAAGACTTGTGTTCTTTCGAATGAACTACTTTGTGAAAATTTTAAACTAAAGGTTTTCTTTAATAGATTTTACTGATGTATATGAGGTATTCGTTATTTGCAATTAAAAACTTGCAATCGAATTTCATAAAAATATTAAGTTCTGAATATGAATTTGGCGAAGTATAGCTTTCTTGATATCAAATTCTTTAAGGACAGATGATTCAATTAACATATTAATGTGTATTTTTCTGAATAATTTTCTTTGTTTTTTTTATTTCATCCATAAAATTATAACCATGTGTTAATTTATCGTTAATTTAATAATTGTTTATTTAAATATGCCCGTTATCAAGCTGCTAAATAATGGGTTAAATCATTTAATGAGTTATAACTAATAAATTCAAGTAACTCATCACCACAGAGAAATACTTATCATAACAGGTTTAGATAAAACATGAAATTCTTTTCGAAATGGAAAAACAGGAAAATCTCCGTGACTCTCCTTTAAAGTGTTGATTACAGAGAAGAATATTTGTGTCAATCAACTTCATTCTTTAATTTTAGAAAATTTGAATTATTCTAGAGCTTCCTACTGAGAAGTAATATTTTTAAAAAATAATTTGAAACTTTTTATGCTAATGGTTTTTGTAAAAGTGATTCATATACAAAGTATTCTAGCAGATTTTGTTTTATTTATTAAAAACTAATCTGCTAGAATACTTGCTGGTTTTGATCTCGCTAAGGTTACCACGGTATCAATTTTACATTGAATACTGAATTGAACACCGAACAAATTTTCATTAAAATTACACACACATTAAAATTACACACACATTAAAATTACACCACAATATATTTCAAATGGAATACGATTTAAAGTATATATTATACAAAATACAATAGAAATTCACAATAGCGTGTCATAAATAATTTATCTTTCGCTTCAGCATTTCCTTTCCTTAGTATTATTGATTTTAAGCTCGAAGTGCTACTTCTAGTAAAATCTAAGTATTTTAATGGTCTTTCAATTAGAACAAAAACTGGGAAAATTAAGTGCAAGCAATAGTTTGTCACCATGTTTTGGAACAAACTTAAGGTATTTTTTGGCAACTTTTATCGCCCTGCTATAATCTAATCCTTTCTTTTCTCTTTTGATACATACTTTAATTTTTCAAATGCATAAATATTTTAAAATTTCTTTTGACGTCATTTGCTTGTATAACTATTGAAAAACAGGAATCTTATAAATGCTACACCATTTGCATTTGAATTACATTGCACACCATTTTGCATTTGGATCATGCATACTTTGTTGAACTATTTAAATTTTTATTTGCTAGGGAAAAAATCTAATTATAACTAATACTGGACTCGATTAGTTATTGTAACTTAACCGGTTTAGATACTTAACTTTTTGTGTTATAAATTTATGGCTTAATAAATTAATACACTATTGAAAATTCGTGTAATTTCAGCTCGTTCACTTTCTTGGTAAGAAAGAAAAAAATTCAATAAATTGCAGTTTAAATGTCTTATTTAAACCGGAAAAGGAAATCTATCTTAGAAAAGGTAATTGGTGAGTCATGGGGTCACTGAGCCATCTAAAACTTAAACACAAATCTGTTTCAAGGATATTTGATCCTTATTATGATACGTAAGCATGTTTAATAACTGTTTATATAATTATTTCATCAGTTGTTTTTCTTAAATGAATGTATTTTAAAAAGTTTACTTAACTAAAATAATTTATTTTATTTTGTAAGCAATTCTTACAAAAATAAGATTTGTTCAATATACAATTTCAATAGCCATATAATTATTCATTACTTATTGTTTATCTTGCATATCTCATTTTGAAATTTCTTCATGTTGGTTTTAAGGGATGGCTGCTTTGCTTTATAACGTCTTTAACAATTTATTTTGCAATTATGGTAGACAATTTTCCTTGTCTGATAATTAAAAATAAATTTTACAACTTTTTCTCAAGGGCTGTAAATGCAGAGGGTGTTCATACATTTTCGTGACAATTGTGAAGGGAAAAAAAATGCTTGTTAGAAATCAGTTATCTTTATATACGTTCAGTCTGAAACCCCTTTTGTTGAATTACCATATATCTCAATTTCCAAAATAAGGGCTTTTCTTAAAATATCAAGATTGATTTTGTTCCACTCCTCCACCGTAGTCTTCCACAGTCCATCTAATGTTTTGAGGTGCTGCTTATAAATAGCATTCTTTAATAGTCCAAATGTACAGTAATCCATAGGAGACATTTCGGGGCACTTCAGTAGGATGCATTTAAATAGAATAACCTCAATTCCCGTTTCATTTTTCCCAAATATAGAGCAGTAGACTCAGATGTATGAAGAGTAGAATTATTCTAGTGGAATTTAACACAATGAAAATTGTTCGCTTAAAATGATGGAATGTTTCCTTTGAAAATAGGTGTTAAAATATATTTCTTATAGTAATAAGTTTGTTTTTTTACATTTTCTTCAACCTTGAGTTTTTCTTTACAAAAGAATCCAGTCATAATCATAAAACCTCTAACAAAACTTTCATCGTTTTCTCCGGGTCCTCGTAGCGGCCTGATGACCAATTGGCTAGCTCTCTGACCTTTGGTACCACAGGCTTCAAGTTCGAATCCTGGCGATGGCATGGATTTTGTTAGTGGTTTGGAATCCACGTTAAACTGTACGTCCCGATCTAATTAGCCCATAGTGTGCTCAAAATGACCAATAGAACGACAAATCCAACCAAACCGAGTCCTTGTTTCAGAACTTACACTTGTTTAGAAATAAATTGGACTTTTTCTGTTGCAATCAGATAAATATATCCAAACTTCATTAATTGTAACGACATATTTCTACTTTTCACTTGTCAAATTTCCATACGAAAATCAGTATATAGTCTTGGTGGTTCGTGTTTGACGATGGTCTGTCGGTTTTTTTAGTTAACTTTAAATTTATAACTATGTAAATTTAAAATTATTAATTGTTTAGATTTTATAATAATGCTTAAAGTTACTATAGAGATTTTTAAATTTTTCATTACTTTGAGATGCTACTTTAGATGTAATAAGAGATGTACATACCTTTGTTGGAGATGCAATTTTTTTTCCCCACTTAAATCTAAATTTTGATGCTTCTTTCATTTTTTTTTTTTTTTAATTATTACATTATTTATTTTACGTGTAGAAATTAAGACCATTCTTTTTCTTATCAAATCAGAATATTTCTCTTCATAAAGCACAAAAATATAGCCTGCAATTGATTGTTTATTTTTCAGACATTTTAAAGCAAAGAATAATTTTAATGATGCATACAATAATTAAATCCCATCCTTAATTGAGGACAATCAGTTTTATTTTTTATTTAAATTTTATTCATGCAGAATTTGAAAATTGTTTCAAATTTTTAATATATTTTTTTTTAATATTTGCTTTATTAGAAAAAAAATACCAATGAAATATTTGTAATTATTGAATTATTCAAAAACACATTATTTAGTTCTTCTTGCTTTTATCCATTATTTCAAGGACAACATTAACTCCACTATTTAAGTGTTCCCTTAAATGCTTAGATAAAACCTTAATACTACTTATTTAATATCTGATTAAAAGGAAATTATTTTAAAGCATTTCTCTATCCAATTTAAAAAGTATTTAGAACTTAATTTCTAGAAATGGGATGGAATAACTGTTCTATTGCGTTGAAATTAAAGTTAGCTTAAGAAAGTTAAGTGAAAGTAGGTATTAATAAATAGGCTAACTTAAAAGTGTCATTAAATTGAAGTAGCATTGGAAACAAAGGATTGACAAACACTTTGTGACAATCTGCACTCAGAATGTGTACCTCACTTTCCATAGAATGGGGTCAGCCTCCAGCACCAAAGATAAATAGGACAGTTGAAGCGTGAAGTTTTGAACTTCACTAGGCGCACCCATTCACCAAAACATTTAGTTTCCGAAATTCAGAATGCTGCAGAGAAAAACTGATGTCATTCATTCTACAAGTGGGATTATTGTTCTTTTTTTCCCCTTCTAGAATGTTTCAATACCAGTGGTGCACATAGCTTGTTCTAAATTTCTCATTTTTGTTACTGGTTTCATTTTTAAAACGGATGCCCCGGTAGCCAGTTGTTAAAGTGGATGCAAGGGTCTAGTTTAGAGTGGTCGAAAAATGCGCGAAATATTCTTATTTCTACAAGCTGATTTGTAAGCGAATTCTTATTTAATGTGCAATTGTATGTAACTATAGATTCATGCATTTAATTTATGCTAGTAAATGTTTAAGAATATATAAAACTGTTCTATTCATCGCAATGAGTTTCATAAATGCTCATTTTTTTCCAATTATTTTTTCAACATTTTTCTGCTTGATCATTTGTAAAATATCTTTTCACGAAATCCCTTTTTTCAAATATAATTCATAAAATATATTTCCTTCATTTTTGTGTTTCCATACATGAAATTTGTTCTAGTTAAGTTTGTGACTAAAAAAATTAAAAGACAATTCGTTTTCAGAAATGTTTTACCGAAATAATACATATCAATTAATATAAATCTTAATTAACTTTTTATAAGATTTATCAATGCCGTTTCTGATAATTTTTTCGATAGTTAAGCTTTTTAAATTTATTTAGACACCACATGTATATTCTGATGTTCGATACTGAATTCTAATGAAAATTTAAACTATGGGTGATAACTTCAATCACTGCTTGGATTATATTCTTAATACACTTATTTGATGAGGCATTTTTTTCATCATTATCACACTTGTCATTCTTTGGAAAAAGCTATTTTTATCAAATAATTACTTCAAATTCATTTGATTTTGAGACTAAAAATATTTGGTAATTTAAGAAAAAAAACTGAGTAGTATGCATATTTTTACAGCCCCTGTGGAAGCCGACATCCTTCGGATGGTAGTTGTAGTCAAATGCTCAAAACATAAAGCAGCCTCGTCTGGATTTAGGTTAGTTTTCTTATTTTGCAATGTAGTTTTACCTTTTCTCAAAATTCTCCTAGTTCGTAGCTTGGCAAGTAATCAACGTACTAAACGAAAATGTAAAATTTCAAAAAATTTCCATAGGTTAAATTTGGTTAGGTGGGATGAGGTGAGAAGTGATGTTCTAGAGGATCGCCATTTTCAACATTCATTTATATAATTAATAAATAAAAGTTTCTTGAAATTGTTTTTTATTTAACTACTTTGTACTCATTAAAGATTACTATTAATTAATAATTTTAAAAATTAAATTTATATTGATTAGCACGAGAAAGGTTTTTTTGTTAACAAATTCATATTTCACTATTTGTTTGTTATAAAATTTTGTTATTTCAGTTTTTTTTTTTTTAACTAAAACAACTTTGTAGCTTTCTTCAATAGTTTTCATTGTAGGTATATTTTCTGTAGATTGTATCTCGTCTACTAATCTGCAAAAAAAATATTTATGCTGAACTATGATTTAAAAAATACCCAACTGATTAAGGAACAAACAACCTTTTTAAATTTCTTAAACCCTAGAATTAGAATTAAGCTTCGTGATTTTTTTTAAATCTTTTACTTGTATTTAAATAATATATACAAAATTTTGTTGCAAGACTTCTGAGAAAACCGGTTGTTCCATTGCATAAATCGAAGATATTGCATAGATCGTTCTTGGTAAATTTTTTTCACTAGTGCAACTACAAGAAGGGAAATAAAATCTGTATTGGTACTTATAAAAAAAATTCTTAGAAGAACCACCGCCTTTTTCCAACGAAGAACTAAATTGAAATAAGTGGTTGCAGTAGTTGTAGTGAAATTTCTGAAACAACCTATTTCTTCTAATTAAGCATAATTTGTTTTTAATAGAAATTGTAGGATTGGATTATTTTTCTATAAAGGGGACATACTTGTCTCACCAATATAAAAAAGCAGAAAATGATTATGCTTAAGACATTGTAGTGATAACTTATTATTTATTTTATTAGCTTTGTCTTATACCTGCCTTGTCTTTGTCTTACCTGCCATATTAAAAAATATCTATACAAAGCTAGTAAATAGAAATACTTTCATAAGATCCTTCACGATTACTTGGTATTGGAAAGATGATTTTCTTTAAGATGATTATATTTTTATTATATTTGTCTAAGTGTCTGTATATATACATTTATATTTGTCATCATGGAAGAAAATATGAAAATATTACTAATTTTATGTCAGACTATTTAAAATAACCTTGGGTAAGTGATATTAAGTTATAAATCCAGACATATAAACTCAACCTTTTTTTTTTAATTATCTAAAGCAATAAGTTGGGCAGACAAGATTCAGTATCTTCATTTTCATGATAAATATCCAATTCCTTTAAAGTTCAGAGTCAAGGTTTTAGGCAAATAAGTACTTTAAATCAAAATAATGCAAATTGCTAGGTTTTGTTCATTAGTTCGTTTGAAAAAGACGGAGTATTAAAAAACACGATTAAATAATTCTGATTTGAATTTCGTTTGCAATAATTAAAGCAAGACTTGAATATGTTGCTCATAAACACCTTGATTTGTTAAACACTTGCCAAGCAGCGTTCTTTGAGAAGTGTCACTTATGACGTATATTTACGTATTTTCTCACTGCAGCCAATAGCTTTTGGTGTACATTTCCTTCCTTATATGTTGCCATAGCTCTGATATATTCACAGCTAACTTGATTTAAATGCTAATTATTTTGTGATGGATTATTGTCTGGTACTGGGTTTCTGTTTTTAAAATTGAATGCGTATTACTTATTTTAGTATTATTTATGCGTATGCATTGTTTAGTATTTGAAGACAAACTAATCCGAGTAGTCATTGATTTTTTTTATGAATAAAAATATAATATTGCCGTATAATTCAGTTTTAAAGTTTTTATTTCTGCAGTATAATCTTTCTAAAATGTTTTATCGGTTATTCAGTTGGAAATTATTGAATTTTTAGATGATAATAGCAGTATAATTGTAATTATGACTTTTTGTTAAGCAGGCAAATCTTTTGAGTGGGAGTGAACCTTAAATATATTTTACTGAAATTATTATATATCAATCTGAACTATGGCCACGGCATTTTTTGCAGGTTGTGCCTAAAACTTTATAACATATAAAGATAGTGCTTTATGGGAAAAAAAGTATTTTTAATTTCATTATAACTATTTGTTAAACCTTTTGAAAAAAAAAATCGGATATTAATTTTCATTTTTAAAAAGTTAAATTCTATATACACAATGTATCAAAGAATTCTTAAGATTGGGTTTATAAAATTAAATAAATACAAGTAATTATATATTTTTTTTATGATTTTTATTCAAAATAAGATCCTTCTGTTTCAATACATTCTTTACAATGTCTTAATAACGACCCGAATGCCTGCTAGAGTTCATTTTGTGGAATTGCCTCCAAAGTTTACGTCGAAGTCTTCTGTGTAGTCCCAATATCATCAAAATAATATCCTTTTAAATTCATTTTAAGTTCTGTGAATAAATAAGAATGCTAAATCAGGTGAATATGAAAGATGATTTGAAACGCAGATGTTTATTTTATTTTGCTAAAAATCGTCGCACCTTTAATAAGTTGTGACTGGATGCATTATGCAACAAATAGCTATTGTCTTCATTCCGATATTCTGGACGAATATGATGGATTCTGTCCATCAAACGCTTCAAAACATTTAATGCACACCAGTAATTATTTACCCCGTTGGAACATAATACTCTTGCTATCGAAGAATGTGATGAGCATTATTTTAATTTTTGATGTAACTTTCCTGGATTTTTTTTTCTTATGACGTTCACAAGAAAAGGCTTTTCTGACTTTCACTACGCACTTGGTTTTTGAATCGTACTGAAAGCACCATGTTTCATCACATGTATCAATCAGTTTCAGGAAGTCTGATCCTCTTCAGCGGCTGAAATGATGTCATCTGCAATGTGCATTTCTTTGATTTTTTTTGTTCGTTAAAATAAAGAAAATTTAGCACAAACTTTTGTTTTGCTCAAATCATTATACAAGATAGTTCGAAACATTTCTTTGATGTTCAAAGACTCTTCTATCATTCTCAGTGACGCACAACGATAGTTTGCCATGGAATCGCACATTTTTAATACTCATTTATTAGTTTCACCTGTATGTTTGTTTGTAACTGACTCTTTGGGCTCAATTTTGCCGTACTTTAAGCGAGGAGATTTAATTTAAACGGTGTAGACTTATCAAGGACTAACAATAAAATATTTTGATAAGTTTATTATCTCATCATGATTGGGATCGCCAGGATTAGTGATTTTATTTTATTAACTTATGAAGAGCAATCTAACCCATGTAGAATGAAAGTACCTAAGACATTCTAACCTACGTGGGACAGTGGCACAACGGGATAACGCGCCTGACTACGGATCAGGTGATTTCATGTTAGAATCCTGGCTGGCTCGACATATTCCCATTTAGCCTTTGTTTTATTCCCAATTAAATTATTGTAAGAACTATAGTTCCAATCCTCCGTACAGAGACCTCATTTAAATATTATAGTTTAAAAGCATTAAAAAACACGCTTTTAGAGTTAATCAAACTAAAAAGTAACAAATAGTTAACATAATAAAATTACTGACGAGAAAATGAATGTCACTGTTCTAAAAACGTGGGGTGCTTTGTATGACATTTTTAAACTAACTCAGCATTTCGGAATGAAACTAGTGAAAAATTATAACGACTGATATTGAGCACCCCACGCTTTTAGAACAGTGGCATTAATTTTCTCGTCAGTAATTTTATTCTTATGTTAACAATTATTTTTTAGTTTTCAGTTTAACTCTAAAAAAAACGCTTTTAAACTATAGTTTTTTTTCAATAATCTCGTGTTTTTAATGAACTTGGTCTTTCTTTATGCTTATCTTTCACAGTATCTCTTCTGTCTAAAGCACGTTTTGGCCATAAGAAAGCATTAGATCTACTAAAATTCGCTTTAAACTTGTTTCATTAAATAATACGTTTCTGTGGCACTTTGCCAATTGAAAGCTTGAAGCCATCTTTCAAGTTCAACATGAAAAAATTGTACTTCTCTAAGGAAAATCAGCGGCCTGATGGAGAATTGGCTAGCTCTCTGGTCTTTGGTACCACAGGCTTCGAGTTCGAATCCTGGCAGTGACATTGATATTTGTCGGTGGTTCTGAATCCCCGTTAAACTGTAGGTTCTTGTCTAATTAGCTCAAAGTGAACACAAAATGACCGTAGAGTAAGAAACCAAACTAAAGAACCATCAGTATCGTTTGATATAGTGAACGATGCATTAACGTTTCAGCATTGCGTTCAGCTGATCGTTAAGGTGTATCACTCATGCGCGATAGCACAGATGTCACCACTGTAATCTGAAATCCAGCGTTAATCTTAAAAATTATTTGTGTGTAAAAAAACTAGCAAACGATTTGAAAATATTGTACTATCTAATCCAATATTAAAAATAGTTGGCTTTGAAATTTGGAAATTTATTAGTTATGAAAAGCAACATAGTATTTAAAAATTAGCAGATATATTCACATATTTCTATGAGAATTATATTATATTCACATAATTTTATGTGAAAACTTATTTAGAGTTTTGAATAATGTAAATCATTACATTCCAATTATTTGGTTTGTAAAATTTTATTATATGCATATATTTTTGTCATATAAGAAGGTTGGACGATTTTTTCAATTTAGACGAATTTAACCCGGTTTACTACTTAAAATTTATTAACCTGGACTAAATATAGTTTATAAAATTAGTTTAAATCAAGTTAAATATTTAATTAAGGGTGCTACTTTCCTACACATTACTATATTAGGTAGTGATAACCAGTAGCTATGTCTATAACAAATTCTCCAAAAAACATCCATATTTTATACATAAATAAAAAAGACATATAGTGTTATCATTAAATATTAAAATATTATAATTAAAACTGAAAGAACTAGTAGAAATTGTTATCTAGAAGTTATACTTTAGTTACCATCCAGTATTGAATATTAAATAGTTTTCAGTTTAGTTGTCGAAACACTTTGAATAAATCTGCTAATGTAAAATCTATATTAGACCATTTAAACTAAATTTTTTAAGTACATAGAGTGAAATTTACAGGCATTTTTTTTAGTAATTAAAGCCTGCGGTTTTTAATGAAAATCTTCTTTCATCAATATGCAATGTATATTAAATTTCATTTTTATTTGACAAATTTTTAAGAACAAAAACTTTATCACGATTAACCACAGTATGATTATCCGAAAAAGTTTTCTTCAAAAAATAAAAATAATAATAATAATAAATAATTGAAAGCAACTTTTTATTATGGAAATCTCTTAAGAATTTTGTCATTTTAGCGAATACATTGTCACAGATACTGAAAGTGGTCTTTTGGTAATCTATAAAACATTTTTAAGCTTAAGACACGCAGGAAACAATAAATATCTTTAAAAATTTTACTTACTGCAATAAATGTGGACAAGTTTTTGATTATTAGTTTTAAACATTTGATCCTCCTAAAACAGATTAAATATTAAATTACTGAAAAGTTTCTTTAACTTTAAACAAGTTGATAAACAAATATCAAATTGATTTTCTTGGCTTTTTAACATTCACACTATTTTATATATTTAATGATCATTAGTAATTTATAAATGAGATGTTTTTAAGCTAATACTCAATTAAAGAAAAAATATAATATAAATATTTTCATGATTCTGTGCGCCAAATAGAAATCAATTTGTTGCATTGTAGTCGTTTATGGCAATAAGTTTATCATAACAAAGCAATGTCTTATTTTTGTGTAACGTTTTCAATCACTTGTTATATACACAAAGCATTGTGTTCAAACATTTAACTACATTTTGCAATTTTAAATAATTTCATCTTTGATTTTGTTGCGAAAATTATTTATATCTATTTTAATACAGTGTAAAGAATTTTAATTAAAAAATTAGCAAATAGTAAATGATCAAATTCCTTAGTCTTAAAAATGTTTAGTTTCTTGGCTTGTGTTTTTGATATTTTTTTTTTTTGAACTTCCCAAAAAATATCTTCACGTTTTATTTGTAAAGAAATAAAACGCCACCAAGGATACGTGAACAGCTTTCATGCCTTATTAACAATCATAAATTTGTAGAAAAAAATCTTCAATGTGCTGACAAGCGTTGCCTTATAAAATCAATTTATGAACAGCTACGCATCTCCAAATAACTTGTTTATCCCATATTGTGAACTTCATTTCAGATTTTATTGCTTGCTATTACAGACATTCTTGAATAAATACTGGTAAGAATATTTTTTCGTATACAGGCTCGCTGAAATTTTTTCAAGACTCGAATATTATTAAATCTTAATTTTATGACGATTTTATACCGATTGTAAATTGACCAATTTGTAAATATTCAATTAGATACGTCATTTGATAATATTAAGAAAAAAATTATATTCTATAAATTTATAACAATTTCGTAATTACAGATTTTCATTGCAGTTCAGTAAAAACATTTTTTTCTTTAAAGTACTTTTGGTTTTCTAATAAATGTTATGAATTTTTAAACAATGTATTTTATCTAATAAAATTTCATTAAACAAGATTTTTTCTTGAAATTTATATGTTCGTCTTTTGAATAACTGTTTAAAGTTCCAGGATTCTGTTTTCCCAGTAGTTTTCAGCTTTTCATGAGTTCTTCGTACTAGCTTCGAGCCTCGCTAAACTTGAATCTACCTACAATCACCAGTCAAAGCGTCAATGACTGTCAAGTTTTCCCATTTTTCATTATCTGCTTCTGGCAAGGAACTGAGCACGATTTCCTCATTTAAATTACAAAAAGGGCTTTCAGAAATGTGCAGGTGATCTAAAAGCTGTACAGAAACTTAAATCTCCTGATCGAATCTGTAACAGCTGATCAATGAAAATTACTTTTATAAGGAATTTCTTGGGTTTCCTATAAAAATAACCTTGAGTGTGACCTTGAATGTAATAAAAGATTAAATCTTTTTGCTAAACCTTCTACACTCAACTAGAATTATTAGACACTTATCTTCATGGCTTGTTGCTGGGTTTCAAATAATCCTGATAAAAAATAAAAAATAGATTTGACTAAACTAATTACTATACTAACTAAGCGCATAATTAGTATGCTTGTTACGTTATACCGAAAATTTTAAAATCGTACGTTTTACTGTGTGTCCACTCTTAATATTTTTAATTGGCAAAGATATGGACTACTAGTCGAGATAAATTTATTCAAACTGTGCATCCAACTGCTACTCCTATAAAAACTGTTATTCGGGTCCGCAATGCATTACCTGCCTAAAGCCTCAAATTTAAAATCACACCATCAATGGCAATTGAAAATAAAACTGAAAAGTCTTATTTTGAAGTAAATTGCAACTCAACTATTTCCAAATATCATATGTAAAATTTACAAAATTAAAACTTTTTCAATTCTTAATATTATTCGGCCTACATATTCTGTATCTATGTCTGACAGCAATATTACAGGAATAATTTGTGCACCCTTCCAACACAGCACAAGTATATTAAATCTGCTACCTAAGTCGACCTTATCTTTTTGCTATCAACATCATTCGAGATTGTTGTTCGTCATAAAACCCATCTCAGTTCAAGTTCAAACTAAATTCAAAATTAAATTTAATCTTAAAAGGATAATAGATCAAAATACAACTCGAAGATGCAGTACTTAATAGAAAATAATTTTTTTAAAAATGCCTTAAATACCATAAAAATTGACGTCAGAATTCAAACAGCAACAGACTATTTGAGCGAGGAGTTTCGTAGTAATGGATATTTTTTGGAGTATAATGAGAAAAAGATAATTTTGACCGATAGTTATACTTCAAATCAAAGCATATCTTTTCGAAACTGTAAATTGCCAAGTTTTCAAAATTACTCTTAATGAATTATTTTAAGTAAATATAAGAAACACAATTTTAATTTTCATGGCGCATCATAAAATATTGCAAATGTTGTTTAATGAAGCTTTGGCGAAATGGGCTCTTGTGCCTTTATGAAGCGTCTGCTTTAAAAAAACTATAAACTTAACATATGTTAGGAAAGTTAACTAATCTAAGACGAAATATGTTAACCCGTAAATAATTTTTCAATTAAAAATGCTTCTTTCTATTTTAGGTAAATATCATTCTAATTTAGTAGGCAATTTGAATTTTTAAATAAAAATAATATTGTAATTGGAAAAAGAAATTTCCAGTGTTTAAATAAATTTTACATTTAATTTGCCGAATATTTTTTTGAATTATCTCAAGACCTTTTAAAATTTTTATCTTATATTAAAACTTGCATGCATTAAAGTATGATCATAGTAATTGTTATCTTCTAAAGTATTGTAATAAAACATTAATTTACATTCACAAAAATACGTTTGCATTTTAATGGTTTATTCGTGACATTTCTAATAGCTAGTATAATTTTTTAAAAAATTTCAAGGGTATTTATAACTGGTAGATAAAAATATTTTTAAAATTTAGCCTTATCTCTTATATTTATTTAATGTGTCAAGTATGAATCTATTATTCTTTTCAATGTTTTTTACATTGATTCCAAAATATGCAAGAAGACGCTCCTTAGTGTGATTAATGTTTATCACCTTGACCATAACCTTAAACTGTCAGTACAATTAATTACATTTTAAGAAAATTCTTAGTTCAGAATTATTTTTATTTCAAGGTAAGAATACTTACATTCCTGTTTTCTTAATTCAGTGAAATCTTTCCAGGCACGTGCATATTAAATTTCAATGAATATCTAATGTGTGATCAGTTTTGCTTATATTATTGTTTCATTGCTAATTGTCACCAATTGATAAAGGGATTTATTTTGTGTGCTACAAAATATTTTTGCTATTAGTTTTCAAACGATTTTAAAAAAAAATTATAATTTCCTTTTCAGTTTTAATTCACTCGATAATGTTTCTCTGAAGTTTTTATAAAAGGAATTGTTAATCTGAAATCTAAAAATTTTAAAACTAATTATCAACAAAATAACTATCTAAAAAATTTGAATTTTTTAAATTTATGTTAAAATAATCTAAAAAGAGATAGTATGAGAAATATTGAAAATGTATACCAATTGTATATACTCAAGCCCACAAGTACAGTATCCATTAGTTGAAATTAAATCTAATTGTACAAGCATTTAATTTGTTTTCTAAAATATGTTTAATTCAATAAAATCTTATTTGCGCAATAAATGTTCTGACGTTTATCAAAAGGAAAAATCTTCTTAATGTTTAGTGAAATTTCCAAAAAATTATCTCCTTAAAAGGTAATATTTTTAAATAAATTAATTTTATATCACCCTCAAATCCAGGGTTATAGGCCATCTGCTATATCTATGTTTTTGTATAGTTAAAATAGATACAGATGGTAATTAAAATAAGAATTGATTTAAGACTTCTTAAATAATATTATATAAAACTATACATAATAAATAAATATGAAAGTAAAACACAAGCATAGAAGAAAAAGAAAATCAAACGTGAAAGTGGATTTTGCGAGTTCAATCTGTTTTGAAACGCATTACGGAAATAAAAAAAAAAACGGTTCTAAGATTAGTTACTTAGGGTAAGAAATTTTAATTTAACCTTTTTCAAAAATGACATATTTAAATATACTAAAACAAATGTCTCGGAAAATAACATGGATTTTGAATATCAACATTCCACTTGAAGCAGCGCTTTTCATAACTTAATCCAAGTAATGGTGCATAAAATAATCCGTAAATACAGTTACAAATTTATGTTCATAAATATTTTTTTCTTCTAATTTACAGGTTAAATTGAGGAATGTATTCCATGTATTTGTTAATAATCCCTTGCATCCATTGTAAAGTAATGTTTAAATTATATGTAATGTTAATAATTTTCTCTTGCATTAAAATGTATTTCTTTTTCTTTAATCTTGCAATATATAAAGATTATACAATTGAAAAAAAAGCAATTGTTCCTCAATTTTTTTAAAAAATCGTAATAGGATTTTGGAGAAATTTAATATTTATGTTAATCTTTATAAAATTAGGAAATCTTATAAAATACAATCGAACGTCGTTAAACATCCTCATTAAAAATTGTCACCCTTATAATTCGCCATAAAATGTAGTTTTGAGTATAGCTGACTGTATAACAAAAAAATTTGCTAAACCCCTACAATGTATAATGAATCATGATATGACGGTATAAAGATGGAGAAAGTCGATTTTAAAAGTTTTTTTTTTTATCTTTTTATCTTAATTTTTCCATATAAATTTTTTTTTTCATTATGATACCAGACAAATGGTTCTGAACTTTCAAATTTTTATTTGTTTAATCAAGCGTGTACTCGTGTTAGTCACGAGAGTATTTTAAAACACTTTATTTTTTTTGTACTCAAACTTTTTGTGAAATTGTCACAATTTTAAAGAACGTTCTGTAGCATTCTTTGAATTGTATAATGCATATCTTGGTATTTATTAATTCTAAGAACAACAGCTAATGCTATTAGTTCCAAATGAATTTCGGATTTCACTAATTGTTTTTGTTTTTGATTCGCCGTGTGTCATGCTTTCGGGGAAACGAAGCGTGGTGAGGAATTTACGAATGAATAAATTTAAATATTTAATGGTCGATCTTGTCCAATCCAATTATTTCTTGAGTTAATACGCTATTATCTTAACACAAAGAGATTAACACTACAATTTAGTGAAGCATCCAGGCCAGATTGTCAATCTGCTACCTAATTGGAATCTTATTTAATAATCTCCTGGGTGAAAAATTAGCCACTGAATCAATAAGTTTAATTATCCGCTTTTTTCCGCTTATTAAATTGGATAAACAAATATATTCATTTTCTATAATTAGTTGACATTAGAAAAACATAGAGCTAAGAATTCTTTGAATAGCATTCAAAAAGTAAATTTAAAATTTATCAATCATGTGTACTAGAAAGTGCAAAATTTCTAAACAATTTAGAGCATCGTCTTTTCAAATAAATCTTAGTTTTTAAAATTGTATTGTAAAAATCTCTAATTTTAATGAATTATATGTAAAATACGTAATTTCATGATTGTCTATGAAATTTTACGTGTTCAATATGTTGAATACAACGCATTTCTAATAAGTATTTCTAAGTAATAATCATTGTTTTTATCATAAGTTGAGGAAACCGATTTCCATTAAAAAAATTAATTGTATAAATTTTTAATAATATTTTTAAGTTTAACGTTTCCTTGTAAATGTATCGAACAGGGAATATTTTTTTTTATAAAATGAATCGATTCAGACAACAAGCAGGAAAAAAAATATATATATATAGATATTTTCAACCAAAGTAAAAAATTTACAATCACTGATTTAATAAAAAAATTATTTTTAAACCTCCGAAATAAATGTATGTTATAATTATTTTAGTATTTTTACTGTATATTGCTTTTTATTTCACAGAAACTTAGAAAATGTAAAGATTTAAATAACATGTTATTCTAATACAAACTTAAAATATAAAAAAATTAATATTTAAAATTCTTCATGCTTATAAACGATATTACAAATTACGTATAATTGTGTGGACTTCATATTGTAAAATATATTTTTTAATAATTTTAAAATAAGATGACGCTAGGCAATTTCAACATTGGATAATTTTTAAGCAGTGATTTGGTTCTGCATATATTACTTAATGAACTAGATTGTTTGTTGCGATATATCATTTTCCTTATTTTTTTTTATTAAAAACATTAAATTTTGACTTAAAGTTTCGTTTTAACAATTTTAAACCCATTAATATTTTTGAATTCTGAAAGAAGATATTTAAAAAAGTGTCATGTCTAAAAAACTACTTATTCCATAATACGCATACTTTTTCGCCTTTGTGGTCTACATAAATATACCATTATTTAATTTTCTAATTAACCTTTCGAAAAGAATGCGAAATTAAAGTTCAATTTAATAAAAATTACAGAAAAAATTAAATAGTAATGTTAATTTTTTTATATTAAAATAAAATATTCCATAATCAAATAGATAACGTTATTTGTAAATTAGAAATATTTTGAACTTTAACCTTAACACATTATTCTATTTCATAATATATATATAATTTATTTTTAGAAAATAAAAATAAAAAATAAATTTTTTCGTAATTTTGCCTTCAAAAATTTTAACACGTGTACTAACTCATGAAACACTTCTCATTTCTTTTACCTTGTGCAAGAATTCATCCGCGTTATTCTTACAGTTAACATTGAGCAAGATATATTAATTATCCCATTCTTCTTTGAATCTTTATTTTTTATAAATATTATGAAAGTTTTCTTTGAATATTTGTATGCAGTAACATAACGCTTGAAAATACCTGCTTCAGAAAATTACTATAAAATGAAATGGAATGAGTTTTTAATGTCAAAGAGTAAGTGAATTGACTAACATGATGCTTCTCCAAAGAATTGATTAAAAAATACTTTTAAAAGAATTGAATACTGGCAACTTCTTTATGTGGTAATTTTGATTATATTACGAAAGAAAATGAATAGATAAGAGGCATTAAGTCATCAGCAATAAATGCAACGAAATTTAAATCAGAAGAAAAGCAGAAATTTCGCTTCGAGTCGAATTAGTCTGCTGCTAATGCCTAATAAGCCAACAGGAAATGTTCTGCCTGTCTGAATGAACCAGATGAAAGTCTACGGCAAACGAAACGATGTCGCTAGAAATACTGACCCGGAATCCAACATTGAAATAACCCCCAATCATACGACAGCTTCCTTATCTCTGGTCAAGACGGTTCATTGTTCTCTCCCATCACTGAAAATGTATCTTAAGTACCTGCGTCTTTCTCTCAGGGATGACAGTAAACTGAGAAGGAGTCGTGAACTGTAAGTTAAACGGTTTTCTTCTTCTTTCTTTTTTTCTCTCCGTCTGTCTCAACTCTTTTTTTCTTTTTAACCCTAGAAGTGCTTTTTCCCAATTCTAGGAACGTGAAAGTATTTAAAAAATGTTATGCTAAGAAAATTAAACAGCTTTTATTTTTAAATACGAAACGGAAAATAATTTCATTATATAACTTGCATGATTAAATGGTATCGCATTTAAATCTGAGACAAGTTTTTCATTGAAAAAATATCTACACATTTCTTGCAGTGTTTTTATCTTTATAGGAGTAAAATTGGTAAGTATTAAGAATCTACTTTTAGAAGTGATAGTTACTTATTTCGTTTTTAAATTTTAATCAATTATTCTAAATGCCTGGTATTTGTCATTTCAAAAGAGAATTTCATGAAGAAATAATTAAAATCGTCTACAGGTATTAGACATTTTTCAATGTTATTTTGGACTTCCAGAATGTTTCTCAAGGACAAAAATTCTATTGTACTCTGATTTGAAATTTGAATCTTCTCTATCTTAAATAAAACTTAAAGAAGTTTTATTTAAGATAGAGAAGATTCAAATTGTAATAAGATTGTTGTATATAAGATTAAAAAAGAGTGATGTCTGGAAAGGACATCACTTTTTTATTATTGATTAGAATTTTTTTATGGAATTATGAAAATAATTTTACATTGTTTTTTAATATTTCACTGAGTCGCTTAACTCTTTTAAATATCAACTCTTATATTTAACTACAAGGGGTTGTTGTAGTAATAGTAATTCCAAACTTAAATAACACTTAAGAAAACAGCTTATTTTCAATTTAACGTAGTTCAATACTAATATAACTAAGTATACGAATGTTTTAGATTCTCAACTAAAAAAAAAACACGATTCTTTATTCAGGATAATTTTTTTACATTGGTTTGGACTACAATCCTCTTTGAGAACTGCCTCAACTTTTTATAGGTGTAAAAGTAAATAAAATACATTCGTTTTTTAAATATCCTGTATACAGGTTATTGCAACAAGCTTTGCATTTTCCTATCATTGCTTTTTTGCGCATTACTTTTCATATCTTTCGTGTATCATTCCTTTTTTTTTTTGCCAAAAAATAAAATAAAATCATATACTTAATTTTTATTTAAAAATCAATATTAAATTTGTATTTTTAAAAAATGGTTTCGTAACATTTTCCCTTTCTATCAGTTATATCTTCATTTTTCTGTATCTCTTGAAAACATATATCGTATGTCATTGTGGAATATTGGCAAAACATATTTGTACACTATTATACACGAACTATGCATTTTTTAAATATCTTTAAATGAATAATTTGATCTTATCCATAGATAGTTAGGATGTTATAAAACGTTTTTAATGAAACAGCTGGAAGGAAAAAATGCTCAATATGTTAGTTCAGCATATTCCATTCTGCAATGCAGTTTTCATTTTTAAATGCTTTGTTTTTCAATAAAACCAAATACTTAAGCGCTTTGAGTAATATCTTCGTATATAATTTCCATGCGAAATTAAAATATTCCCAGTGTTTTCTCTAAATCACTCTATAAAACCTTTCATCGATTTTATTTCAAGATGTGAATAACATTCATAAAAAAAATTTATTTCTGAATACTTATTTTTTTTATTACTAAATTGCTGAACCATTGAAAATTAGAAAACACATTTATTGCACTATGCGCGACTTTCAGATATAAAAATTTTTTTTCCAAAACATTATTGACCTTGAACATTTCATGAATGACAAATACTAGTTTTTTATAAAATTGAATTTTTAAATTTCCCCTTTTTAAAAGTTATTGAACTGTAAATAAGTTTCGTGTTTAGTTCTATCTTATTATTGTTGATGAAACTAGTTTCAAGTCCTTAGGAATTTAAGTCAATATTTCTTTAACTAGCCGATTTTTAACAAAACAAATGGTAGTAATTTTATAAAAAAATTTAACTGCTGTTTAAATTTTTGACTGGTGTTTATTTTTTGTTTCTTTGAGTTTTTGTTGTAAGTTTGAGATCTTAATTCTGCTTAGAAATAAATTTTCACTTAAATATTTATTTATTTTGCTATTTATTTCACTTTTGAGTCAATAAATTCAATTTGATCCAAGTTTTCATATATAGGGTGTTTTTCAGTTTAATACAGGTTTTGTAAAAAAAAAACTTTCAAGTGAAAGTGTTCTTTACATTAATGAAGATCAAATGTTCCAAGATTCCTTGTTCATGGCGTTTATGGAAGGGATTTTTTATATTGGAATTATCAACTTTTAAATATTTTTTCGCTTATTTAAATCAGAAATATGAAAGTTTTTTTTAATCTTAGTATCTTGCATTATTTATCAACCGTAAAATTTATTTAATCTTCTAAAATTGATTTAAATAACTAAAGCAATCTTTAAAACTGCAATTTCAATAAGAAATGGTACTGATTTAAAATTGTACTCAAGTAAATTTAAGTTTTTGATGTGTAATTTTCAATAAAACACATTTGAAGAATTAATATTTTCTTAAATAACACAATGAAAACATCAAAAGAACCACAAATCAGTTGCGTTTAGAATTGCAAGGACATTACTAACTTTATCCCACACTAAAGCATAGATCGAATCCTAACAAATGTTTTAAAATGTCTAGGAATTTTTTTAATAATTCACCCTAGAAATTGCTTTTTAATAAGGAATAGCAACTGATATCTTTGTCAAATTTTTTTCCAAAATAACCAAGTTTTCATTGATGCAATAAATTGATATTTCATAACACTGATATTATGGTCATAATATCATACGAGTATTAAGGTCATTATTTGTTAATATCACTGTTACTTTGAACTGACTTGGTGAACTATATTATATTAATATATATAATTATAATCAACATTTATAATTATATAAATGTTGATATGTGATATGTTTCATATGTACATTTTATAAATTTACAACTTATTCATAAATTTCGACTTTTATAAGTTTTTTCGTAACTTTATAGCCTTTACATATAAAAATAAATACAAAACACTAAATGTAAAATAGCTTTGCATTTCAAGCGTGTTGCATTGCATTCACAAACAGGAAAACTAGTAATAAACAAATTCCTGGAAAGCAAAGATCGCTCATTATTAAGAGGTTGCTTTATCACTAAAACATTTTCTGCTATTCTTGGCAACTGATTACTTGTCACCAGCTTCTGTGCTGCCTTTCAACACACCATCAACGAAGCGAGTGTAATTTCTTTTGCTTTTTAGGAATTAGAAATTGCATTTTATTTCGCCAACACCTGTAAGACAATTTGTGTATATGCAGGTGTTTGAAAGTGGTTTATTACTTACTTTTTTTAATAGCTTTGAATATGTTAAGATTTTCTAGGTTCACAAGCGCAAAAATTGTTTTTAGATGAGCAGATGTTTGTATTAAATGAATGTGTTGTGTCGTAGACAGAAATCTGCAGCTGAAACATTTACACTTGTGTAAATTGCCATGAAATTCAGTGTAGCAAGTAAAGTGAAATCTGAGCAGTAATGGACATCATTCAACTTTCAATATTGAGCATAATTTACTATATGTATTTATCAAGGCAAATGATTTTTAATAATTTATTTAAATTGTATTTTTTTGGTTTATTCTTTATTTATTAATTACATCATTAATGAAGAATTCATTTGTTATTCATTAAAGATTTAACTGAGATATTAGTTTATGAAAGTATTTTGGTTTGCTTATCATATTACAAACGACTCTAATTAAATTGCTGTAATGTTTTACTATTAAACCAATTGAACGAGGTTTTTATGCTAAAAAAATGTTAAACAATCATCTATAACGAATAACAGTCCCTATTTGAAGACAGTCGACTATATATAACAGAAAGGTCTATTGCGTGACAACAATGTAGATATTAGGTATTAAACCTTTCCTGAGATTTCAGAATAGATGGCGTGACTAATATCTATATTACAGAAATAGGACTGGTAATTACTTCATTTCAAGAACTGTCATTCGATTTTGATGTTCAGTCGAAACAAAAATTTGCAGAAGACTTTTTTGTTTTATCTCAAAGAAAAGTGCAGCTAATGAGCATCGAATCGTGTGAAAACTTACGAGGAACATGCACTGATTAAAAGAGTGTGTCCAAAATAACTTAAATCCTTTTTGAATGATTTTGATACCGAAGACAAAGACCATGAAAAAATCATGAGCGGTTAAAATTTGGTGAATGTTGTCGACTGCAATTGATGTTTGAGCAGAGTTTGAAAGGAAAATTATTAAAATAAAAGGAAATATAGAAAAATAATTTTACAATGCTCAGCCGCATGTTACGAAGCAATTCAAAAATTAATTGGAAACGCTTCGATGGGAAGCTCTATCCCACGTGCCACATCCTCCAGTTATCGCTCTTTCTGATTACCACTTTATTCGATCTATGATGCCTGAATTGTCTGAAAAGCACTTTCATTCTTTTGAAGAAGTCAAAAATTTTCTTGATTAATGGATAGATTCAAAAGACAAGTCATTCTTTTAATTGGAATTCGTCTTTTTACACAAATGGACAATTCTTTATTGATTACTTAATTTCTAATAAAATTAATATACCTTTTGAAAGGAAAAAAAGGTACGAATTATTAAATGAAAGAAATTCTCGCCCTTTTTTTCTACATTAAAATTTTTATGTAACAAATATTTGTAATGTTAATTTAAAAAAAGTTTTTTTAACTGTGATGTCTTAGTTTTAGCTTTTTTAAAAAAAAATATCTTATTCTGAAGTGATTTTTATGAAATTTAGCCGCAATTTTTTTTAATATTAACTGTAATTATGCTTTACTTTTTGATGTTGCGCCCTATTTTGCTAAATTTCTCAAGTCTAAAATTGAAGAAAGAAAAAAAAAACCGTGTTGGTAAAATTCCATTTATTTCTAACGTTTATTTCCTTTGTTATTTTAAGCCATTTTGTCTGCACCATTGACTATATTGTCTTATAAAATACAAATGAGAGAATTGTTGGCAGTGTCAATATACACTGAATCGGTCGGGAAAGCGTTTCTGCAAAGACAGGTTGCAAAAGTCGTCTGGACAATTCTTTTCAATTGTTAAAAATACATGGCCAATCAAAATGCGGAAGTAAGTCATATATTTTTCTAGTAACATTTGAATTTCTAGACAAAAATTCTGTTTCATGCTAATCTGTTTTATATATAATTTAAATATAGGGAGTATGAGAATTTTCTTTAAAACTTTGTATTAAACGTTAATCTAAAAGAAATTCTATTATGTAAGCTATGTTTTTTAACCTATGCAAGGGCAACACATAAAATTTTACGAGTTATTTTTTCTGTTTTGCTCATTAAAAAAGAAAAAATTAATTACTCTTAAAAAAGCTATCTAATATTGTAATGTTTCGAAATTTCTCTAAATAAAAGAGAGCGAGGTAGATCTCCAAATATCACCAAGTGATTTGTTTATGTGAGGATTCACTAAATATTGTGTACACTGAATTCTTATCATATGAAATCGTAAACTTTAGCGTAAATATACACACCTTAATGTGCTTCCAGAGAATTTCACGATCTATTGAATATTTTGTAAATTGTGGAAACGTAGAGCGACAAACCAAACCAAATCTTAAATTTTGCGATTAAGATAATACCAATAAGTACGATAAAACCAAATCTTAAATAAGATTTTGCGAGTGACTAATGATGTTGATCTATGCCCAATGTTTCTACCTTCAAATTAACCTTTAAATGAAATTTAATTCCGATTGATCAGTGGATATTAAATTTAATTTATGCATAAAAATTTTTACTTGCAAATATTACCCAGAAACAATTTTGCTTGTAAGTAACTTAACTTTTATGTGGTTTCTTTTGGTTATGCAATATATTAAATATTGCATAACCAAAAGAAACCACAAATTAATTGTGAAGATTTCGAATATGCAATGTTTTATGTATTGAACTGGTAACAAATTAAACATACCTAATTTTGGAAGAATACATGCAGTTCATTTTCATAAACAGAAACATCCCGAATTGAATTAATTCCGAAGAGAAATTGAAAATTATTTACCGTAATATTTCCAATATACTTTAATTTTTAAAAAAATCATCGTGCAAAATATGGCAAAAAAGAAAAGCCGAATGACAGATGACAAATCGGATCTTTTTAAATAGACTGTTTTTGAATCAACAATAAGGAAGCATTATCTTGGAATCGATGTTGACTTTATCGCCGAATCTGCTCCAATTCTACTTTCCTTCCCCTGCTACTTATTAATACATTCCTTCGACTCCCCCGATATGTGGAGGTGTACTCGCTCCTATCTCTCCACCACAGTCGAAATATTTTGGGCTCCACGCCAGGTATTTGAAAGGCTTCATATTACTTCAGCTGTCGCATTTTATATTCCTCATGATGCCGGCCTACGCAGGAATGCTATATCAGGTGAGCTACTGTGTTAAGAATCGCTATTCTGTCCAATATGTGACAGCGAGCAAGTCACTTGTTTATATTCGCCAATTCATCTCGCAGTGCACGTACTTCAGATTCACGAAGACGGTTAGCAAATATTGCAGAAATTAAATATTGTTGATTCAGTTATGTGTTCTTGGTGCATTCAATATTCGTATGTTTTTGCAAACTTCCTTTATGTTATGGGGCAGCCTTTAATCATCAGTTTACTATTTTCCAAATTTAAATACAGTTTCGGGTTGAATTTGAACTTTAATTTTGGTTTAAAATTGCATGAATTCCCTAAAATTATACAGGAGTAGAGTTAATTTCGCATTAATTGAAATTGGTATTTAACTCGGATAAAGTTTACACTTTAAATCTAAATTAAATTTTTTTTTTTGTATACATTTGAATTAAATAAACTTTCTGTGCACTTCAAACAGGATAGACTAATTCTACAAAATGAGGTTTTTCTTTCAAAACATTGATATTGAATCTGTAATCTACTGCAGGTTTAATTATTAAGATAGCATCAATATTTTTATATTATTAATTCAAAATCTAAAATTTTCTGGTCAATTTCTAGTTTTCGTTGATTTTTTTATAAGCTGTAACTGTAAATATCGTTAAAATAAGTAAGATTTATAGAAATATTCATTTAAATATTTTCAGTGTTTTTTATAGCTTTTTCTTTTATTTTAAGTAAAATATTTATGAAACATAAATGTATAAAATACGGCATTAGGTTCTAAAAGTACTTCCATATTTTTCTCGAAAAGGACCCAAAACATATTTAGGAATTAATATTTCAATGATGTCATTATATTCAGGCTTTACACAATATTTTAATAAAGCACAATTTATAAAAATGATTTTAAATCTATTGTCTGCACGCTTTTCTAGACTAAATTTGTCATTTCTACAAAGCTGAATCATGGATAATGTTTCACTTATTAATATAATTTAAAATTTTAGTATTGAGGTAAACAAAACGTTAATTTTTTTAATAGTTTTGATAAAGAAAAATAATCCGAATCCAAAAAAAAGCATTTGAGAAGCTTTATTTTTAAAATGCAATTTTTTTCCCAATTTTTAATTTAGAGTTTTGTATAAAATAAATTGCATAAAACCAGATGAGAATTTAAATAAATCGTAAATTTCATACGTGTTTATATTTTAGAGTATTTAAGTTTGAGTTTAATTAAAAAAATATAAGTTAATTTAACTTATTAGTTGTCATTTTGATAATGTTAAAAATCGTATTGCTTTATTACTGAAGAAACTTTGCATAAAAATAATTTTTGAAATGAAGATTTGCTAATATATGTTCTAATTATTTTTGATACCTTTTGTCATACATTTAGAATAACGATTTCATAAAGTTTTTAATAATTTAACTTCACATATTTTACTTACACATAAAATTATATAAAATATCGTACATTAATTAAAACATTTAATCTATTATATTTCTTATTTACCTGAACTTAACCAAGTGTATTTACGCAAAATTATATACAAATTTAAAAAATATAATGCATTGATATAATTTTTAGCAAATTACAAATCTTTATTTTATTATTCTTCGGGGAATGTCATCAACGGATATAAAATAAAATTCTTTATTAAGAATCTGTCCTTGAGTAATAAAAAAATTTAAGGTCATCTTCATTGTAAACCTTCTAATTGGACTGAATATCTTTTTTCCCACGAGGAATGCTTCCGTTTGCTTTTTTAATTGGTTGCTTGATCAACAGATGGCACCACGACTGCTACGCATGAGAAAAAAAAAGAAAAACCAAATTTAAGATGCCGGATGGAAATGGTTCCCAGAATAATGCATGCCCGTCGACAGGAACAGTCCCATTTCCGTGTCAGCTGGAAAAAAAAAGTTATGCTAGGAAAAAAAGAGCATTCTTCACGTGTAGTTAATGCTTAAGGACAATTTATACGATGCTATTGTTTTCTTATTGCGTTCAATGGCCGCTTTCTTTACATCAAGGAGGCGAATTGGAACCCATCTGCGCGCACGCGAACAGTAAGTACGATTTTGCATACTAAATTCTTATATATCTGACACATGTGACGGAATTCCCAACCGACTGACAAAGTATGGTATTTCGCAGTTATTTGTATTGTTTCGACTTTTTTGCTAAATATTTGTTTTATATTTGTCTTCATTGGTGATTTCTTTCATCCTTGTGACGTTTCTCAGTGTAATATGACCTATTTTTTAGTCAATTTGCCTGGCATGCTTCCTTTTTCTTGTTCAATCTAAGCCGATTTGTTCTGCCGATATTTTTCAAAGCAAAGCCAATGTTACCAAACATTAAGAATGTTATTTCTCAAAAATAACAATTAAGAGAATAAGGGCTCATTTATTTTTATATTTTAATTGCTATTTGACTAAAATGTGTATTATGCATTTTATTTTCACTTATTCTGAATAGAATCGCAAGCAAAATTAAAGTTTCTTAATACACTTACTTATAAAAAAAAATAATTAGTAGAAAAGACGTTTGTTATTGTTTTTAAGTAAGGGTATTTACCCAAAAAAATATTTACCTTTTATAACCTCGAATTTAATTATTAATTCTAAATTTTCTCGTATTATAGGATATATTCATAAACCTTTTTGAATATTTTTAATTTCTATTGATATCAAAATTGTAACAATTATCGGCAAAAAATATTTTTCCAAATGTTATTTCACAACATTGACAATAAAATCTTTCACTTTTTATTTTATGTAATTAAACCTCCTGATAAAAACGCCGTAAATTTAAATTAATAAAATTGTAAACATTTTCTTTCGTATGTAAAAACATTAATTTGTAAACTCCAGCAGAGTCTATATTACTAAATGACTACTTCCTTCAAGTGTAGTTCTACTATAAATTCTTTTTCGTCCGTGGCGTTTTACATCTGTAATTAAAATATTTTATTCTGCAGGTCTTTGGATTTCTTACAAAGCAAATGAAATTTTTATAATAGAAACATTTAATACACTTTTTGAGATTTATTATTTGATTAATAAATATTATTACAAGTATGAAACTATAATATGTAATTTACATTTACAAGCAATAAATGCATTTAAAGTCTTAAGAAAAAGTCTTTAGATAGAAAGTAAAGCATTTTTAATTATCTATAATTTTTCAGTAAACCCCTTCAAATTAAATTTTTTTATTTAAATTTGTTGTGCACGTTTCAGTGAATGAGTTTTTACTCTTCAAATTACTCCAATTTATATTATTGAGACGCTAATGGCTTAACATGAAATTTGCAATTAAGCAATTTTAAGCAGTTCTCTAGAATTAAATTTTTTTTTTTCTTGTATGTATAGGAATTATTTAAGGAATATCTCCAATAGTTTTTTTCATGTTTAATTTTTATAAACATAAATGAAACGCGATGATACTCATCATTAAGATGCTGATTTTTATTCCAATTTGATAGAAATACAAATTACGTTATAATATCAAAATAATCAGCATACTTGCACATTATTATGTAGCAAACGGTTGTATGAGGTGTATTAATGAAAAACTTAAGAAACATTTAAAAATATTGCGTTATCGTCAGTGTGCTCAAAATTGCTTTATTTGATAACTATCTCGTTTTCATCATCATACGAGCAAATTACAGAATTTGCGTATGGACTTATCATGAGCAGAAGGATTTAGTTACTGGCACTTGTTGGTCGTGCATAACATAATACCAGATATGATCCACGAGTGGAAACAATGAACAGAAATCTAGAATCCATCGGCAATCCATGAAGTATGAAGATAATAGTATGTGTTTAATGTGTCGCTGAGAATAGCACAAAACTTAGTCTTATAACTGTAATTATCTTTGCGATATTAACTATTTCAACAATGCAGGGATGATTACTAAATAAGGGACACTTAACACGCATTCTTTTCACAGCATACAGCTTTCCAAGGGTTATCTTTGATCTTAAATCGCTGATACTTATAATTACAATTTTCTTAAGACTATAGAAGTGCTATGCGATTTGGCATTATGTAGTATTTTACGATGCTTCTGTTTAACTTTGCTTACAATGACAGCTGAAAATGTGATATACTGTAATATGCAAGTGGCATTATCGTGCATATATCTTAAGTTGTTATATTGCACGGAGTTGAGACACTGTGATGTTATCAAAAGCAGTCATTGTTATGAATTGACATCATTATTATCTATACTTAGGTTGGTCTTAACATCTTTAATTAGAAGGTTGGAAAGTCCGAAATCGCCTTCATTTCTGCCATTATTTATTCAAGAAACTCTTTCAAAGATTGGCAATAATCATGTATAGTTATTTATCTAAAGTTTCATAAAGAATTTCATTTCTCTTTAGCATATTCCTTCATGGTGTTATAATTTGCATTTGAATTACTTTCGTTTTAAGCAAAAGATTTGCTTTCCGAATTATTTTGAAGGGATACTTTTTCAAACTTTCCATTTATTTTATTTAAAAATATATTGCAATAAATTACAAGCAACTCACTTGATTTTTTTTTTCTTTTTTTAATCATTTTTACCTTAATCTATGATTGCCAATGTGCTAAAAAAAAAATTGTATCTTGAAGTTAAATAGTTTAATCGTGGGTGAAGGTTTAGGCGGTTCTTTAGAGTTTTCTTTAACTAACCTGAACTTATTTCTTTAATTTTAACATTGGGAAAATGGCATTTTAATGAAGGCTGTTTGCTGTTTTTATTTAAAAAAAATGTCATTTTAGTTTATTACTCAACAAGTTTTAAATTCTTAAAACCTTTTTTTTTTTTTAATTTTATCTTTAATTGTAAAAATGCATTATCATATTATTTTTATAAAATATATTTTTATTAAATAGCTTCAGTTTTAATCTAAGATTTATTGTTTTGTTGGTTTTTACAGATTTAAAACTGTTTTTCGTGAACAAAATTTATCCCTTCAAATATTTATATTAAATTCGTGTTAGATTATTGCGCACTTTTAAAAGATATCTTAATTTTACAATCATTACAAGTTTCAAAATTGTTTATTAACTTTCAAATTCTGTTCTACATACGAAACTTAATTTCATGCATAAATTAAGTGTCATAATAAAGAAGTGTTAATACTTTCACTGACCTCGTTTTTCAGAAAGACGGGCAGGAAATGCAATCAATCATTTCGCTGTTAATTCTAGTGGAAAAATTAAGAAATACCGGAAAACACACACGGCTTGCATCCTACTACGAATGCGTGAAGTGTATTGTTTGATTAACTTGCGTAGAAAAATAACTTGAAATTTTTGATATTATATTAACCATTATGAAGTATTTAAAGTAATTTTTTAAGAAACTAACATTCTTATTTTTCGAATTGTATAAATTTCTTTAATTATAGTTTTTCTTGCATTAGTGATTTCAAAAAATATTTCTCTTACTCGGAATAATATTCGATAGAAATTCTATAATAAAATTTGCTGTTCTAATGCAGCTGACAATAAAGAGACAGTTAATCTTTATGCCATAAGCAAGGTCCGCACCGCTGTTATTCATTTAGCACTACCCAGGGCGAGGTGTAGCTTGAAGATATGCTACGGACGTGAGTAACACTACTCTCACAATGCTCTACGATCATATTAGACCGGGACCTACTGCTTAAAGTGGATTCCGAACCACTGCAAACATCCATGGCACCGACGGGCCTCAAACCCGAAAAACCTGTTGTACCAATCGCCAAAGCGCTATCCACCCGGCTATCAGGTCCCGAAACTTTTTGTGAATTAAATGCATAAATTGATCATGTGGTCTTTTCTGTTGAAATAATGAAGTAACCTTTTTTTTTTTTTTGTTTAACTTATAGAAAAACAAGATTCTGTCTTGAAAATAAATCACAAAATTTGCTTAAATTTATAATGATTCCTACCAGATTTATTTTTGCTAAGGATGAATTTAAAATGCACTAATGATAGTATTTTAAATTTAAATTCAGATGAATTTAATTTATAAATCTCCGTGGATGCAAATTATCGAAGGAAAATCCATCTACTTAAAAATGCATTGAATTTTTTTCTGATTTACTTAACCCTTCAAATAAAGTTGCTTAATAGACTTCTTGCGTCTTGGGTAAGTCAATGAGCATAATTATTTATAAACTAATTCTTAAAGCACGTGATAAAGTGTTTAGAAATCAATGATCTGGCATGTTAAGCATAAGAAGTGTTTCGCCATGCAACATTGGCGGCATTTTGTTCTCTTCGGTAATTTTTGTGATCTTAACACATACAAAATATTAATATTTATTAATATTTTACTTCTAAAATTCTACTTGCAATACTAATGAACCTGTTGAAATACATTCAATCATCATCTAATGTTTCAGATAATGTCCGCATTTTCAATAATCTAAATTTTTTTTAAAGATTGTAAGAAATGAAAAACATGTTAACAAAAATGAACTTCATAAATTCCGTTAAAAAAAAAAAAAAAAATAGCGTTTCCTAGAAAACTTTGCATGTTTTTAAATATTTAATTTACATACTTGAATTTTTAAAACCAGGAAAAAGATTATTTAGCACAACAATTAAGTGGAAATAATACGTCAATTTAGAAAAATACTGCCTCTCATTTCTCTATAGATGACTTATTGTCATAGAATTTCTTTTGCCCAAAATTACTGATTCATGCAACAAAAATGGAAAGTTCATGGAAATTAAGCCAAAATTGACTGACGTGAAATTTTTAGACTATAACTAATTGGGAGTTGCATAATAATATAAAGTTGATTGCAAAAATTCAAAAGGATTTTGAATACATTTGTGAATTCATTTTTATAAATGGAAAAATTCTCGCACGCTTGTTATTGAATGCAATTTTATTTAACCTAAGCAGTCTTTAAGCAATAATATTTAGCGTCAAACTAAAGGCTGAGAAATCTTATAAAACAATATTCGACTCGTATTAAATTAGTATTTAATTTAACTTTTTTAAATTAGTATTAAGCTTGATTTTTGTGTGTTTTAAAATTCTATTTTTCTACTCGGAAAAAATAGTTCCAAAGGATAAATTACTCATTATATTTAAGTTTTTAGATATATTACAAGGTATCATATATTTAATAAATTATTTGGCCTATAACTTATCAAATATTTTAGTGAAATAAGTATATGCTTTATAATATCAATTTTAATTATATTTTTTTTAATTTAAAAAAAATTTAAAATAAATCTGTTAACTTTTATTTACCCAATTTTTAATATTTCCTTTCATTTTTTAAATGCGATCGATTCTTATTATTTTTATTTTTTATTTTTAACTTTTTTTGCAATGTTGATTGCTTCAAAAAGGCATTTAGCATCATCCAAAAAGTTATTTGGGGTTCTTAGTATACAAAAATATCTCGCATGGAATGATTTAGTTGATACAGATATATTTCGCTTGTTGTACATGTAATGTGCATTTCAAGTTATTTATTTGAAGTCATATTTGTGTAATTTCTAAGCTTCGCGAAAGGAAGGTAGTTTCTTGCCTTTTTATAAAATTATAATTTTTTGAGAAAATGATAAATTGATATGTAACAAAATGGATATCTTTATTGGGTATTAGTTACAATTTTAAAAGGAATCGACAAAATTTTGAATAACTAAATATACAGACTAATTAAGGCCTTCATTGTCAGTCACAAACTTGAATAGATCATTTGAGTCAACAATAAATAAGCACGTGGTATAAATATTTTCCATTGAATACATAAATATGAAACTCATTTGAATAACTTTAAAAAAGAAAATCTATTTTTCTTAGAATAATAGTTTAAAATGGTTTAATCTTTTATAAAAGCATTTTTGTGTGCTTCTCAATTAAAATCACTTATAGACGTTTTAATATTTTGCTTAAATTTAATAAATGTTTCAGTAATATGTGTCAGTCGTCAAATATAACGATCAATTTCCCGCAAATTCAAAATCAACTTCTAAGAAAACTAGTTTTATCTATGAATGACGACTTTTTTTTTTTTTTTTTTTCAAATTCATTGTTATTTAATACAAGGGCCGGTTTTAATTTAAAAAGTCATTAAAGCAACCCAATTCTCACGAATTCATTGGAAGCAATGTACCTTTCCAAGTAGTTTTAACTAGAATAACTTGTAATTTTAGCCTGACTTTCTATTTGAAAATTAACTTAAAATGCTCATCTAAAAAAAAAAATCAATCATGTTTTTTGAAATATGCTATCTTAAGCTTAATTTTTATCAATTTCTGGCAAGCATAATAAACTACCTTCTGTTATAGTTTATTATTATTTTTTTTCATTTCTAAGTACATTTTGCGAATATATACAATTGATAATAAAATTATTTTTTTTTTATTCATATTTTAAAAATTGACAATTTATAATCCTGCTTTTCAAAATTTAAAATTGTAGCTCCCTATTTCGAATTGAAATGTTTATTTAATAATCTAAGTGAATTGAATGTTTTTAGAGGAAAATAATTTTATGTTGAAAAATGTTTTGCATTTGAAATTTTAATTAGTATTTAATTTCTATCTCTAAATTACATTTATTTCAATTATTCCTTTTTATATATAGTGCGTTACAAATACAGCTTCGTTAAACGTCTTGAAAAAAAATACGAATTTTTGAGATTTTAATGATTTTTAAATTAATGATTTTTTAATAATGATTTTTAATTAATTATTACCCACATTTTGTTCTTGTTATAGTGTGCCAAGCAGTTTTGATAGCTTTCCCAAATAACGTTTTATAATTTTGAACACTTCGATATCTAAATATTTCCAAAGCATTTGAGATTTTGTGAAGATTTGTATTTGATTGCAACTTTATCTGGATATTTATACTGTAGTTTTAGTTTCTAAAATTAAATGTTCTGGTGTTTTTAAGGCAAAACAAATTAGCTTACAAATTTCATTTAAAAATAATTCTGTATAATTTAACTCCTCCTATTTTAAAATATATATTCTGAAATAATTTCTACACGCATGCTTGCTAATCTTAATACTGTATTTAGTGTAATATTTTTCGAAATGTTTAAAATCATCGATGTTTTTCAAGAAATTTGGTCTTACTAGTAGATTCAATACTGAAATAAAAAATTCTGAAAGAAAAAAGAAATAATACCGATTATTCTGAATTTTTATATTCCACATTTTATTGCAACAATTCCTTACTAGTTTGAATTATCTTTAAATCTTAAAGAACTACTTGATTCACTGATTGTAATAAAGTACTGTGTAAAAGAACAAGAAAAGTAATTTTTCTAAAATCCATGTGAAATAATGATTATGACGTACAGAGAAATATTTTCAAATGATTGTTTGACCTAATTTTTTTTCACTCGGTTTAATTTTGCAATCTATTTGTACAACATTGACACATATCTTGCACATAAGTTATATACGTATAACTGTTAAATTACAACAAAATTTAATTCATTATCAGCTTGTACAACAACAAATTTTACAGGCGTTCTGATCTTTTAAAATTTCCTTCGTAGTTAACTGTAGCATGTTATTTAAATGTTCTTGAAAAAATTGTTGGTTTCAAATCTAAATCATTAGTAAACTCTCATAAATGAAACAATTTTTTATTATCCAGAACTAGAACTATACAAACTTACTAGGCATGCATGAAAAAAAGAGCTATAAAATTTAATTACTTATTGCTGAAATCTCATCTAATGCAAGCATACAATGTATTTCAAATGTTGCGTAATAAAAAAAAATAATTACTCTAAAACCATTTCCATGGTGAAATCGAAATTAAACTTTCACTTTATTGCAGAAAAGGTTAGTGAACTTAATTTACGAGTTTATTGACATGAAAATAAATGATTCTTAGGAATTAAAAAGAATCAAAATCTTAATCAATTAATCATCAAAATGAAAAATTAGATTTCTTTTAATATTTAGTAAGTGTTGGATATATTTAAAATATTTTACTTGAATAAATATTACGAATATTTTTAAAAATTAAATATTTAGATTTTTCTATTTTGGCAACTAAATCTAATAGTCGATTTTCATAGAAAAATGTATTTGTATGCATTGTGAGTAAACGTTAACATTTTGCAATTCAGTATCCCCTCGTTGAATCTTTCATTTCATATTTCGTGTCACTACCTAGATAAAATCATCAGTTATTTCTCACTTGTTCTTTGTATCAGCGCGATAAGAAATATAACGAAGGGTTATTGTATTAATACACAATAACTTGGTTTATTTAGGCTTAGTTTATTACCAAACACACACGTTTCTAATTTACTCCTTGTCAATCAACGGCCTGATGGTCAACTGGCTAGCGCTGTGCCCTTTGGCACTATAGGCTTCAGATTTGAATCCTGGCAGTAACATGGATGTTTGTTGGGGGTTCGGAATCCATGTTTTGTAGATCCCGGTCTAATTGGCCTAAATGTGCACAAAATAATCGTAGAGCGATAGGCCGAACCAAACCTTGTCAATTCTGCTTTGGTTTATGTTGTATATAATACAGTGGGGGTGGCCAACCTGCGGCCCGTCTTGAATATTTCTGCGGCCCGTGAGATTTATCACACTTTTACAAAAAATATTTATTTTATAATGGCCAAAGTAGTGAAAACCAATGTATTAAAAAATAGTTTGTGCATCCATATATTCAAAATTACATCAAATATGCAAAAGAAATAAGAAAACTTACAGCTGCTTTTGAAAGCCGATTCAGTAATTTGAGAGTAAGACAAATACAAAAAATTTTTGAAATATATTCATCTCCCTTTCATGTTGAAATCAAATCGGCCCCAGAATATTTCGAAATGGAATTGGTTGACTTGCAATGCAATATTGAATTAGAACATCATAATATGAAAAATAGATTTTTACAACACTTGCATCACAAAAGAGAAATTTTCCAATTTGAAATTCTGACACAAAAAGTTGTTAGCACTTTTGATTCAACATACATCTGTGAATTTTTTTCTAAAATGAAATTGACTAAACACAAAACACACTCAAACATAACGAAAGCTAACCTGCAACACCAATTACGATTTAAAACCCAAATTGAGGTCAATTTGCAAACGCTAAGTGAAAGAGTAGAAAAACAACTATAACACTATTAAAATAAATAGTTTTTAATGATTTCATTTTTTATTTCATTTATATTTTTTATATTTCATTTTTAGTGTTATATATATTTTACAATGTGCGTTTAGTATCATTATTATTATATTATCTATGTTTGCATGTAAGAATAATAGTAAAAGCACAATACCTCATTGTGTTTCAATATTTCACCCCAAAAAATGTCTTTAATGGGTCTAAATGTAATATGGATATATATATAATTTTATAGAGTTTATAGGCCCGCTGAGATATGATGCATTTCCAAAGCGGCCCGCAAGATCATTTGGGTTGGCCACCCTGTAGTAATACATATTATATATAATATACTAAATTATAATATATATTATATATCATGATCATCAGTACCGCAACAGCCCCATGGGGCTCTAAGGCCGTCTGCCTACCGGCAGATACGGGACGATGGATGTTTTTCTTTTTACGGGTTAGGATTGTCAGCCTTACGCCCAATGCTCAACATTCATATCAGACCGAGACCTATGGATTAAAGTTGATTTTGAACCGCTACACACATACATGGCACCGTCGGGACTCGAATCCAAAACCTGCGACACCTGGGGCCAGAATATATATATTAAACCTTATGTATATTAATATCAAAAAAAATATAAAATCATTTTGTTCAAGAGAAAATAGTTTTCAGTATAATGGTGGGATTTATTGCCATCATTCAATAATTAGCACAATCATTATAAAATCAGAGTTTAACTATAAGCATCATTCATTGAAACATGTGATTAAATTAAAGCTATGAGGGTTGACAAGTGAAAATAATAATTACCGATTATTTTATTAAATTAAAATGTTAACTTTAATTTAAATTTCACTTTTTCCGACAATCACCATTATAAATTAACGAAATTTCTTTAAAGGTACAATTTTTTAGTCTAAGACGTTGTAAGTTAGGTGGGTTTAAGTAACTTAGTATAACGCTTAGCTGGGTTTTTGTGTTCTATAATCAATCTTGAGTTTGTTATTTTTAGTATTACTCATGAAATCTTTAAATTAAAAAAGGCTCTTATGGGCCACAACGAAATCTTATTTTTTCAAATTTTATTTGCTTATGAGTACTTGAGCTACTTATTTCACGGTGCAGTGAAGATTTTTTTTGAAAAAAGACTTCGCTTCGGTGAACGATTTTATCAGAACTGATGCGTGCTTCCGAAATGTTCACACTAAATGCTCGTTTACCTCAAAATGAATATAATAGCAAGGGTATAAGTCACGTGCACCTTTAAAAGTAATAAAGTGTTACTTTTTTGTGGATTATATGCATGGTTGATTTTTAGATTTATTCTTTGTTTTTAAATTGTATTGAAAACTTTTTTTTTTCAGAAATTTGCCATAAAATGACTTGCATTGCACTTTTAAACAGGTTTCGTAACAATGAAAGTAGACGGTAATCGCTAGTTATGCTCTATATCATTTTATTAAAACATTAACCTGCTTTACTATTTTGACATTAATAAATTCTTGTTTCCAATCAAACTACAGTTGTGTAAATAAATTTTCGGTACTGTTTGTAAATAACTAAAATATGCATCAGTTAAAATAAATCTAAAAATTTGTTTAAAATGTTGACAATTATTTATTATAAAAAAATTGCGTTTATTTTTGTCAATTTAATTTTACACGTTCTATGCAATCTTAATTCCTCTTTCTTTATACACTTATTATAATAAAATGCCTCCTTCCATGAATAAATTCATCAATGCCTTAATTCTTCAACTAATTCTTCATTGCCTTGGGCCTGATGGCCAAATGGCTAGCACTCTGGTCTTTGGTGCTTCAGATTCAAACCCTGAAGATGGCATGCATGTTTGTTAGTGGTTCGGAACCCACGTTAAGCTGTATATTGTAAATTGATTGTAGGTTTACGGTCATTTTGGGCACACTTTAGGCTAATTAGACCAGGGCTTACAGCTTAACGTGTGTTCCGAACCACTAACAAGCATCCATGCCACCGTCAGGATTCGAACCCGAAGCCTGTGGTATCAAAGGCCAGAGCTCTAACTAACAGACCATCAGGCCGCTAAAATGACCGTAAAGCGATAAACCAAATTTTCATTGGCGCAACAGCCCCATGGAGAACCAAGGCCGTCTGACTACTGGCAGATTTCGAGACAGGAGATGTTCTTTTTTTTTTTTATGGGTTAGGATTTTCAGCCCTACGCCCAATACTCTACAGTCATACTAGACCGCGACCTACGGTTTAAAGTTGATTCCGAACCAATGCAGACATCCATGGTACCGCCAGGACTTTAAACTGAAGCCTGTGGTACCGAGCGCCAGAGATGCTTCTACTATTTATTTAAATTAAATTAAAATCTGCTTAAGACCACTCATTATTTAATACTTCATTCTTATTACTCGGTTTCTCAACAATCACAAACCTACTATATTGCAAATATAAAGCTGTTTATAATGTTTATTTTTTCAGGACTCCTTGGGAGGCGGTATATGCTTTTCGGCAAGGCCGCAAACTCATAAAACCTACATTCCAAGGAAGAGTATACAATTTTTTAGAAAGACCTAGAGAATGGAAATCCATTCTTTATCATACTGCAGTGTAAGTATTAATGCCGTTATATAATAATATTTGTTAGTTGGTGTTATAATGTTTGATAAAATGAGTAAATTTAACTTGTATATGTTTAGATATCCTAATTGGATAAAACTGAAATCTTGATGACGATTTCGCACCTATCAAAACTTTCGTTGAATTTCTGTTTCGATTATTTTGAATTTAATTAAATTGATATTTAATATATTGGATCTTTTGTAATGGAGCTATTTTGCTGCTCCCCCGACGGGAAAGAATTGAAATTACTGCCGTT
This sequence comes from Caerostris darwini, assembly GCA_021605075.1. Classification (NCBI taxonomy): domain Eukaryota; kingdom Metazoa; phylum Arthropoda; class Arachnida; order Araneae; family Araneidae; genus Caerostris; species Caerostris darwini. The sequence goes on from BPLQ01005454.1 coordinate 186,654, forward strand.
GCTTGAAAAATTGCATCAAACTTCGCAAGAGAACTGCTGGTCATTCAAAAGACTCTTGTCTAAGTCTACCCCCATCACAAAAATGAATGGAATTACTATCTTCACTGACTCAAGGTCTGTCTTACAGGCTCTTAATGAAGGTTTCTCAAGTATGATCTTGAACGTGTTATATCCCTTTTGAACAAATCCACTTCTTGCACAGAATGTGTATCCTACAATGGATCCCTGCTCATGTGGATTTGGAATTTAATGGAATTGTAGATTCTTTGGCGAAGAATGCCAGAAGTCCGGATCAGACTGCCATTCTATTTGCCTTGGCAAAATCTAAACTTATAATTCCTTCTAAGATCAAAACTAAATACCAAATTACAGAAATAAATGCCGACAGAAGAACAGCTACTTCTCTCACAAGATTAAGGATGAAGCACCATAAAAATATGAAAAATTCTGCTGTTGGCGTTAAATAATAGTGAGTTTTTGCATACCGTACGTTAGTTACCGTAGGACGTCCGTTAGCTTTTTCTCCCTAGCGCGCATGCTCATAAGAAATTATGTTTCCTATGAGCATGCGCGCTAGGGAGAAAAAACTGACCGACGTCCTACGGTAACTAACGTACGGTATGCAAAAACTCTCTAATATCAAAAATGTGCCAACTGTCCTGATGTCGAGCTTACACCTCATTGTGTATTTGATTGCCCAGCTGTTGCAAGCGCCATGCACTGTCTGGACCATCCTTCGGAAGAAGATTTATAGTCCGAGCTGGCAGTCAACATAGTCAATATTATTCGCGAGCACCACGATACTTGATCGAAACGATATTTGAGCACCCTTGTACTCTTTAGGGTAGACGACGACGACAGCAACAACATCAAAATAGGGTAGACAAGCATCTTTTTTTTTCAGATTACCTTGAATATAGTAATAAAAGTATCAGTAAAAATTAAATACTTAATATGCATATTAAAACATCTTATCTTTTGTCGAAAAAATTCCTTTAATACTCTAAGAACCTAATTTGAAAGCTTTTAAAATTCGTTAAAATATATTTTTATTGTATTCAGATAGTGTATCACGTGTAAAATATTATTTGCTAGTTTAAAAATAAAATCATGTATTCTAATTTCAATCATGAATTAGCATGAATGAGAACATGAGTTTCTTGAACGAATTTGGACAACTTATGTGAAAAAGAAAATTCTCTAGAATATATGATCAATTGAAACTTTTTTTTAAGTATTCTTGGAATTTTAAGTTTAAAAGAACATTTATAGAAGTTCCAATTCCTTTCTTTTTTTATGATAAAAACTACTTAAGGGGACCTGATGGCCGAGTGGCTAACGCTCTGGCTCTCCGTACCACAGGTATCGGGTTCGTATCCCGGCGGTGTCCATGGATGTTTGTAGTGGTTCGGAATCCACTTTAAGCCGTAGGTCCCGGTCTCCTATGACTATAAGAGCGTCACGGAGCCAAAGTCAGACTTCTACCTACGGGTGCTCCATCACAACAGAAGCTACTTCCTTCCCCTTCAATCATGAGTTCGTATGGGCTCGTGGGCTTGGCCAGCCAAGTGGGATAAGAAACAACAACAACAAAACTGCTTAAAAAATATTTTCGGCTTTACTGTCCCTTTCAAGAATATTTATCATGGGAAAATGAATATAAAAGTGATCATATGATTCAACGGAGCACAGTCCGATACTAAATTTTACGTTACAATCATTAAATTATTATTCTTTGAATAAAAGTTGTCTCCTCTACACAGTAAAATCAAATTGTTTTTATTAATGAGGGCGAATAATCGAAAACGATACTTTAAGATCTAGCAATTTTTTTTTAAGTTTCTTGACATTTTTAGGGCATTCATACAGTAAGAATTTTGTATTTTGATCAACTTTTCAACGCATGAACATCTTTCTTTTTTTTTTTTATATATAGATATACTGCTATCTTAGGATCACTATTTCTAAGCGTACTAGCAACTGTAGCTGAAAATAAATCTTCATATTCACGAATTGTGTATGTTGTGGTAAGTATATACTTTTTAATAATAAAATTTGTGTTTCTCCTTCAAATGTAAAAAAGAAAATTGTAAGATACAGAAGTGTTTCAGTAGATGTTCGTCAAAATAAACCAGAAAAAAATGAACAATTTTTGTAGTTCTATTTTTTTTTTTTTTTTTTTTTTTTTTATTATTATTATTATTATTTTTTTTTTATTTCCTTAAAAGTAAATATATTATTTCTACTAATGTTTAAAGCATTTTGCGAGATATGAACAGTGTAGATGATGTTTAAAACATGTTGCGAGATATGAACATTGTAGATGTTTAAAACATTTTATCAACATTGTACACCAGATTTAATTGAGAATTTTCTTGGTGAATAAAGACTTGATGACACATAAGAAATTGCATAGTTAAACTAACATTTATCCAATTCTAAAATCATGTATTCATAATTTGCGGGGCTTAATTTTTTTGAATTTTCATCAAATATTTACTTCTAAATAAATGCGTAACTTTAATAAAATCAAATTTGGCTTAAGCAAGGAGTATTATAAACTTGACATTTTAATTTGACGCATGCGTGAAACGAAATTTGGAAATATCAATTCTTGCAAAGTTATTGTTTGTTATATTTATTTCGACTGCATTAATTATTAGAAAATGTGTGAAATGAAAGTTAAAAAATACATTTTTCTGTGTGTATTTATAGGAAATAATACTCGTAACTGTTTTCACCATCGAATACATAGCACGCTTCTGGTCAGCAGGATGTAGAAGCAAATATTTAGGAATATGGGGACGCTTTAAATTTGCTACCAAACCTATTTGTATCATAGGTAAGTTACGTTCTAAATAAATAGCTTTTAAATTTTTTTTTTTTTTTTTTTTTAAACATTGTAAGGTGTATTCTGTCCTTTGTGGAAATAAAAAAAGCAAAATATAACTCAAATGCTCCTTTTGCTTTACTTATTTCAATCTACAAAATATTCTAATTACAACATGTTGTTGTTGTTTTTATCAAATTCCAATTGTAATATTGTTTATTAGTTGGTATTTAGAATACATTGCGAAACTGAAATTTCAGTTATCTTTATCTAAATGAAATGGGAAATTCCTTAATGATAATGTAATTCAATGTATAATTTTCATAATATTACGAAACCTACTTCCGCTTTAGAGCTGTAAATGCAACAAACAAATAAATGAATATTATTGACGTGAACAAATCATTCCATTTAACTTTAACAGGACTGGAGGTTTGCCCAATATATTAACAATTTTTGCAGCAGTTATAAATATTTTTATCTAATTTGCGAAATTATGGCATGTATTAAAGATTTAAGAACAGAACTATTTAAATTGCAATATATCTCTGAAGTCGTATATTCTGTACAAATGCATGAAATAGACACGCCCTAAATTTGCATAGATTTTAGCAATGACGACATTCATATAATAGTTTCACAGAAAAGTAAAGTTATGGAGTTTATCAACGAAAAATGTTACAAATAGAACCTTAAAGTTAAGAATGTCCTGCAGCACAGTTGATCATAAAATCTTATATTTTGAATCAATGATCTTTGCAGCTGCACCAATCCAACCACCTTTAGTAGGATTAGATGGATTAATTATTGAAAATCAGGGTTTTCGAAATTAGAGACAAAATATTAACATAATTTAAACTTCTCTAGGAGAAATGAAATGCAGGTTAATCTTTGCTGTTCGTCAATTCAATTCAATTTTCTTTTCATTGAATAGAATAACTTTAATTTAAAACAATTGATTTTCTATTTCTGTCACTGAAATATATATAGGAATATGATTTTAATAAGTATTAAAGAGGTAAGAAAATGGGAAGATACGGATGTTGAAGATTCTTAGAATCCCTCCATACGTCTAAAAAAATGGAACGTAAATGTTTTTCTATTATTCCTTTTCTATACTTCCTATTTTACGCCTTTTTTGTCTCACAAGTTCATTCCAGCTGATTACCAAATTTAAAGTCTATCGTGAAATATGAACAGATTAAAAGTTAAAACAAAATGTTGTTAAACGTCTGATTTGGGTGGGATTGCATATGACCCTGACCCTATTTTATGAGCTGTCATGTATTTAGTAAACAAGGATGTTAAAAGCAATGTCAAACACAAGCAAGAATATGCGAGGATTGCTTGCAGTCACCGAAAGGACGATTACCTTGGCATCAGTATGAAAATGCTGAGTGATGAGGATTAATTACCCAACATTTTTCAGCATGTGTAAGATAAATACTTCATTCTTAACATATCAAATGGTGCTAATATTAGTGTTGGAGGAAGCCAATCACATTTGACGAATTGATTGGCATAGGAATTACCAATAGTCACATTTCTTTTACTTGAACAGAGTAACGATAATTATAGCATTTGATGAGTATCAGCTTAGAGCAATCTGAAATTGCAATGACAGTAACTTCATTTCGGATAGTTCATAGGAAACAAGTAGTGTTAAAGTGTGAAGTTTATTAGGAAATTAATTAATCTTGAAAGAAGATAAAAGTTAAAAAAAATTTTTAAATCTCACTGATCCTTATGCTCCCATTCCTCTAATCAGAATTGAAAATGATATTCGTAAAAGAATTACTTCGACAAAAATGTTTTATCACTTAAAGATGATCATTTTGATACTGAATGACATGACTAACGCTATTTGAAAGCGATGTAATCTCTAATAGAGAGCAAGGTTTCAATTTAAATGAATTTGCTTATAGACAATTTTGAAATTCCTCATTTTGGTATCTGAAACATTTGTATTTGTAATAAATTTATTACAAATACATCTCTGTAATTTGCCCTTTGATAAATGTTCTGTTATTCAAGGTGAACGACAAATATATTTTATTTCGTATATGGCAAAAAAATTCATTAAATTGTTATAGATATTATTCTACTGACTATGAAATTTGATAACATAATTTATATAAATTCAATAAAATGGAATTCAAGCATTGAATTCATCCAAATTTAATTATATTCATTAATTTAATAATCGTTAATTTTTATTAAGTTTTCTGACTTTTTAAATCTAAAAATTTTGAATTCCCCGCTTGAGAATTAATATAAGTTAATAAAAATAATGCACTACAACAGAATCTTTTAAAATATAGCCCTCGTGACTGCATAGCAAAAGCACAATGAGTACAGCCGTACATAATACTATAATAACTTTTTCTGAAAATTAAACTATAATTTTTTAAATGACTCGTGTGTCAGAATAGATTTCCAAGATTTATGCTAGAAGAGAAATGCCATGAAATATTATTCTGACACGCATGAAAATTTATTGACGTGCATGAAAAAGAGGAGAGATACGAAAAAGTATTGAAATTATCTTGGACAACACGTCAATCATCGTATTTAAAGAAAGTGTATTTTCTTTTTGAAGCACTCTTTACATTTGGAAATAAAATCGAGTTAAGTCAGGGAACGGGAAAGATTAGCTGCTGAGTATCCGGTTCTTCTGCCAGTTTTTTTAAAGATGAAATAGCTAGCAAATTTTCCCGCATTCTTTTGAGCTTGATTATTGATGCAATGAATAATCGAATTTAATTCGAATTTAATAATCTGTTGTCGCTTGCTGGAGACTAGTTGTGTCAGGTGATTTAGTATTCTAGGCGTCTGGAAACACTCTACTTTTTCACTTTATATTAATTTATTTACAATATTAACAATACTTTAAGTACAATACTTTAAGTACAATACTTTAAGTACAATACTTTAAGTACAATACTTTAAGTACAATACTTTAAGTACAATACTTTAAGTACAATACTTTAAGTACAATACTTTAAGTACAATACTTTAAGTACAATACTTTAAGTACAATACTTTAAGTACAATACTTTAAGTACAATACTTTAAGTACAATACTTTAATACAACTTTAAGTACAATACTTTAAGTACAATACTTTAAGTACAATACTTTAAGTACAATACTTTAAGTACAATACTTTAAGTACAATACTTTACAATACTTTAAGTACAATACTTTAAGTACAATACTTTAAGTACAATACTTTAAGTACAATACTTTAAGTACAATACAATACTTTAAGTACAATACTTTAAGTACAATACTTTAAGTACAATACTTTAAGTACAATACTTTAATACTTAAAGTACAATACTTTAAGTACAATACTTTAAGTACAATACTTTAAGTACAATACTTTAAGTACAATACTTTAAGTACAATACTTTAAGTACAATACTTTAAGTACAATACTTTAAGTACAATACTTTAAGTACAATACTTTAAGTACAATACTTCAATACACATGGCGCCTTGTGCCTCTTCTACAATATCAATTCTATTTTATACTTAAAAATCGTAAACACATCACATTCATCAAATACGGCCCCTGACCGTTATACTACCGAGGTGCTCTTGGCGTTCTGCCTCGTCACCTCAAAATATAAACGCTCGTACTTACCAGTTCACACAGTACTCGTCACAGTGGCGACCTCTCGCGACAATCTAATTATAGTTAAACTTTACAAATCTATATTCTCTATCGCAATTAGTTTATCTTGGGACTACAATAATTTTAAAATTGGAATCTCGTCCAATGAATTTTACAAGCAGCTGTGAATTTGGATTCAGTTTTTAATATTTACAGATAGATTTCTACAATTCCGACAATAGCTCACGAATTTTGTCAACCTTATTGTATAGTGTGAAATAATTACAATCGCAAATAATAAATCTAAATATATTTGCTTAAAATTATAAAACATTAAAAATGTTAACAAATGAAAAATCACCTTAGAACGTCCAACGTTATTGCCTTCATTTCGAAGTTCATTAAGAAAAATACTGCAAGAGCATGAATTTTCATGTTTTTTTCTTTGAGAGGTTAAATTTATTTAAAAACTCCTATAATAATTCCTGTACTTTAAATCGGGATTTTAAAGGTTAACAAACATTAGTAAAAAGAGGCACTGTTAATAGTATAATCGATATTGCAGAAATATTTTTTAAAGAATTTTCTGAATTCGGTGTTAAGTATCTAAATTTGACATACCCTTTTCAATCATATATATGTAATAGGAAATATTTAGAAAAAAGAATGTATATCATATAAATTGAATCTGAGGAATAAAATTAGGAATACGATGAAGTGTTACAGCAATCCCAAATGAGAAAAAAAGAACCCTCCAATCTAAGCCAGGGGTGGCCAACCCAAATGATCGAGCGGGCCCCTTTGGAAATGTATCCTAACTCCGAGGGCCGCATATAAAATTATATATCCCCTTATTAGATTTAGACCCACTAGAGACATTTTTTTGGAGTGGAAAATTGAAACATAATGAGTTATTTTTGTGTTTAATGTTATTCTTACAGGTAAACATAGATAACATAATAATAATGATACTAAACGCATATTGTAAAGAAATATATAACACTATAAATGAAATTTAAAAAATATATAAATATAAATGAAATAAAAAAAAAGGAAATCATTAAAAATTTATTTTACTAGTGCGATATTTGTTTCTCTACTCTTTCACTTAGCTTTTGCAAATCGATGTGCGCGCATAATGAGTTCGCAGAATATAATTTAATTATTCTGCGAACTCAGCACTGCAAATTCATCAATAAAGCAGGCAACATTTGTCCTATATTCGCAAGAATATTATTTTAAAATTAAGTTAATTTTTTCTCATAATTTCGACAATTTTTGAATATAGGAATGCACAAGTGTATTTTTTTAATACATTGGTTTTCACTACTTTGGCCATTATAAAATATATTTTGTAAAAATGTGCTAAAATATTCAAGGCAGACAGCAGGTTGACCACTCCTGATCTAAGCAATATTATCAGTGTTAGAATATATCCATGTCAAGACAGTTCTGTGCAACTTGGGGGATATGAAGGATGTGCTGCATTATGAACTGTGTCAAGCTTTTACTGTTTATTGCTATATATATGTATATAAAAAAAAATTCCAGTTGAACCGTAAAAATCAATCAAATGTCCATTTTCTAGCAAAGAATCTTATTACATAGGTTTCCCATGACTATATCAAATTTTATATTGCTGAAATGGTCAAGAAAACAATTAAAACTTAAGTGATAACTTTTAAAGCATTTGACTTAAACGTCTTATTCCGTAGACTATCACAGATTCCATAAATGCAGCATTTTATATCCGCTGTATGCTTCCGAGCATTTAACTGAGTTCAAAAATAGATAGACTTTATTGTGTTGCACAATAAATTCTTCTTTGATATCCAGAAGCTGCTCAATTATTGGCATGAGGTTGTAATTAGTGACTGCACAAATTTAAAAAATTCGCTTAGTTTTATGACTAATTGTTTTCTTTTAACTATAATTGTTTGACTTCTTTCTTTTCTTCGTCTGTTGCTTTGTCTTAAAAACGCTTCAAAAGTAATTTGCTTACTTAATATTATTGTATGTTCAATTTTAAAAACTGTGATATGTTTGGAAAATGTTTTTCGTAAGTATACAAATCAGTTTATGACTGATAAGGTAATAACACATAATTACCGGTGCTACTTCTAAAAATAAGGATTCAGAGCGACACAAATTTACTTTTTTTTATCAAGAGTATAAGAGTTGTAATAGAAAATTGCAACTCTTATTTTAACTTTATTGAAACTCTTATTTTAACTTTATTGAAACTCTTCTAATTTTCACATATTATACAATCACAGGATTTTACATTAATTTTGAAACAGGAAATAACGCGAACTTTTTAAAATGCTCAATGGGTGGTAACATGAATTTTGAAGGGGTATTTCTAAGTAGTTTTTGTAGTTACTTATGCCAATTTAAATTATGGTATGCCGAATTTTGGTAGTATTTAAGTTTGGTAGTTTTCAGAATGAGATTTTTAATATAAAAAGACATAAAATATTTTAATTTTTCAATATATTATATGCTACAGTAGATTACGTATAAAAATTCGCTAACTTGACAATTTATAGCATGAAAAGATTTTTTATATTTCCTTAAATCTTTGTTTAATGTAATAAGGTGAAAATATTAAGTTTAAAATCTAATTTTTGGCTGCATTAAAAAAAATAAACTTTGTTTTGATATGTTTTAATTAAAATAAAACCAGATTTAAATTGAATATTCTAAAGACATTTTTGTTCGATGAAAAATAAAATATATTTTTATTTTTTAGATCTCATCATTATAATCTCAAGTTTCATCGTAATATTTTTTGGATCTGATGGGCACACATTTGGTGTAAAAGCTGTTAGGTATGCAAGATTTAATTTACGAACTTATGCATGCAAATGTTTGAACTTGTTTTAATTTAAATCTAATCCCTTTCTGAATTTGGACATGTGCTCAGTAGTTCATAATCAAGTGTATTATTTTATTTTTAAATTAATATTTTAATGATATTTTAAATTTAATTTACAAATTGTATAGACAAGTATTGATTAGAATATTTTAGCTTTCTTTTAATGTCTTTATAGCTATTTGATAAAATTGTTAACATCTGAAATTATTTCGGAAATTATCTGCATCTAAGTAATTTTTAATCACTAATTTCTAACTTAAAATATTGTTATACAGTTATTTGATGAACAGAATATTTGCAGTTATATTCATTTGAAATATTTTTATTGATAGTTAAACAAAAATAAAACAATACTGCATTTTAGAATTAAAATTGCATAGAAAGATTTTGATAGCATACTGGATCTTCAAATTGCATTTCATTTTTTGATTGCGAACTTTTTTTGAAACAGAGGTGTACGTTTCCTGCAAATCCTTCGTATGCTGCATGTTGACAGAGAAGGTGGATGCTGGAGACTTCTGGGATCTGTAATAATGGAACACAGGCAGGTGCGATAGATCCTAATGAAATATTAAAATAATTTAAATTTTAAGAACTTTTTTTTTTTTTGTATAAAGTAATGCTTTAAAAATCGATTTCTTTTGATCAAAAAGACGTCTAAATCTGGTAAAATATGTGAAAATTTGAAAGAACTAATTTTACAATTTTTTTATGCATGCAACTATACCATAAATTTCAACATTTAATCCACAGCAACATATAACTGGCAGCCGTAATTTTTTGTCAGAGGGTAAAAAAAATATCTAGAATAATATGCAGTGAGTATAAACCGAAGGCGATTCGTTTTGAAACCTATCGTGTACCAATAAAGTTTTGTTGTTGTTGTTCTAATGCAGATGGCAATACAGAGACAGTTAATCTTTATGCCATAAGCAAGGGCTGCACCGATGTTATTCAGGCCCCTTTTTCTATTTATATTTATAAGTTTGGCACTGCATTTTGCAATTTTTAAGAGTGTTTTTGATGTCATAATATACATTTATTTATTATATATTCAAAAGTTTTAATAACCGGAATAAAGAAATATGAGAACCATGGTAAAAATAAATGAAACGTTTTTACCATACGTATTCCATAAAAAATAAATAAAAATGTAGTAATCATTTCAAGAATATAAAAAGCGGAAAAAGATTGATATTTCAAACAAGTTTTAAGCATCCGATTCAAAATCCGAGCTGTTTTGATGTATTCACAGATATTAGTGTACTAGTATCACGTGCATTGCACAATTGCCTTTCATAAAATCACGGATGCTTTTCGTCAACAGTTTACATACATTTTTTAACTGTGTGTCTCTGATTGAATTTAATATATGATCTTCGAAAGAAAAAGCATATTTAAGTGGTTATTTTCTGAGTTAAAAAATTAAGATTATACGCATAATCCAGCCTGTATTCCTCACCATGGAGTTCCGGAGGGTTTTTAACATATAATCGTACATTATATGCGTTACAGTAATATATACAGTACATTTTCTGTTTTTTGTACACAATATATTTTTTGTTTCCTTATATTTATCAATGACAAGCGCACTTTTTTCTCCATTAGGAAATGTTCACAGCACTGTATATAGGATTTCTTGGGCTTGTGTTCTCTTCGTACTTTATGTTCCTAGTTGAAAAAGATGTGTTCATTAATAATATGCCATCAACAGCATTTGCAACTTATGCTGATGCCCTGTGGTGGGGTGTGGTAAATATCAATTTTAATTTAGCTTTAAATTTGACCAAATTTAATTAAATGTGGTATAAATTGTAATAAGGATTCTAAGTAAAGATAGTGTATTCTAAGTCAAGAAACGGTAAATTTCTTCTAAGATTTTTTCTCTTTTCTTCAGGTGACTATGATGACTATAGGTTATGGTGATAAAGTTCCTCTGACCTGGACGGGTCGTCTTTTAGCTTGCATTTCAGCTCTTTTTACAGTATCCTTCTTCGCTCTTCCAGCTGTAAGCATAAATTGTATATTGATCAAATTTGTATGAAGAGATTTTAAAAGTTAATATGTATCACATGCATGTCTAAAATAATTTATCTGATGCAACTTTTTGACAATAGTTTAATTTAACACGAAACATTTTCATTTATAAATGAAACAAATTTGAAATTGTGATGTATTTAAAAAACTTTCAACTCTATAAAGTTTTTAAATCCTAAAATTCTGTTTTTTTCATGCAAATTTGTTTCACAAAGTCGCAAATTATTACAAAGTTTAAAATTTTTTATTTATTCTTCCGTAATGAAAGTCTATTTTGGTGCTATGAAACTCCTTCATTCTGAATATTTTAATAGGGCATTCTTGGTTCAGGCTTTGCTCTGAAAGTCCAACAACAACAGAGGCAAAAACATTTTAGCCGTCAAATTCCAGTGGCTGCCACACTCATACAGGTATTTACGATTGTTATTTTTAAATATTGAAATCTATTGTTTTCATGTATAAATAATGAAAATACTAATCGCTTCTTTTAAATACATTAAATATTAAAAATTGTTTTATATAAGCATACATAAAACATCAAAATAAGTTATGTTTGACAGTTAAAAGTTCTATTTCTTGAATTTAATTAATGTATACATAATATTGTGTATGTGTTTTGAGCACTTTTATTGTATTAATGTATGCTATAAAATGCATGTGCTGATTATACAAAAAGCAATTGTATATGTTAAAAAGTTTTGATTATTAATTAGCTTCTTGTTTTATGTATTAGTTTACCATTTCAGACTCTATGGCGCTGCTACGCGGCTGACAAAAATTACTCTTCTGTAGCAACATGGAAAATTCACATGAAAAATCCATCGAACTCAACAAATAAGGTAAAGAACTAATACATTCATAAACTTCATTATCATAACAGCTTAGGTTGAATTAATTCTATTATAGCATTATTAGCAGATACAACGTGCTTTTTATACGACATTGTAACGCCTCTGCCTATATTAGACCTATAACGGCTTCAAGAAGAGGGCCACATTCAGTTTCACTCTAAAGTCGGAAGACTTTCAGAGTTCTCGAGTCTACGAGGGTAAGGTGAAAAACTATCGGCCTGACAATGAAAGACTGCGACTTTTAGTTAAAAAATGATTTTATTTTTCTACATAATTTCCCTTGAATTCAACACACTTGGTCCAACGTTTCTCCAACATCAGTATTCCTCTGTGGAAGTGAGAGTCTGGAAAGTTGTGAAAATATTCATTTTACGGTCCTCTCAACTTCTTCATTGAATGAGAAGCGCTTCCCAGAACAAATTTCTTCAAGTTTCGGGATAAATGAAAGTCGGAGGGTGCCAAATCAGGAGAATAGGGGGGGATGGCCGAGCAAATCGTACCCCAAATCCAGCAGTTTTCCCATTGCCAACGCATCCTTGTGCACAGGTGCGTTGTCCTGATGAAAGATGATTTTTTTTTCTGATTCAATCCTGGTCTCTTCTCGCGTATTTTGGCATCCAGCTGGTCAAGATGGTTGGATATTCACTTGTAATTGTTTTTCCTTGCAAAGTAATCAATTAACAGGATCCTTTTTGCATCCCAAAACACGCTGACCATGACCTTTCCGGCAGATGCGATCGACTTCGCTTTCTTTGCCGCTGAACCACCGGCTTCCACCCACTGCTTGAACTGTTTTGTTTCTGGCGTGTAGTGGTGGACCCATGTCTCATCCATGGTGACAAATCGCCGCAAAAAATCGGTCGGATTCCTATTGAATTGCTCCAAAAAAATGCTGTGAAAATCGTTTGCGAATTTTCTTTTGATCGGCAAATGCGGCACCCATCTTGCGCAGAGCTTTTTTGGGGGCATTGAACTCAGCCCTTCAGACCACCATAGGCCACCCTCTCGGCCTAAATGGCCGAGTGGCTATCGTTATTGCGCAAGGTACCACAGGTTTCGGGTTCGAGTCTCGGCAGTGCCATGGATGTTTGCAGTGGTTCGGAATCCACTTTAAACCGTAAGTGCTGGTCTAACATGATCGTAAAGCGCTACGGCAGTATTGTTACTCCGCGTCCGTAGTTTATCTTCAAACTACACGCACCCTCCTGGGTAGTGCGATGTGAGTAATATCTGCGCAGCGCTTGCCTTAAGGCATCCAAGACAAATGTCTAAGTGTTTGTCAGCTGCATTAGAACAAAAAAAATATACGGATTCTGTATTTTTAAATATATTTAACGCTATTAACATTTTTATTTTATTACAGTACAATAAAACAATTGCAGCTCTGCGGCGAAGGAAGCCAAAATATCGAAGTGATACTGAAAAGAGTGATCAAAACGATAAATCATACGGTGAAATTGCTGTTACTTTAGAAGCTCCGAGAACAGGTACACCATTTTTCAGAATTATTCTTAAATTAGATAATTATTGGAGAGAAATGCAGTAAAGGAATTGTTAAGAATTTGTAAATTACATTTGATTTGAAAATATAAAGGATATTTCTGTAAAATTTATACAATATTGCTGCAATTTTTATTTTTGTAAAGATAAAATTTTTATTATAGGTCTCCATCAATCTAGAAGTGTACCAGATATGATGATTTCTATGCATGATGACCTCTTAAAAAAGGATGGTAAATAATTCTTTTAAATATTTGTATGCTCATAAAACTCAAATGAAATATACTTTTAAAACTGCTTTTTTTTTTCTCATTTTATCAAAATAACCCTATTAAAATTTTGGACTTTATTGATTTTTATATTGAAATAAAATTTAAATCTAAAATGTTTTTTTTTCATTTAAAACTTTATATTTAAAAAAAAACATCGTTACCTTTTTTGTTTATAATCCGGAACAACGTATAACCCATAGCCGATTTTTTTTTTTTTTTTTTCTTTCCCCTTGAGATTGATGTTTAAAACCTGCATTTTTTTTTTCTTCAAATTTTTAAAGCATTTTTTGTGCCAGAATATTATAAAGAAAATCAATATATCATATTAAATATAATGGATGTGGGAAAGATCTGGAGGGAAGCACGTACATATAGAGCATATTCAAGAAAAATCAAAATGCATCATTTGAGAATATAAGAATTAATTTGAAAGATATAAAAAATATTTGTAAGAGAATTTGAAATCACGAAATTTCGTATAAAACAAATTAGAAAATAAAAACTTCAGCAACTAGTAACTTTGATAATTGCCAATCATAAGTACCACATTCGGCTATTAATTTGGCCTTTCACGAAGCATTTGCAATTGTTCGTTTGGGTCCTTTTTATCCACTCATTCGTTGCATCATACGCTGTCCGTTTTCCTTCCCGTAATAGAATTTCGATTATTTTCTATTTGCAGTTCCTGACTTTGTTTTTAAATGATCAGCTTGTTCTTATAATTGCTTTCAGAAAACAAATGTTTTTAGACGATGCTTTTTTAGAAATTAATTTTTTCTGTGTTTAAAAGAATTTTTCTTTTTATTTCCAATGGCAAGAGAAGATGAAAAATTCTTAGTAGATCAAAACAGTGTAAAGCACTCAGAATAAAAAAAAAATAAGAGAAAAAAAGTCAATATCTCATCGGCAAAGTTCTAGCCCTCCAATATCTTTCACCTCGGAATCCGCTCACAAGTCCGGGCATCCTGCTATATAGTGTCTGTCCATAATATCGTCTTTCCCACAGGGCGAACAATTTGGGTTATCAAAAATGCCAATGTGGTTGCAGAGAGCGTGCCATACAGTCTCATAGCCCACCGTAATTCTCAAGATCGTAGTTGGTAAGGGAATGTTGAATCTCAACTTTTTAGATTGGGACAAGCCACCCGCATTCTATTGTAAGACACTCTGCCTACACGAAGTTCCACAAAGGTGATCACTCTTGGGGAATTGCTGCGTGCCGATAGTAGATCTTTTATCCGCCTAGGATATTGCCAGGATGCATCATGGGGAGTTAGATCTACTGTCGCACATCTCGAAAAGAAAGGCTCGCAGATTGTATACAATATTTTTATAATCGAGATTTTTTTAAAGTTCTTTTCAACTTATAATTCCGAGATTTCAACCAGGAAACTAAGTATATTTATTTTAGGTGTCCACAATTCATGACTCTGCTCATAAAATCGTTTCAAAATAGCAATACTTATAGGTTAAATGTGTGCAATATGATTTTTGTCTTATTTTTATCTACGGGTTAGTTTTATCAAAACCACTTTGTTTTACAAATATTTCATTTTCCATTGTCTACAGCTTAAGAACATTTTAATAAATTTTAAATAAGTCGGAAAGTAATTCGTTATGTGGAACATAATCGAAAACTGTGAAATAACAGACGGCATTTTGATCCCGCCCCCCTTCCACTCCACCCCAAGCAGCCAGATGGCCAATTGGCTAGCAGGCTTCAGACTCGAATCCTGGAAGTAGCATGGATGTTTGTGAGTAGTTCGGAATCTATGTTAAACTGTAGGCTCCGGACTAATTGCCCTAAAGTGACGGTTGAGCGACGAACCTCCACTCCCCCCAAAACAATATCTGCCTGCATTATAAAATGCATAATATAACGAGAAAATGCTGTTTGAAAGCTATCAAAATATCTCTCCCCATGCTCACAAAACTGCCATATTTGAGAATGTGCTCGTTTCATGTAATGTTTTTAAGAATTATTTTCAAATTGTTTAAAATACAGCCTCACAGTAGAAAAGTTCTGCTTCAATTTTATTTATGTAGTACCTTTAACTTACAAAATTAATCGTATTGAATATGGCCGAAATGATACGACAGAATAAAATTTAAACTATTTTTAAATTGCAGGTTCAACTGTTAAATTACAGAGTATAATGAATGGGAACGAAGATTATCAAAATGATAGCGTCTGTGAGGATGGCATCTATGGAAATTCAACGTGCTACACACAGTAAGAATAAAATTTGAAATTATTAAAACCACTAATATTTTTCTTTTTATATGAAGTAAGTTATTAATAATATTTCTGAATACTAAAAAATCATTAAAAGAACTTTAATTTTTCTTAATTTTAAGATTTTCACTATAATGAAATACTATATAGCTATATTTTTAACTTGATTATTATCTGTTGCAAACAAAATGTTTTTAATACGAACCAAATGACATAAGAATAGTATCTGCAAATTAGTTTATACATAATAAGCATCTTGGTTAATGACCGAAAGGGATGAATCAACATCCTGTTGAGGGTGCTAATCATATATATATTATGTCAAAGCTGCTCTGAAAGGAATGTGGGTAATAGGTAGTGTGGCATTTTTTCCATCTAGTTTTTCCTTTAATATCGTGTAAACTAAAATTAAAATTATTATTGCGATTAAAACCCCATTGAACTTATTTCCCCTATTATCCCTGGGGGCCCGATGACCGAGTGACTAGCATTCTGGGGCTCGATACCACAGGTTTCAGGTTCGAGTCCCGGGGGTGCCATGGATATTTGTAGTGGTTCAGAATCGACTTTAAACCATAGGTCCAGGTCTAATGTGACTGTAGACGTTGGGCGTAGGGTTGACCTTACCCCGTAAAAAGAAAAAACATCCGTTTTAAAATCTGCCAGTAGGCAGATGGCCTTGGTCCACCATGGGGCTATTGCACCACTGATAATTATGCCACTGTTTGACCACTTGCCAATTTTCCGTGTGTGTGTGTCATGGAGACAATTTTTCTTTTCTTGTTTTTAATAAAGTTATTAGAAAAGTTCTTATTAATAGATCATTCTATGATTTAGATTATTTCAAAATAAAAACAAAATCTAGGAAATAAATGATCAGAAATAATTATAATTTTATAATTATTAAAACTCAAAAATGTGTTAATTTTTAACATTGATATAGCAATTTTTTTTTTCATCAACTTATCATAAAACAAGATAACACTCAAGTATGTGAAAAATATATGTTGAACGTTGCAATTTATTTTCAGGCTATCTGAAACGCACAAAAATGCTATCCGTGCAATAAGGAAGATAAAATACTTTGTGGCAAAAAGAAAATTTCAGGTGCAAAATTCAATACTTTACTTTAAAATTCTTTTTAATTTGAATGATTTCATATTTTGCTTTCATTTTACTTTTTTCTTTTCAGAAAATCTGTCACGAATTCACTTAACATTTATTAATACTAAAAACAATACAATAACTCTTAGAATTATGAATCTTGATCAAATGTTGTTACTACCTTTAAGCAATAAATATCTTTTACTATCCAGTCTCTATTTCTGAAATAATAAATTGAAAAAGAAACAAAATTTTACTTAAAAAAATATATTTATATATAAAAAAAAATATTTTTTAAAATTATATTTGTTTATGTTAAATACTTTTTATTTCATGCTTTCTTTTGTGATTTGTGTAAGTATTGACTTCATTTAATATAAATTCAACAATAATTTATTACAATACAATGCCATTATTTGTTATTTCTCTTCTGACTTTGATTGTTTCAATACTTTTAATTAAATTTTAAACTAGCTTTAAAAAATTAATGTGTTCTAATTTATTACTTAGAATAAACTTTGATCCACTACTTTAATATTGGCTTTTTCTCTTCTTGCATCTTGTAACTATAATTCATTCCTTTTAAAACAGAAATAATAAAATTCAAGATATATTCTTCTAAGCATTTCTTTGGTTTTTATAAAAATTTATGAAATAAACTTTTAAATGTTTACAAGCTAAAATATTTAATAGACAATATATTTTTTATTCTAAATCCTTTGTTCTTTTATTTAGCAAGCTCGCAAACCATATGATGTGGGTGATGTTATTGAACAATATTCTCAGGGACAAATTAGTATGAATGTCAGATTAAAAGAGCTTCACAGAAGGTAATTCAACATACTTTAGTTTAAGTTTAATAAGTCTTTTTATATTGTTAGTAACTTTTTTCTTTGCATTTAGATTAGATCAAATGCTAGGCAAATCCGGAACTCATCTCAGTGGTAAAAATGGTAAACCAATTACCCTAGGAGAGAAACTTCAGCAAATGGATCAGCAGGTATTTTCAAAACCTTTTCTGATGGGGGGAAACTTAACAGAAATTAATAAATGCTCATGTAATATCAATTTTTCTATAAAAAGGAAAATCTGAAAACTGATTTTCTTGTAGGAAGTAGCATTCAATAAAACATATAGATTAATAACTGAATTGCAAGTTACTTTGTTATGAGTTGGTACTTTTAGAAACTGAGTTATAAATTTTTCCAATCTTATCAGGATATGTTAAATGTAAGATGAGTTGAAATTTTAAGAATGAGTAATTTTATTCTAATTTAAATTTTTCTACTTGTAGTAAATAAAATGAAATTGACAGGGATGAATTTTTAAGTAGGATTAAGAACTTCTTTATATGAAACTTGAACACTTTTTATAAATGTCAGTCCTACTTTTGAATACTTTAGTGATTGATATTCATTATTTTCAGATTCAAATGATGGACAGAAAAATTGATAATATTAGCTATTCAATACATGCTATATTAAGAGAAATACAGAAGACACCCAGAATAGAAACATCTACCTGCAGCTAGCTTTCAAGTGCATTTAAACAGATTTATCTACCCTGCATGAAATAGTATTCAACATGAGTGAGAAAAATTTATTGTTCACATGTTCTTAATACTGCAATATTATTGAATTTTTTTTAAATGCTGTAACAAAATAGTAATGTTGCTAATTTCAGGATACATCGATTGTAATAGAATTTTATAAAATCTCATTTTTATCTTAAATTGGGTGGTTTTGCTTCTGAAGAATCTAATTCTCTGTGATAAAATGCCATATTTTATAATTAGATGTGAATTTATATTCTTAAAATTGTTTTTATTTTATGTGTATATGAGCAATTAATATCAATATGCTGTCACTTTTCGATGAAGGTGAAGCAGTGTACATACATCACTTTTTGTATATATGTAAATGTTTTAGATCATTTGTAATGAAATAAAATACCATTGTATGGTTTGTTTTTTGAAAATAAAGGTCTATGTATTATAACTAAAATGGAAATTTTATTGCCTTCATAATATAATAAACATCCATGCTCTATTAGATGAATTAAATTGACATATCTCCCATCTGAAATTTAAAAAGTAAGTGACACATTTTGATAATTACTCATCTATTACTTATATGTAACTTGTTATGTTTATTTTGAAATATCTATGGTATTATTAATCAAAAGGTAAAATCAATTCATTTATGTAAATTTCACTGTAAAAACCCTATTTAGTGCTAAATAATTACAATATAACTTTTCCAGGACAACTTCATAATTCAGCATCTATTTTTCCTTCATGGGTAAAGTATCTGTGAAAGGGTCTTTACAACCAATTAATATTACATTACTTCTGTCAACATTTAATGTGTAAGTGCACATATAGGGATTTATTCATTTCTTAAACTTGGTATTTGCTTGGGCACCTATACGATTTTTTTTTTACTTAAATTGATTAACCCCTTACCTGCCGAGGAAAACTTACGAGATGCTCTCCCCAGTGCCACCGTTTTTCATACAGGCGCGCATAGTTATGCGATGCATTGGAGGAAAAAAGAAGTGCGTTTTGCAACATAGAATTTTATTTTTTTTGTGAAAGTAAAAAGGTTTTAAATTTAAAGTATAGAATAACAGTGTAATAAAACAGATGTTAGAACTTATCTGCTGTGTGATATTTCCTTAAACAAGAATTCTTTATTGTTTCATATGTAAAATATTTCTCCTATCATAACTATTTATTTAAAATGTCTAAACTTGTTTTTTATAAACCAATTCACATAAACCAAAATCACATTCATTGCATTGATAGCTGGTTTCACGACGAAACGGAAGCAAAAGAATAAAAAAAGCACAACCTACTCAAACAGAAGCAAAAACTGCACAGCTATGACTCACCGTTTCAGAAACGTCCCCTTTACCAATACCCTATCCCTTTTCTCTGAAATAATAAAATCCGTTTCAAACATTGTCAAGGTCATTTTGTGGCATTCCAAGACAGTGGGAACAGTTTTCTTTATAGCAGCGCAATGCAAAGGATCGTACTTCGGAAAGGCGTATATATACGCCGGCGGCAGTTAAGGGGTTAAAAAAAGTTTCTTGTCAATGGTATAGAAACAAGTGTGATAGTTTATCATAAAGGACAATTCGATCAAAATCTATAATTTTATTTTAATAACCAAAAAGTTATAAGAATATATATATAATAAAGACAATATTAGTTTTATTTACACTAAGCATTGGATAAAATCGATTAAAAGCTCAAAACATGCAACAGTATAAACATATAGAGGTGAACAAAAAGTCAATGAGATTTGTTATGGCAAACTTCCTTCACAGATCAACTCAAATGTTTATATTTAGCAAACAAGTTGTACAATACACGCAAAGTTGACTTCATATCCAAATTGACAATATCTAAAATAAAAATTGAACATAATTAAAATTATTGTACAATAGCAAAATATATATAAAATTGTTTGGTTTAGTGCTAATTACCTTCAGGTCTTGCTTTAGGCTTCTGTAATCCTGCATCCATCATAAGCTCAAATGAGAAAGCAACATTATGCACTTTCTGATCGAAAGTAGTTGGAGTCAAGTTAAATGAATACAAAGGCACAAAATATCCTTCTAACAATCCCATAAGGAGAGTTAGATATAAACCATCATGAAACTAAAAAATGAATGAATTTGTTGGTTACAAACAGCATAAATGACACAATGAATTATGTAGTTTTTAGCAATATCTTAATTTATTCTGTTTTATATCATCAAAATAGTTAAGGACCTCAGAGAAAAAATATCTTGGAAAGATCTCTTCACGCACAACGTATGGTAGTTTTAGCCAGTCATTTCCAATTAGTAAAAATCCATAACAAGTATTTATTGCTCCGTTCTTAAATCATTTAACTTCAGTACAATGTAAAACTACCTCCTTCAGACTAAGCACTCATTTAAAAAAGAAACAAGAAATAAAGCTGGGCTTATTAATGCATATTACCCAATTAACAGACAAACTCTAAAATCCTGCTTTTAACAAAGAAATGATGAAGCTTCAGGATAAGATATTGCTAGAAATTAAAAACAAAATAAACTTTTTGTATGTTTTTGCCCTTAATATTTTCACATATCCTCTCTAAAACCAGTAAGCTACATGCAACTAGGTTAAGAACAGTTTTAGGTAAATTGTGAAAACTTACATTTCTGTAAATTAAAATAGGTAAAATTTGATTACACGAAGAAATTAATGTCATGGTAAACATATTATTAGTAGCCAATCAGTACATACATTGCATGATCCTTATATATAAAACTGCTTGTTTAGTTATTCCTTCAGTATGTAGCATTTTTCTATTTCCTGACAAATGTATTATAAGGAAAGGGTATTAATACACTTCTCTATGTTAAAAAAAGAAACTTTTCATAAACTATGTACTATATATATTTCTTTGTCATTATAAAGTGATGCACATAACTGAAATAATATTTATAGAAATCAAAAAATGTCGATTTAATCTATATTTAATTCATATATACACACGAACAAAAAAAGATTACCTGAGTTTCAAGATCTGTAACTTCAAGATTTATTTTGTTCAAATGCTTGTTAGCAAAGCTCACTAGTGACTGCAAAAGATCAAAATAATACATTAATGATAATATAACATAATGAGATAATATTTAAAGAATGAGAATTAAATATTACATAACAAACCTTTTTCACTAATTGCAATTGTTGTGGAGCATGATCAAATAATGTATCAAATGCATCTCTTTCTAAAAGAAAATAAATCTTATAATGCCTTAAAAATACAAATTGAAGATTCAAATGCATATATTACTAGGACAAAAATTAATAGAAAACATTTCATTCAAACTTACCTACACGCATTCCAAGATCACTGAAAGAAAAAAAAAATACAAATTAATAAACTGCTTTAAATTAGATCATTAAAAAGAAGGAAAATTACAACATGAAACAAATATTCTAAGATTTCATTTAACAAAATCCACAAAAAGAAAAATTTTAGATCAAAATTGTTTACTCATACATACAAAATTAATATTTGGAAAGTATTCAGTTCAACTGCATTGAAATTTAGACAAATACTTTTTGATATGAAATTTGATATATTTCATAATGAATCCTTTTTAAAATTTAAAAAGAAAAACAATTGGAAATCAATGTAAGAAATATAAATTTTGAATCTTAATTATATGTCACTTTTAATTATACTTCCTTAAAGAAAAATTTAATCAAACATATTTGTTTGTACTTAATACTTTAAATTTTATTTGTTAACACATACAATATTTTCAGTTAGTGTTAATTTACTTTTGGTGTCAATAATTACTTCTCAGTAAAATTCTTGCTTCTAATACAACAGTTTTCAATTTTACTTATTAAGATGTTAGTGTATTACTTTTTATTTTAATTTGCTTTCAAAAACCACACATTAAATTCCTTACTTTTTTTTTGTTATGTTTTAAAGTTTCTATAAAACTTCGAAAATGTCACAAATAATTAATGTTAAAATCTGTTTAATAATAGAACATTTATCTAGATTCTTTTTAGCAAATTTCAGTAAAACAAATATATGAAATTTAAAAAAAATCTAAACAATATGAGTCCTGCCTGATTATTTAACTGATACATTACTTTTTAACAAAGATTCTATATTTTCTATACTCACTCATATGTAGAAGTAAGTTCTTCAGCAACAGTCCTTGTATGCAACATCCCATCTCTTTTCTAATAAAAGGATTATGCATTATTTTGTGGTAAAATTTAAGAACACAGATATAATTGTAATTCACTAAGAGTAAAACTTGATAACCACAACCAGCTTCTTTTTTTAACATTATATATAAATAGTTCATAAATTCTTAAAAATATTTTAAAATTACTTATGTTTTCAAACAATTGTTTTCTCAGATACAACTGTTACTAATAGTCTAACTATTATTATAGTAATTAAAATAGTAAATGAGTTCTTAAGAAAATTAGTAGTATAATAACTTTTGTAAAAACAAGATACTAAAATCTAAACAACTAAAATCTCCCCTCCCTTATAAATACACTGTTTAGCAAACTAAGAAAAAAATCCAAAAAAAAAAATGCAATAATAACTAATTCAAAAAGAAACCAAGTGATGCATAATTTGAATAAGCTGTTAAAAAAATATTGAAAAGAAAACAGCAGTATGAAAGATAGTATGTGCTGCAATTGGAATGCATCTACAAATAGCATAAAAATGCATGTGCGAGAGTTTGCTGTGCTAGTGAAATTAGAAATCTTAAATAGCAATTTTTTACAATGCATTTGAAGCATTTCCTGGATTAAGCATTTCAAGGAAACTATTAGGAATTAGAGGCAGATTAAAACCATAAGGTGGTCAGATAGTTAAAAGTGCATCAAGCAGCTCATAGATAATCAAATGAACAGATTCAATATCCAAAAGTTAAAACCAAAGATAGTTAAGAAGTATATTGTAGATCATTTAATGAAATTTGCAATTGTGTACATAAAGGACTAAGCTTGCTGCAGTCACTGGAAGAAAGGTGTGAATTCCTACTTTATGCATAAAGCCTCATGAAGATTGATTGTATGTAAAGCAGTTACATGTTACTTACCTTATGTCACAAGAGCAAGTCCTGAGATATGCATATCAATATATCTATTGGATTGCAGATCAATAAAAGGTCATTTATTTTACAGATGTTTAGCTTGCAAAACAATAGCAGATATTACTTGATTTGACAGAACACAAAACCTGTTATCATCCAAACATCCTTAAAAAATATTTACATGGAGGAGGCAATATTTGTTTGAGTATTTATCTACAAGATGTTCTTTTAAAGAAAATACAGACTTCCATGTGAAGTCTGCAGAAATGATATATTTAATATTTATACAAGCCCCTTATGCCATTGCTATAGATTAACAAGATGATAATGTTAGAATATATAGGATTTGTATAATACTGATTATCTTCTGAAGTAAACAATTCAAAGCATGGAATAGCCAGCTTGATCTATGGATCTAAAAGACATTTAGCATATTTAAGATGTTCTAAGGAAACATGTTACTGTTATCAATCCTCCTCCTCATCATCATCATCATATTCTTGCCACACTTAAAACAGTTTTTCACAAACAATAGCTCATGTTTCATATTGATCTTATAGGCATTAAAAGTATTATATGTCTGCTCAAGATATCCATATTCCCTTTATTGAAGATACTTTTGCTATATACCATACAGACAATTCCATTTCATCTATTTCCTGCATCTGCTAAATTCTAACAACTGTCTAATAATTAGTTTCATATTACTTTGCACCTATTTGATTATTTCTATTTGACTTGTACTTATTAGCCAATGCAGAACCTCAGTAGGAAAGTCAATAATTCTAACTACAGTCTGATTAAAACTGATTATAAACTAATTTGGTTTGGTTTTTGCATATAATTTGGTTTGCCAATTGTTTACTTTGCATGCTATTTGAATTCATGAAATTATTTTTAACTGTTAGAATTTCTATAATTCATTATAACTTTCTTGTTAATTCTAATATGTGAAAAAATATTTTGTTTTATCAAAACAATATGTAGAATAGTATGTTTTTCAAATGTTCAAAACTGAAATTTTTTCATTTTTATTAGAAATTTCTAATATTATAATAACGAAACTTTTCAACAAATCATAATTCTACATTATAATTATAATTTAAATAAAATTTTGCTTTCATTATTATTAAAATTTTATGGTTATAATGAAATTTACGAGATTGTTATGTTCATATATAAGAAAATTTTAATTGTGAAAATCAATTTTGCAAATAAAATAAAAATTTGACCATTTAATACAATTCTTAAAGACATTATTAACAATATTTAAATTTAAAAACTCACTTGAACAACAACTACATTCACTACAACATTTTCAGGAAGACGAATAGGCGCTCTGAAATGTCGAGCTAAAGAAACAAGTAAATGCAGAATGGCAACAACATTTTTGGAATGAATACCTACAAAATAAAATAGCTATGTGAAATCAATTTATAAAACTAAATTTATCTAATGTATATCTATAATCTTTAAGATGTTAACAAAATTTGAAAAGATTAAAGTCAATTTAAAGTAAAAAAAAAAAAAAAAAAAAATACTTTCCTTAATATTAAACTTTTACATAATTGCTTAAAATTAAAATATTTTTTGATATTAACTGGTACTTTCAAAACATTAAAGAAATATATCACTTAGCTTACTTTCAACATTCCATTTGGCTTGTTGGTTCCAATTTGAAATACCCAAGACATTGTTAGCAGCTTCAAGGACTCTTTTAAGTTTAATCTTCTGCCCTTCTTCAGATTGTGTTACTTCAACAACATCTATTTTAACATCCATCAATTTTTCTACAACAAAAATAAGATTTTTTAAAGTTAAGTGGTTAAATAAACAAAAAAAATTCCATTAAAATTGTTTTATTATTATTAAAATTTTATGGTTACAATGAAATTTATGAGATTGTTATTTTTATATACAAGAAAAATAATAATAATAATCTAATAATAAAAATTGAAATGAAAATGAATGAAAATTAATTTTGGAAATAAAATTAAAATTTGAGTAATTTCCAGATGCAAATTTTGAAATAGATCATCTATATATAATGTTGAATATAAATAATTTTTTATGTTTTAATAATTTTAACATGATGTTTAAATTAAATGAAAGTAATATGTTATTCCATTAATATATAAATAAAAATATATCATTAAAAAACCAATTTTTTTTTTTTTTTTTTTTTTTTTTGTAAATAATAGCAATTTTATATATGAATTATATTATAAACTGTATAATCACCTTTTATAAAATTATTTGATATGTTTTTAAAACACTATCAATACTTGTAATATTTTGTTTTGGCCTTTTAAAATTTTTTTTAAGCATTAAATATTTCAATGTGTTAACTATAAAATTATAAATTAGTTTAAAGAACAACTTAAAAAAAGCCAATATTTACAATTTGATTTTTTTAATGGTCTTACCCAACAATTTTTGTAACACTTGTCCATCATACAAATCCTCTTCAATGTCTTTTACAATGATTCGATAACTAGCCAACTCATCATTAATCCAATCAATTAAAACATTAATTAATTCTTTTAACTTTGGATCATCATAAGAAGCAGGTTCGATCATGGATCTTTCTTCAAATTCATCTAAAATGTTTTAAAAATTTATATTATATAATATTAAAAAAAAATATATTATATGACATTAAGAAGTATATATTGTAAAAGTACATTATAATAAAAATTATATGTTATTCGTTTCTTAGTAATTTATTTTATCTTAAAAGTAAATAGGTACTGAATATTTATAAGACAATCTTATTTTACCCAAAATGTAATCTTGAGGTAGCAAATCAGGTGGAGCTGGACTGCCTGGGGAATCAATAGCATTTTTACCTTCCGCTGTGAGTTCATTAACTATAAAAAGAAAATTTTTGGAAAATTAATTCAATGTCTAATTCCAATAACAACAATGTAAGCTATATATAAACATTAATTTCACTCGCGGTAAAACGAAACTAAATATTTTTTTAATAAATTTTAAAAGAAAATAAAAATACTAAAATACGCCTGCAATAAATTATTAAAACTATAATACAATATTAAAACTTTAGAGTTACATTTGGTGTCCTACCAGATTGACACTTCCATATATGGTAAGCAAATAGAAGGTACGACCACTCCTACACAATAAACACATTTAAAACTGTTCTTTAAAAAAATCAGAAACCATCAAGATAATGATTAACTTACCTTCTTTAATCTTTTTCCTGCGTCCAAGGGTACCTAAATATTCCAAAAAAGATTCATCTTTCTTAGCTTGAGGGGTAACTGGCCTCGGAGATTTAGGTCTTGGAACAGCCATCACAATACGCTCCGTCTGCTAGCGAAAACGCGAAGTAAACAAAATTTGGTAGCGCAGGCTGGAAGGCGTGGTTTTCTTTAAGTTGGAAACGGAAACTTTAACCGGAAATGAGTAATTTCTGAGAAACCAAATCGTAGGCGTACAACATAAACTGCGTTGTGAAAACATTTTCAGACAAGAGTATTTCTAATTAAAAAATTTAATTGAAGGTAAAATAATAAATAGAACAGAGTTCAGTATTTTTTTAATTATTTCGAAGAATACTCAATAGTAACTAAGATATCTGAAAAAAATTGTAGTTCATAGTAATTATTATGAGTAATGACATCTTCAAGAGACTATTAAATTCCGAAATAAAAAGAAGAAACATTTTTATATAAATTTTTAATAAAAAATGCATAAATATAAAGAAAATTTTAAGCATTCAGAATAAAAATAATAATAATAAAATAGATAGAATTCCTTGTTTTACACAAATCTTCATATTAATTCTTATATCTTGAACTCTTTACTAATTGAAGGAACTAGAGTCGAAAGAAGGGAATTCCTCTCCGAGAAATATTTTTAAATACGTGTTTTCTATTGAGGAAATATTAGAAAGATACCATAAAAGCATTTTTTAGCCAGCTTAATGAATCGACTGCTGAAGAGTCCTCTTTTTCAGTGCTCATTGACAAGTTGCGGAGTCGTACAATCCTCTTTCGATTATCCACGACTTCGGTACACAAAAACACAATTAATTATCAAGTCCAACATAAAATTGCAGATTTACCAGACAGTTTCTTCTCTTTTAAGTAATTTTATACAACATCACAGAATAGGGACTTTGCCATCTTACATAAAACAAAGAAAGATGAAAATTAGCAATGCGAATTTCTATCCTTAAAAGTGTCTTCTGAAGCCTTCTGCTAAAATCTTCTTGACTTAAGTATATAAAGTCACGACTGTATTCCGATTTCAAAATTGTACAGCAAATATTAACCTCTAATAAAAATAAATTATTGTAATAAAAAACCCTAAAAACAGTTTTAAATTAATAATAATAATAATAACAGGTTCTATATTTTGTAAATAGTAAATTTTTAAATATTTATTTATTTATTTAATTTTTTCACTATATTATTTAAGCCACCGAAGAACAACTTTATGTGTAGTTATTTCTAAATTAAAATAACTATGCGTAAAGTAAAAGTGTTATATTTCTTTTGCTCTAAAATATAGCACTAATTCACAATAGGTATTTATTTCATTCAATAGATATTCTTTACTTTTTATTACCATTTGAAGAAATATTACTTCTAAAAGTAGCAGCTATAACTCTTTTACTACGATATTTTTTTCACAACAACAGTTTCAAAACCAGACTTAATAGCAGCTTTGGCTAGAATCACTGTTACTTTACTTTGATAGTCTATTTTTTTATTTAATTTATATCAAAATGCGACCTAAGAAGTGTCCTTATAGAAATTATCTCAGATACTGCAACAAGCAAATAAACTGATAAATTCTCTTTAAAAAATTGTATATGGAAAATTTTTCTCAGTCAAGAGAAGATTCTGGGAATTCCGAAAATAACAAAGATTTTTTGAAAAAGTTATAAATATGATTTTTAATTTTTAATGAAATAACTAAAAATTGGAATTAAAAAATTTAAAATTATTTTAATTAATAACTTAATTCTAATTTACAAATTTCGAATCAATATTTTGTCTATAATATATTTTTTAAATTGCTTTACACTGAAGTGACAAATATATAGATGGGATACTTCTTAATATCGTGTCGGCCCTCCTTTCGCCCGGTGAAGTGCAGCAACTCGACGTGGCATGGACTCAACAAAACGTTGGAAGTCTTCTGCAGGAATATTGAGCCATACTGTCTCGATAGACGTCCATAATTGTGAAAGCGTTGATGGTGCAGGAATTTTGGGCACGAACAGACCTCTCGATGATGTCCCATAAATGCTCGATGGGATTCATGTCGGGCGATCTAGGTGGCCAGATCATTCGTTGGAATTGTCCAGAATGTTCTTCAAACCAATCGCGAACAGTTGTGGCCGGGTGACATGGCGCATTGTCATCCATAAAAATCCCATCGTTGTTTGGGTACATGAAGTCCATGAAGGGCTGCAAGTGATCTCCAAGTAGCTGAACATAAGCCTTTCCAGTCACTGTTCGGTCCAGTCCCACCAGAGGACCAAGTCCATGCCATGAAAAAACAACCCACACCATTACGGAGCCACCACCAGCTTGAACAGTGCCTTGCTGACAGTTTGGGTCCATGGCTTCGTGGGGTCTGCGCCACACTCGAACCCTACCATCAGCTCTTACCAACTGAAATCGTGACTCATCGGACCAGGCCACGGTTTTCTATTCATCTAGGGACCAACCGATATGCTCACGTGCCCACGAGAGCCGCTGCAAGCGATGTCGTTCTGTCAGTAAAGGCACTCGAGTCGGTCTTCTGCTGGAATAGCCAAAGAAAGCCAAATTTCTCCACACAGTTCTAACAGACAAGTCCCTTGTACGTCCCACATTGATTTCTGCGGTTATTTGACGCAGTGTTGCTTGTCTGTTAGAATTTACGACTCTTTGCAGACGTCGCCGGTCTCGGTCGTTAAGTGCAGGCGATCGACCACTGCGCTGTCCATGGTGGGATGTTATGCCTGAAATTTCATACTCTCGGCACACTCTTGACACAGTGGATCTGGGAATGTTGAATTCCCTAACGATATCCGAAATGGCATGACCCATGTGTCTAGCTCCAACTAACATTCCGCGTTCAAAGTCTGTTAATTCCCGTCGTGCGGTCATCATCACGTCAAAACCTCTTCACATGAATAACTTGAACAGAAATGAAAGCTCTGCGAAAGCACTGCGCATTTATACCTGTTCTACGCGATGCTACTGCCATCTGAAAATTTGCATATTGCTGTCCCATGACTTTTGTCACTTCAGTGTATATATATATAATAATAATAATATATATATATAGAGAGAGAGAGATGGGTTCCATGGATGTTTCTAGCCGTTCGGATTTCATTTTAAGTTAGTAGAATTCTGTGGGGTAGTGTTGCTCGTGCCCGTAGCATATCTTCAAGCTACCCATGCCCCCTTGAAAGAGCTAAATGAGTAACAGCAGTGCAGCCCTTGCTTATGGCATATAGATTAACTGTCTCTGTATTGTCAGCTGTATTAAAACAACAACAACAACAATATATATTTAAGATTAAGAAAATTTACTTCAATACTTTTAAAAATTCTAATTAAAATATTATTAATGGCCAATTTTATGATCAGATATTTTGATTCTTCAAGTATTTGAAATCTAATTCTTAAATATTGTCCGATTAAGTGATTCGCATACGTCTCACCCATATAATGAATACGAACCAAAGTAATTTTTTTATATTTTAATTCTGATGGGCCTCACGTACCCTTTATCTTTGTTAAGAAGTTTTTAATTTTGTTAACTTGCTAAGCACATCTTCGGATCTCTGTTCCTCCTTCCTCTTCCTGTTTTTTCTTCCGCTTCCTCCACTGGTATAACTTCTTGTTGACATTTTGCTAACTGCAGGCAGAATATTTCATTTAACTGTAAACATACACTTAAAAGTAATTTAATGCATGATATTCTTAAGAATTCAAAATTTTTATTATACATAAAATTATTAATACTAAAATGCATATAATGTTTAAAAAAACTAGAGGAAAAGTGTGGGACGTCCCAGATATGCAGCATTGGGACAAATAATGCTGTAGTGCATTTAAATACATATGACACTTGTTCACTCGCACAATTATTTTGCCCACCTCCAAGAAAGTGTTTGGGGGGTAGAGGGAGGTTAAGCTATAGTTCATATAGTTTATAAATAAATCCATCCTATGATGTGAGAAACGATTACACACATTATCACAATCGAAATCAATTCACCTCGTTTTTGAAAACAATGACTACAACAATGTCTCCAGCAGATTGAAATCTCTATCTTCCTGCACTCTTAACTGCGCACGTTGCCCTTGAGCTATGCAAGTTGTGCAAGTAAAATGGTTGTAATAAAAACAATTTTTTTAATTCGTGATGGCGTTTTTATATATGTTTACAATGCATGTTTAAATTAATTCCGTATAACGATAGTGTTATCTTTATTTATGTATCATGAAGCGAGAGATATGTGTATCTCCAGGCGTCAATCCAGGGGAGTGACTGGTGGGCTTGAACTCCTCGTTCCTAAACCCATAAGTACAATGTATTAAACCTGGCCACTTCCCATTTAGGGGCAATTATTTTTTGTCAAACATTTAGTACTTCCATGAATCAATATTTGTCTTAGTGTCATTAGTATTATCGCGTCTTATGTTGTTGATTTTAGTCAGCTTTTCTCCAGGTTTAATTCTATTTAATATTCAAAAAAACATTGAACTTGATGTAAACGGTGTAATCGATGAAATACATAAGAGAAGATTAAGTTTAAATTCATAATTATTTTTAATATTTTTTAGAAATTAAATTTTTATTTTTTGTGCAATACCTCTTAGTCATGTTATCTTTTTTTTATGTATTTGAATCCAATTAGTGCAATATAAAATGCGTTGATAAAATAATTATTATATGGAATTTTTACTTCAGATACCTTTCCTATTACTTATAGTTCAGCATGACCTATTGAGCTTTCATAAACGCTTTATTTTGTTGCTAAGATAAAATCCTGGGTGAATGCCTAGGTATCTAATAACTTAGAAATTGCGACAATTAGAGATTAATTTCTACTTTACTAAGTGTGTTATTTTTTAACTTGTACCCTACCAAAAATTTTTAAACAATTCCTTTTAATTATTTTTAATATCTAAATCTTGTGTTTCATACTTTATTAAATTTTATCAGGAGAAAACTTATTAAATTATCAAAATATTATACTAACTGCAACAGGGCTATTAAAATTATATTTTAATTAAATAAAAAGCCTAATTTTGAAAGTGGAATGCTGGGACAATTTGACTTTAGATTAATCGCCACTAGAACAAAAGAAGTGTACCAGATCCAGACTTATCTAGGCCGTTTCGCGGAAAGGGAGGAGTTATTTTGTACTCATATTTTGCCACCCCAATTTTGAACTATAATTCCCAGTGATGGCATCTGAAATGCTTTCACTTTCTTCGAATCTAACCAAAAAGACATTATGGCCTACGGATTTACAACACTCATTAACATACTATGGCATAGACATGTAATCTTGCAATGCAGCTTAACTTATCGGATTTCAAACCCGGCTCCCCTAGTTTGAAAACACTCTGGCCACCAAGCCTGTGTAGAAAGTAAAATTGTTGTTTTATTTAATAAAAGAATCGTCCTAAAACCAATTACGGATAGAATATCCTATGGTATTTTGTGCATGCTTCTACACACTTGCGCGATTCATAATACGATTTAAGATATTTTACTTATTAGGCATTTTTCATGAAATTTTTTTGCATATTTAGATTATATTTATATAATATAGTATTTATATATCTGATTTTCCTTTATTGCACCCAAGCTTCCTTATATTATGGTGAGAACTTATGTCCTATTTCCTCAAAGTCTATGAGGCTTTTAATGGTGACCTAAACATCTCCCTATCGGATTTTCCCAAGTTTACTCAAACCATCGCAGATTAATTTGCGAGTATCTCCGTCAAGCAAATATTACTATGTTTTTATCACTATGCCGAAATCATCAAGTGGTAGTAAAAGTGGTAGTACGCCCCCATCTTAGTACACCCCAAACAGAATATCATCAATATTTTGCTTGAACATGGCTTTGAAATTGTCATTCAAATTACCGATAGAAAATCTAAACAACCACTACCTATCTGCCAAGTGGTTCTCCAAAAAAAAAACGTGGAAATTTTTAAGATACTATAGATACACTTTTTTATCCCATCGTTAAGGTTGAATAATTTAATCACAAACCTCTTATCGTCCAATGTTTTCGATACAATTTCTTACACCATGGAGCTAATATTTGTAATTATAAGCGCAGGTATTTAAAATGTTATGAAGAACGCTTTAATAAAGATTGTACGATTTAGAATACAATTGAGAAACCCTCTTGCATATGTTGGAAATTTTATGCTTTAGTTCGCGTAACGTGGTAGTTTTATAAAAATCGTTTGGAATCGATTCCGAATTGCGCTGTTGCCGTGGAACCGGGCTGTTGGTTGCTGTGGAGACTGGCTATTGCCGTGGAAATCAGTTGTTGCTGTGGAAATGAGTTGTTTTATTCTAAAAAGAACATTTTTCTTCCAGTTTAGCTTTTGCCTTTGAATTGTTACCATCAATCCTGTATATCTTTGTAAATATTGCTTGTAAATAAATGAAGATTCCAGACATGTTTGAATGGATTGATCAATACTTCTCGGACCACAAGAAAGCTGCGGCTAACAAGAAAAATAGAACCACCGAATGAAAGAAACAAGATAGTCGTAGTGACAGCATACTATAATTTGCGTTGCCTATCGAAGAGGATGTTCTAAATTTCCCAGAACAAAAGTCAATCATCTAAAATTCAAGAATATCCCTGCTAGAATCTAGCAAAGTAAACCCCTCATTTAGTTATTCTGATGCTACAAAATCCCACAAAAGATAATGATTTTTCTACTTCAGATTTCAATCTGGATGCCGATTTGTTAAAAACTTCTTTAATTTCATGAATAAATTTATTTATCTGTTCACCTCCGTCAAAGGATTGCAGTCTTTTATAGTATAAGCTCATTGCTAATACATCAAAAGCAGACAATTTCAAATCTTTATCAATTGTCAATCTAAATAAGTTATGGGCACTGGCAGACGCAATTTTTGCAAGTGTTTTGTAAAGAAAAGAGATAGAATAAATGAAAATCGGAATACGTGATAATACCTATTTATTTTGAAATGATAAAATTTTAGATGAAAATTAAGTTTTTGCTGGGTAAGCAGTAAATCTACCTCCCGTGGGGTGCAACCCTGGTAACGTCCAACGCGGCTAAAAGATCTACTACTATCGGCATGCGCAACGCTCCAACAGTGATCACCTTCGTGGGACTTCGTGTAGGCTAACTGTCTTCATTATAAGACATTCAGTCTTTTTAAGACCCAGCAATTAATTTTGCGGACGGTCAATTTTTTTCGACGGGATGCTGATTTTCATTTTCTTTTATAATCCAATATAAAATATCTCTAATCTTGATTACTCTTTTTAACTTAAACTCAAGAAGTTTTTAAATTTCAAGATCGTATTTTCGAGTTAATATCGTTTTCAAACACAAATTTGCCTTTGACAGCCTAATTTTTTTTGGCGTAAGTTTATAGATCTCCTATTAAATTTAGGTTTTTCCAAATTTTCCCGAAAAGTTTATACATTTTCGAAATTTTAATAATATATGTATCAACACGTAGTAATTAAGCTAAAAAAAGACACTTTAAATCGTAAACGTGCATCTCTTTATCTGTCATAATGACAATAAAAGTCTCTGACAGTAATAATACAGTAAAGTCAAATGACTCTGTCGTAAGATCATAATTGATAAGGATGGCATAGGTGACTCTGCCGTACAGAAAAACTAGTTCATTGAGAAATTGTATTTAAT
This sequence comes from Caerostris darwini, assembly GCA_021605075.1. Taxonomy (NCBI): domain Eukaryota; kingdom Metazoa; phylum Arthropoda; class Arachnida; order Araneae; family Araneidae; genus Caerostris; species Caerostris darwini. The sequence goes on from BPLQ01005454.1 coordinate 221,525, forward strand.
TGTGGTTTAATTTGAAAAGCGGTCTTCTTTTAACACATTGACTGCAAAGTGAATTCTTGTTTTCACATTATAAATATTAATGTCATAAATCGATATATAAGGATGTACAGGGTAATTAGAGTAAAATTATTTCAGTTTACAGCACTGTAAATGAAACTTCAGTGGTCATAATGTTCTATCTGCATGGAATATATTTTAACACATGTAAAAACGATTGACACAAAAAATATTTTCAGAAATCATTCACAGGAAAAGAGATGTCATACCTATCCATAGGCGATAGCCCAGAAAGTAAGAGCTGTTGTTTATCATTCAAAACTGGATGTGAATATAACAAATGGTCTAGACGAATGTAGCGACAAACATACGCAATTGCACCTTAAGCGTACTTATGCATATGACGTAAACTACCTGTATATGAAGATGGCAAAATCGTTAATTTTTCAACTTTAATTGTATAGTTGTATAACAATCATTAACAACTTCATCTCGCAAATGAACGTGTTCTTCACATCAAAGCTTGGTCTAAATCAAGCGGATGAATATCAAGTTTTGTTTCGATATTTGCATACAAATCTGCAATGTATTGGTAAAACAAATGAGCTATTTCAAAATGTGAGTGCCTTTATTCTCTCGCATCATTAATCGGTATGAATACTAATTCATTTAGCTGCACTAATTTGTTTCTTCGCCACTAACTGAATTTAGTTAAAAATTAGTTTAAAGTTGAAATGATATTCAGTGCCACCATCCCAAAAAATGATTGGATAACAAATGGCTCTTCCATTGCATTAAAATATTTAGTATAGTGTGTGTTTCTTTTATGTCCAACAGGTGGCGCTGTTCTTCAAAGTGGATAAAAACAAGCGCTTGCTCGAATAAAACGTTGAATGAAAATTTCAAAGCAATCGGTAAGAACTTTTGGAGATTTAAGATTTTGAACAAACGGACATTTACATTTATGCAAGTTTCCTTAATATCGAAGAAGATAAAATTAATGAATTTCAAGAAAATATTGAAGGTTTGAGAATGAATGTTAAACCTAGATTTGAAGATCTGAGAAGTTTCAAATCTATATTTTGCTTTTCTTGTTAATCCATTTGCAATTGATATTATTCAAGATGGTTTTCAATTTCTGATGAAGTACTATTCGACACAGCATCGGTAAAAATATAAATACTAGAAATGGAGGATCAGACATTACAAATGTAGCACAAATCGTTTTCTCCGACTGACTGTTGGAAACTGGTCCCAAAAACAAATCCTCCAAACTTAAAGAAAGCGGCTCGGCGAATATTTTCAAGTTTTCATGGCGTATTCCTGTAATTGCTTATACTTAGCATTTGCCAATCAAAAAAAAAAAGTTTGCCATGTCAAAATAACGCGCAATTAACTAATGAATATCTTAATTACTGCTATTAGCCTTTAAAAAATTATCAAATGAAAATCGATTGATCTTATATTTATAGAATAAATACAATGAAAAAAAAAATATTTAACAATTATAATTCCATAGTTTCCATTGAATAATTTTACTTCTTAACTCACATTATTTACATCATTTTTAATACAGTTAAATAAATATTAGCTTTGTATCGTATTTTATTAAAAGTAGGAATCTTCTATGAGGCTCTAGTTGACCTAACCTCTGCCCACCCCTCGATATATACATGTCCTACTAATTTTGTAATTGTAATTATTTTCATCATACAAACAGAAATTGTTGAAGAATTACCAGATATTTAAAATGCAATGACAGCTACAAGACCAGTGATTGCGAAATCAATAGAAACTTCAATGAGTATTAGTAATAAATTAATAGTTCAAAAAAATTTTTAAAAAAACACACTTTTAGAGATAAACAAAAAAGTAAAAAATAATTGTTAAGATAAGAATAAAATTACTGACGAGAAAATTAATGCCACTGTTCCAAAAGCGAGGGGTGCGCGATATCAATCGTTATAATTTTTCACTAGTTTCATTCCGAAATGCAGAGTTAGTTTAAAAATGTCATACAAAGCACCCCACGCTTTTAGAACAGTGACAATCATTTTCTCGTCAGTCATTTTATTCTTATGTTAACAATTATTTTTTATTTTTTTGTTTGATTAACTCTAAAAGCGTATTTTTTTAGTTTTTTTAAACTATTAATTATTTTTTACTTTTTAGTTTGATTAACTCTAAAAGCGTGTTTTTTAGTGTTTTTAAACTATAATATTTAAATGAGGTCCCGGTACGGAGGACTGGTTCTTTACGATAATTTAATTGTGAGTAAAACAAAGGCTAAATGCGAATATATCGAGCCAGCCAGGATTCGAACAGGGAATCTCCTAATCCGTAATCAGGCGCGTCATCCGTTGTGCTGCTGTCCCACGTAGGTTTGAATGTCTGAAAGATGCCTGTAAATGTTTCTTTGCAGCTTAAATAGTGTATATAACAGAGAAACAGATCTCCAGGGGAAAAATGATCGCCGATCAAGATGGATTTTCAAAGGTTTGTGTTTTAATCACTAATCCTGGGGATCCTAATCATGATGAGATAATAAACTTATCAAAATATTTTAATGTTGTCGGTCCTTGTCAAGTCTACAACATTTAAATTAAATCGGATCGCTTAAAGTATGGCAAAATCGAGTCCAAAGAGTCAGTTATATACATACAAACAAACATACAGGTGGAGTTAATAAAAGCGTATTAAAAAGAGTTTGAACATATTGCCTCCTAACGAGGTTGCATTAAATTTTGCAAGATTATCCCAAGAACGGACAATTTCTTCCTCGGCTCTTTGAAAAAATAGTTGAAAAATATATTTCAAAACAGTAAATTAAAATAAAAATGATTACATTAAATCAGTATCTATGTTAGAATCTACTAATGTGCCCAAAAAGTAAGACCAATCAGTGTTTTCGGTACCAATCGAGATTTGACGCTTTTGTAGCCCAAAATGGAATTGACCAATCCTTTTGAAATTCCAATATCATCAGCAAGGTCTCTAATTGTAATTCGTCGGTTTGCAAGCACCAAATCTTTAATTTTTTGGACGTGAGCTTCGTCGGTTGAGGTTGATAATCGACTAGAGCGCTTTTCATCTTCGACGCGCTCTCTGTCTTCTTTGAACTGTTTATACCACTTGTAAACATTTCTTTCCGATATAGAAATGCTCACCGAATGTCTTCTGCAACATTCTATACGTTTCCGCAAACAAAATTTAATGCAAGTTCTTTGCTCAATTAATTCAGACATTTCAAAAATCGCCGGAATCAGTTTTAGCGTCTCACAAAGCCAAGCGTAACTCAAACACTAATGAATATTTCACACAGATGTCAAGGACAGTGCCAGCAACCTAAAAAAGAAAAAAAAAATTTAATTCCATAAGCCCCGGGAATTTTAAATTGATCTTACTTTTTGGACACAGTAGTATATCTATATTTAGTATATATATCTATGTGTATTTAGTGAAAATTGGCTTGTTTTAAAACTTGTCTGTTCTTATATATATTCATTACAAAGAAAAAAATATACGCCAAAGATTTGCAGAAATATTTTATGAGTCTCTTTTTAAAAAGAAATTAAATTAATGGAAAATTGTCATTGCTTTCAAACAAATAGTATAACAAATAAAATATTTTATAATGTATCCATCAAATTTCCTTTTTTCAAAGGTTAAATTTAACAAAAATCTGCAAAGAATATTAGATAAGAAAGTGCTTTTATGCAGTTAATGTTGTATAGCAATGTTAACTGCAAATATGCCTGCATTGAATAAACGTATATATAATTAATAACAATAGTCAGCCTTATAAAAGATTTGAACTTTTTATGTGAATAAAGCTTTGTGCTAAACTATTCAATAGAATGATATTTCATTATAGCATTTAAAACATTTATTTCACTCAAATATTTTTTCTTTTTCAGTTCCAGATTTTAAATCCTCCAAAATGGGATGCGGAATGATTCTTTGGCTAACTTTACCAAGAACTATAAAATCACCATTTTTATCTTCAACAGGAATTGATACTACTTCTGATAATCTTTCTTCATTCACTTCCAGGTCCACTGCTAGAGAAATAGATCCAAATACCAGCCGCATTTGACCAGACTTCATTACCTGAAGTTTTCCTAAATAACCTTCAGGTGCATCCTTGAAACTTGCACCAGCAATATTATTCTATAAAGCAACGTATTTTGTGTTAAAATTTCATAAATGTGAAAAATATTGAAAGTAAAATTAAAATTTTAATTTCGCAATATTGAAATGTATAGAAATTCAAGAATAATGAAAAGGATAATAATTTGGCATCAGAACATAGTGTTGTGAAAGTTGTTGGAATTTTTATGCTCTAGTTCGCGCCAAGCAGCGTCACGTGGTAGTTTTATGGAAATCGTTTGGAATCGATTCCGAATTGCGCTGTTGACGTGGAAACAAGCTGTTGGTTGCTGTGAAACCGAGTCTTATTCAAAAAGGGAACATTCTTCTTCCAGTGGAGCTTGTGCCTTTGAACTGTTACCATCAACCTTGTATATAGATTGTAAATATTGCTTGTGAATAAATGAAGGTGCCATAAATGTTTGTATGGATTAATCAATACTTCTCGAACCACTAGAAAGCTGCTGCTAACCAGAAAACTGAGCCACCCATAGAAAGAACCACGATAGTCGTAGTGACAAAAGTAGCCGCATTGCAGCTGGAAAAAAAAAAGATTCTAGAACGAGTTGCGTTTTAAGAAAATCTGTTAATCATAATATTGCCAGTACATGTATGCTTCCTTCAAAACTTCATCAATTGAATAAATATTCGTACAAAAAAACAAAAAAAACAGCATTCTTAAGAAGAAACTAGGAGACAAAAAAGAAAACTATCTCAAAACTTCAGTAAAAAACAAAGAATAATCAAAAATGGAGATGGAAAATTTTAAAAAAAATATAGTGATGAAATCGTTTTCAGTGTTTTGTTTAAAAATTATTTATTTGATACGTAAAAATTTTTTTTTTATCTCAACTGAAGAAAATTCCGATTTCTCGGATCTATACAATAAAAAACCACGCTAGAAAGAATAAACAAATTATAAATATTTCTCTTTGAACTAAAATAAACAAGAAAAAGTGATAATTTTTACAAACTTAAATGTAATCAGAAATAATAGATGCAATAGTATGAAAAGTTAAAAAATAAAACAGCAAAGATGATTACATGTTTTATCAAATAATACATTGTAACCGAAGTTCCTCCTACGCGCTGCAAGAGCGTCCCTTGCATCGTATAGTATAAATCGTCAGTAGGCATCCAGACTCTCACCCGAAAGGACGTACAGCAAAACAGACGTTGATGTTAGTTATCAGCATTCATCAGGAGTGCTGCCTAAGACACGTTTAGTTTACAGTCTCCTCACAATCTAGAGAAGATATAGTTAGCCTCATCCCGTGCATAAATTGGACTACAGACTCTCATCTAGTGAGGAAAAGTATATTTCGCTATCCAGCGTGTACCCGAGTAGCTTTATTTACAGTTTAGAAGTGGAATTCTTCCATTTAAATATAAATATATGTCTTTAAATGTCTGCTGTATATTAATCATTGTAGTGCGACGTACTCGTACTTGTGAGCGTATAAATTAAAATGATGTGTTTTTTAAATGTGCACTTTTAAAAATGAGTCTCCAGCTGCACAAACAAAATGACACACACACACTATATATATATATATGTGTGTGTGTGTGTGTGTGTGTGTGTGTGTGTGTGTGTGTGTGTGTGTGTGTGTGTGTGTGTGTGTGTGTGTGTGTGTGTGTGTGTGTGTGTGTGTGTGTGTGTGTGTGTGTGTGTATACACTGAAGTGATAAAAGTCATGGGATACCTCTTAATATCGTGTCGGCCCTCCTTTCGCCCGGCGAAGTGCAGCAACTCGACGTGGCATGGACTCAACAAGTCGTTGGAAGTCTTCTGCAGGAATATTGAGCCATGCAGTCTCGATAGACGTCCATAATTGTGAAAGCGTTGATGGTGCAGGATTTTGGGCACGAACAGACCTCTCGATGATGTCCCATAAATGCTCGATGGGATTCATGTCGGGCGATCTAGGGTGGCCAGATCATTCGTTGAATTGTCCAGAATGTTCTTCAAACCAATCGCGAACAGTTGTGGCCCGGTGATATGGCGCATTGTCATCCATAAAAATCCCATCGTTGTTTGGGTACATGAAGTCCATGAATGGCTGCAAGTGATCTCCAAGTAGCTGAAGATAAGCATTTCCAGTCAATGTTCGGTCCAGTCGCACCAGAGGACCAAGTCCATGCCATGAAAAACAGCCCACACCATTACGGAGCCACCACCAGCTTGAACAGTGCCTTGCTGACAGTTTGGGTCCATGGCTTCGTGGGGTCTGCGCCACACTCGAACCCTACCATCAGCTCTTACCAACTGAAATCGTGACTCATCGGACCAGGCCACGGTTTTCCATTCATCTAGGGACCAACCGATATGCTCACGTGCCCACGAGAGTCGCTGCAAGCGATGTCGTTCTGTCAGTAAAGGCACTCGAGTCGGTCTTCTGCTGGAATAGCCCAAGAAAGCCAAATTTCTCCGCACAGTTCTAACAGACAAGTCCCTTGTACGTCCCACATTGATTTCTGCGGTTATTTGACGCAGTGTTGCTTGTCTGTTAGAATTTACGACTCTTTGCAGACGTCGCCGGTCTCGGTCGTTAAGTGCAGGCGGTCGACCACTGCGCTGTCCATGGTGGGATGTTATGCCTGAAATTTCATACTCGGCACACTCTTGACACAGTGGATCTGGGAATATTGAATTCCCTAACGATTTCCGAAATGGCATGACCCATGCGTCTAGCTCCAACTAACATTCCGCGTTCAAAGTCTGTTAATTCCCGTCGTACGGTCATCATCACGTCAAAACCTCTTCACATGAATAACTTGAACAGAAATGAAAGCTCTGCGAAAGCACTGCGCATTTATACCTGTTCTACGCGATGCTACTGCCATCTGAAAATTTGCATATTGCTATCCCATGACTTTTGTCACTTCAGTGTATATATATATATATATATACACACACTGGTGTCCAAAAGTATATATATATATATAATTAAGCCTCAATAAATATGAAAGAAATGAAGGAAAGCACTTAGAATTGTTTTAAACTCTGATAACATTTTCTCATTTAAACGTAATCCCAAGTATGCAAATTTGATGTTTCGTATGTGTGGACATTTTATTTTCAAGACAAATCAAAAGCTGCGATACAGCTATCATAACCAACCATTCAAGTAATTTGTTCACTTACACAATAATTTTTTTTTTTTTTTTTTTTTTTTTTTTTTGTACATTTAACCAATATTTGCACAATTATGTTACCAGAGGAAGAGAATTACTTCAATTTACATTTAAAAACCATTAACTTAGAAGAATTTTGTTTGGAGATACATTCCTAGAATCTTATAAAAAAAAAACCAATCACATCACAAAATTTGTGGATTGATAGTCTAAAAGAGAATCGTTAAAAAGGAACAATGTTAACATGTGAACAATCAATGATGAAAAAGATAAATTAATCGAAATATTAATGAGAATTTTGAGACAACAGTCATTTAATCAATCAGCACTTTATTGCATGTTGATCAGATGTAACTTTTTTCTAACTAAATAATTTTATATGCTGCGACAAATTATATTCAATTCTTATATCAATTTATTAAATATAATTGCAGATTCCTGACTGTATGTAATAAAAAAGTGTACAAATAATTTCAAAGTTAATCAAATGAAGTGAAATTATTATACATTTGTTTCAATTTCAAATGTCCATACTTACTTGAGGATTATCGTCTTTCCCTACTTGTTGAATCGAAGTTGCACCTTTCTTTGCTGGTTGATTTACGTCATGATGCGACTTCTCAAAAAATAAGCATGTAGGTAACTGGAACAGCATTAATGTATCTTCTAAAATAAAATGGAAAAAATACGAATTATTTGAAAATATTTTTTATCTTAAATCCCAGCGATTTTTCAAAGTATTGTAATATTGACAAAACTTTCTATTAAAAGAAAAATCTTTGGGGAATATTGAACGGACTATACATGATTTAAATTAAATAATTCTCGCTACCACAATCAATGTGCAAACTTTTATTTTTAGAAGCATAGAACTTTATTATATTAAAAACAGCAGCTCTTTATTACTGTGTATTTTTTACAGGTATACATTTTAATTCTGTAGTGTTGTTGGTTGTGCAGCTGGATTGTAACTGAGTGTAGTTGGGCTAAGAGTTGAGACACATATTTGAGAACTGGCAGCTTTATTTACACACGCACAAACGCGACACACATACAATAATTAACACATTTAAAAACATATAACTATAAATTCATGAAGGATTCCATTTTAAGCCGAAAATAAAGATACTCAGGTACACGCTGGATGCGCGAAATATACTTCTCTGGGTGATAGTCAGTAAGCAAACTACTACACAGAATTGTGCTAAATATATTTCTTCTCAGGATGAGAGATTACAAATTAAACGTTTCTCAATGGCAACGCCAGTTGTGCTGTACTTCCTCTAGGGATGAGAGTCTCGAGGCCTACTGACCCTTTCTTCTGAACGCCATAGAACGCGTTCTTGCAGTGCGTAGGAGGAAGAACGGTTACATACATTTTAATTCTTAATTAAAAGAGTAATTTCGCTCACCACCCTCATGGTTTTTATTTAATGAAGTTCTTGAATTAATTAATCTAACACAGAAAATCCAATAAAATATATAAATGGTTCATTATTTAGGAAATTGTTTTCACTCGCGGGCACTTTTCAGAGCGATCTTAATATTAGTTCTTTTAAAACCTTATTATCCAATTTTTTATTTTAAGTTTTAAGTGATAATATATTTACATTGTTTTTGATCGTGTTGAGTGGAAAAGAAAAAAAGAAAAAAAACATGACTAAATTTTTTTTAAGTATGGTAATCCATAGCCATATTAATATTGTCTATTTTAATACGTTGTATGAAAACTTTCTACCAAATGGTAAGATTTAAATTACTTGGGATTAGATTGAATAAAAAAATTCTCGTTGCGAAAGAATATATATTTGTTTACAATAGAGAGGATACTACTTAAATTAAAATAATCTTTTTTCATTATTAATGAAATTATTTATTATTAAATAATTAGTAATTATTAAACAGGAAATTTATTTTACAAATGTTACTCTTTCTATTATTCATCGACGGAAGAGGGTAGACAAGTAAAAAATTGAATAGCAGGAAGTAATTTCTGTATATTATGGTGTATATTTCATTAATAAAGAACAAAGATCATTTTAATTCGAAAAGAATAAAGTTTCTTTATTAATGAAATTATTTATCATTAAATCCTTAATTTAAAAACAATGTATAAACATAATTATTATAATTATTGAACAGGAAACATATTGTATAAACGTTACTCTTTATGTTATCCATCGACGAAATAGGGTAGACAAGTAAAAAATTGAATGCAGGAACTAATTTCTGTATATTATGGTATATTTCATTAATAAAGAACAAAGATCATTTTAATTCGAAAAGAATAATTTTTTTATTATTAAATTTAAAATTAAATTAAATTTTTTAGTTATTTTTATTATTTTTCCTTAGTAATTATTTAACAAGAAATTTATTTTACAAATGTACTCTACTATTCATCGACAGAAAAGGTAGGCAAGTAAAAAAAAGTGAATAGCATGATGACATTTTTGTATTTTATGGCATATATGGAGTATTTAAAAATTATGACAGATTCTTAATGAATCTTTGATGTAATATCTGTGATTCTTCATGTGAATTTTGGATATAATATTGTCGTTATTTCATCTACGCCCAACTCATTACATAAATTATTAAGAATTGAAAATAAAATATCCTTATGATAAAATAAAAAACCTCTACACTCAAGAGCTAAAACATTATGACCACCTGTCAATAACGAGTTGGCAAGTAGCCTTTCCCACCACACACAGAAGTCAGCAGCAGTTAAATACCACTTCCACCTGATCACGTGCCTTCCACGTCATCCAGGCGAGTTCATTGCAAAATGTAGGGGTGATCATAATGTTTTGGTTCTTGAGTGTATATGCGGCAAGTAACATCCATTATGTCTAACAAAATAATTAAAATAATCTTATTAACGATATTATTTAATTATTTTATACCTCTAAATAAATTATCCACTATTTTTTCTGGTGTTTCTTGCTTAACTTTCAGTTCAAAAACCTTGCCCTCGGGGTCTTTCAAATTTTCTGTTACATCCTCTTGTTCCTCTGTAACAATAGACCGGATTACAGTGAATAACTTACTTTTAAATGTTTCGATAAATTTAAATAATGTTTGTGATTATCTTAAAATATAACATTTTAGCAAAAAATAACTTTCCCTCATGATTATGCTTATTAAAGGAAATATTTTGAAAAAAAGGCATTTTTTTGTATTATTATTTTGGTAACCATCCATTTTTTTCCCTCATTACCTTACAAATTTGATAACATTTCAAGTATTGCCAGCTTTAAAAATACAAGGTATTTTTTTTTTTGGTATTATTATTTTGGTAACCACCCATTTTTTCCCTCATTCAATTCCTTCTATTAGCTCACACTCTCCCTATATATATCTTGTTCAAATTTTCAATCGTTATTAAAATACTTTTTATTCATCCACTCAAGTTCAATTACATTTTTTTTTTAACTTGTAGTGGATGACACTTGATGTTAATACAGTTTTTTCAAATATTAATTCAGTAATTTAATTTAATTAATTAATTTTAGTTTTTTTTAGATTTAAGTTGCATATATCTACCAATAGATGGTGCCAGATAAACTTAAAAAAATGAATGAAAATTATTTATAAAGGACTTTCTGCAATATAATGAAAAAAAAAGTAGGAATTGACTTTTTAAAAAAAAATTTTTATATTACTTGTTATCTTACAAATTCGGTAACATTTTAAGTATTGCCCGCTTTAAAAATACAAGTCTTTTTTTATATGTAGCATCTCTTTTTCTGTCAATTAACTTAAGCTGTTTCTCAAAAATATATTCCAGCAATATTACAAATGATTATTAATTTTATCTATGTTACAGACATGAATACAAATTATTACAAATAAATAATAGAAATAATTCAATATTGTAAACAATTATAGTCTTTTGATGAAGAATTTAACCTTGTCTCGTAGTACTGGTTGTCGATCACTGAGAAACGGTTTTAACCTTTAATATGTTAAAGTTATAGCAATAAACTTATATCAATAGACAGAGGAAGATTAAAAATCCTGAAACATCAGTAAAATTTAACGTAAATTGAGGGGTGTTCAAAGTATCAAAAGTCAAAGTTCATCTGTATTTAAAGAAAAGTTATTCTATGTTCTGAAGAGTGAATCTTTAGCATTTGATCAGTATGTATTTAAATCATTAAGAAAAAGAATCTAACACATTAAATACCAAAGTTATTATCAATTAAAATGAACCATCTTTCACTTCAATTTGAGATAGGATTTCATTGACAGTCGTGACTATTGGGGCTAAGCCTATCTGAATATTTTAAAACAAACTCATTAAAAAATGTTTTTTATAAATTTCAAAATTTATGGATATTGTTAAAATGTGAGCATTTTGAAAATATTAAAAACATTATAAATTAGTTAAATGACAAAGTAAATTCAAATTTAATAGTGTTGCTTCCAAAAATTTTCCTTTTCTTATTGTTTCATAAAGCATTCTACCTACATTTTATTTCTTATTTATTTTTATCTTGCATAGAAAATGTAGCTAGACTGAATTTTAGGCTAATAATAAAGAATAAAAATAATTCTATCCTACTTTTGATCACAGGTTTTATATTTTCGACATCCAATATTTCTTCTTTAATTTTAGGTGCATGTTTCATTTTTAAAAAAGGAATCTGCACCGGATTCAAATCACTTTCATTATACAGAAACACCTAGATATAAATAAAATTCAATTTAAATGTACTTAATGATAAGTTAACATATAATAATTGCTTCATAATAATTGAAATGATTTTTCATATTATTCATTAAATCTTACATCCTTCCTTCACCATTGAGAGGAACTTGTTTTATCTGCATTGATCCATTAATAGACCAAATGGCAAAATAGGGTCCGTTGTGATTTGACGACTTGTTGGCTCCACATGAGAAAAAAATCACCAAATGTGATAACCCGGTACATATTTCAGAATGACCGCCGTTGATTGGCTACTGTAGTTAGTCCAATGTGATTAGTCAATGGAAATTGTTTTCGTCAGATGTGATTTCTGGGTTTCTGTGTCCAACTCAATTTTGTACAAACGATGATTTCAAAATGTTCAAATTATGTACTAGAATTTTTTTGTGAATGTTTTTACTATTTCTAATAATTCATGGAATAAATATTCCATGCTATCATATCCAAATTTTATTTCTTTAACGCCAAATTATACCACTATTATTCGAAAATGTACTGCAAAATCGCTTTAACGCCAAATTTTATTGCTATTATTATAAATTTATTGCGAAATGTTCGATAATTATTTCAAAGAGTACATCTGGCAGTGACAGCACAAATTCGACATTACATTTAATAACTTCCTTGAGGCGATAAAGAGATCCTTAATGGCTGTAAGAAAACGGATATATATATATATTGTTTTATTATTCTATTTCGGCATCGTAAACAGCATACAAAATTTTAGCGATAAAGTAATAAAATTTGCTATAAAAGCGAATTAACAACTTGGCGAAAAAATGTGGCGTACAAGTGATAAAATTTGGCAGAAAAGAGTTTCTTAACTTCGGAAAATTGTCTCGGGCTACTTTTCTAATCCTAGTAAAACTTTTAAGCCGGATCCATCACCAACATCATCAAATACCTATACATTGTTTAAAAGATTACATTTCTTCAACTCTCCTTTTTTAAAAACTAAAACATTATTTTTTTTTTTTTTACAGTTAAATCAATTAAACAAGTTAAATAAAAAAAATTCCAATTTACTATTTATAAAAAATTTTTGTAATGAAATACAAACTTACATCGTTTTCATCATAGTTTTCTAATAAATCATAAATTTGCTTCCTCTCAATTTTTACATCAGCATTTGATTTTGTTCTGCTAGATGAAGTTCTTGAAACTCTTTCATAGCATGATTCTCGATATTCTGAAAAATTGTATTTATAAGCAAAGACAAATGCTATTAACTAACTATTTTTTGTATTTTACCATCCAGTAAGATCAATAGTGTCATAGTAACTGTGTTTTTTTTAATGAAAGAGCATCTTAATACTAGAAAATAGAAACGTATAGCAATTCTAAAACAATATTAATTAAAATTAGGATATTGCGCATTTTTTTATTTTTTATTTCTGTTATTCGGAAACTTAAACCCCTTCATATCAACAACAAACGTGATAGAAAAAAGAAGTTAATCCTAAATTATATTAATCAATTTATTTAAAATATATAAACAAATTCATCTCAAAATTCCTATACAGATTAATTAAAAATTGAAACCCTTCATTTAAAAATTTAAACCTTAAATTTTAAATTTTTTTTTTCAATTGATTTAATTTTATTTTATTTTTAAGACGAAATTTTTATTAATCAACTATTAAATAGAAATTGAAAATTAAATAAAAAAATTAGTATAAGTGAAACAATTAACTGTTACATATTCAAGGAAATCACAGCGAGTATAAATTTCATTACAAATTAAAATATTTAAAAAACTATTTACAAGTTTCATTGAAAAATACACTGTACATGCTCCAAATGAAATTTATATAACCTTTTTCTCAAAAACATTCCAAACAATTGTTTCAATAAATTTTCTAAATACAATTTCAATGCCAAAACCTCTATTTATCCAGAGTAAAATATGTTTATCTTTACATAGCAAAATTAGAAACAAAAAATGCACACATATTTAAGAAAATTGCAACACCTGACAAGAAAAAAATAATTGAATGTTTTTCCCATAGAACTTGTGGGGACATACAGTAATCATAGCGCAGACCACTATACAAATAACTATATCAGTGGCACAAAATTAGTGTTTGTCTCCGATCGTAAAAAGGGATTCCAAATGTTGTAAAATCGATTTAAATAGACTTCGCACGTAATCTTGCATTTTGTTTGCCATGCTGCTTCTGTATGCTCCGAAACTAATTTCTATGGATAATGAAGAACAATATTGGGTCAATAATTTTTTCTCTCTGATAGTCAGTCGACAATGCCTAAAGAAATGGTTGTCCTAGGAAGTAGCAATATCCGATGTAATGGCAAGAGAGTTGGACTTTCTTAAATTATGTAGTCGAGCATTGTCTCGAAAGAATACAAGTCCAATAATATGTTCAATGAAAATTATGACATTGGCCTTTATCCCCTTTCGGATATAATTATTAACTATTGAGAGTGTCCATAATACATAGCAACTGCAATCGCCTACAATAGAGTAGCGCGAAAATTCCCTCACAAATTTTATTGTATAACTTATTAAAATGCATGTAGAATGATGATTGCCAAAATATCGTCTAAAGAGCATTCTTCCATCTTTGTTGCCCAACCGAAACAAAGACTCATAGAAAACACGATCTAGTTCCAATCCGCTAAACATTCTATTGCCTTCATAGCTTTGAGCGACGATCATCCAAAGACAAAAATAAACTCCGCAACAGTACCTACAGTCTGTTATGCAGCGGATGTCTCGCACAGCTGACGTAAACAATGACATATGTAGCAGTGCTTCATTGTTGTCTTCTCCAGCACTCAAGAAGTGTCTCAATGATCAATTAGTGTCATTAGAATGAGATGCCTATCAATCGCCTGGTATTGCAATTCGTCACTCATTGCCGGACTTTCCATTTATCCGTTTATTTTCTGACAACTTGTTCCCAGTTCTCACTGTACGTTATTCTCCTTAAGCTGCATCTAGACTTCTTCGCCCATCCCCAAAGTCCAGCGGGGCTAGACTAGGTCCATGAATCCAAATACCCGAAGAAAGTCTAAAACCATCAACGGACTGTCAAGGAGATCCTGACATCTGAGCCCTAGGCACTCCAAGATGTGAGATGGTGAAGCCTGCTCAGAGGAGCACTTGGTACAAATGTCGAAAGCTTTCAAACCATCTGAGAAAATCATAGTTCTGAGGTGTCCACTGAGCAAACGGGTGATTGCAGTTTGTCCCTGCCTGTCACAATTAAGTGCCAAAGTACCGCCAGGCATCTAGACGTAACAAAGATTAGCAACTATTATTTGGTTCTCATGCTTGAAGTTTGACCTTATAAAAAAAAAATCCAATTATTGCGTGCTGTGAATAACCGACGGACATCATTTGATAAATTTTGAATCCTTAGAAATGGAATACGAAGCCGACTCTTTGTGGAGCGAATTTTGATTTGTCTCGAATTCTGTTCATATTTGTGATAATCGGACTTTTATGTATCACTGAGTCCATTTTCTCCTAAGTCTGAAAGCATTTTTTTATAAAGTTAATTAGCAGTTTTTAAAGCAGCAATAAATAGATAAGGAAAATTAATGGCATCGCGTGTCGATGATCGTTTATTTTTAAATTCTGTAATTCCTTTATACATTACATCAGCAAGGCAGAATGACTCCAACAGTTACTTTGCTTACAGATGTTCATATGTCGACAACTTTTTGTCTAACTCCCCCAGCAACCTTCTGTTTATAAGCCTTCCACGATTGTTCTCAAGATGTCACTGCAATCATGTATGTTCATTCATTCCGAATATCTGATCATTTATGCATCCGCTACTCTATACCTCTGGTAAATTTCATTCTAATTTAGCCATAAGCAAGGTCACAGATATTATTTATAATGCTTTAAAACCTCTTAAATAGACCGTTAATAGACATAAAAAGCAAAAAGTCTCTGAAAAAAGTATTTGTAAATATATCATACGAATATAAATTTTATGTTATGAAAAACATAAGTTATTGTGCAAACAAAGGAGTAATGATACAGCACATTTCTCTGTCAAAAGCTTTTAATAGTATCTGTTTCAAAATATTATATTTTTCCCCCACCCTCCCCCAAATATATATATAGATATATATTACTTTCATATTGGCTAACTATATGATTACATTGTTTCTTATTCTGTTTAGAACCTGGATAGAAATACATATTTCTAAAATCTAATTACTTATTTTACCAATTGCGTTATAATACATTTTCTATAGTTAAATAAAATACCTCTAATTGTCAACTGTAATGCTTTATATACCTTTGTTGTGATTGAAGAATATATAATCAATGTTCGTCATACAGTTGGCTAATTATCTCAAAAAAAAAAATATCCTTCGTTTAAAATATATCGAAAGGCGTAATTTTATCGAACAGGCAATATAATTTAAAATATAAAAACAAACCTTTTTTAACTGCAAGAGCGGGGCCATCTTCCAAAAATGAGCCTCCAGTTTGAATATAAACACGAGCGCCTCTCCCTCGCCTCCTCTCCTTCCGAACATCTACTTGTTCTCTTACATTCGATGATGGTTTTTCATTATATTCCCTGTTAAAGCAAACATGGAATTTAATTCAATGCTTCTTATACGGCATCAGATATTCAGATCGAAGTTTAATACCAATTAACTGCTTTTAATACCAATTAAATGCTCAGTTTTCTTTTCAAATTTTAATGAAGAAAAACCTCCGCATCTTAATTTAATTTAATGCTAAGTGATTTCTCAAAATTAATTTTCAAGGGAATGTAAAATTATTACCTCGCATGTAACAACTATTTGATCTTCCTCCACACTGGTTCTACAAATCATTAAATTCATGTTTTGTTTAAAATAGTCTCTTTTATTTACAGTTAATATACAATCAAAAATTTGGTTTAGTTAGTCGCTCTACGGTCATTTTTTGCGCATTGTAGGCTAATTAGACCAAGACCTACAATTTAACGTGGATTTCGAACCCCTAACAAACATCCACGGCACCGCATAATTTGAACCTGAAGCTTGTGGTATAAAGGCTCCTTCCCACCGAGGCGACAGGCGACGACGCGACATGCGGCAGGCGAGAAAATTTTTTCGACCTCTTCACAGCGAAACGTCAGAAATAACTTTACGCCTAGTGAAGTACCGCTTCCAGCTGAAAGTTGGTCAACATTTCAAACCTCTTTCAGGCGAACGTGGCGAGGCTAGTGATTGGTCAAATCTTGTCGCTTAAATCTTCTCTCCTCGGTGGGCACGAGCCTTAACAGGATGTAACAGTAGATCTACCTTCCCGAGGTGCAACCTGGTAACATCCTAGGCGGTTAAAAGATCTACTACTGGCAGGCAGCAACCCTCTAATATAGCAGTTAGGATGTTGAGACTTGCGGTGGACTATGAGTATTTGGCGAGCTATCTGCATCCCATTGGCAATTTTGATAGCCCAAATTGCCCACTCTGTGGAAAAGATGAGATCATGGGCCGACACCACATAGCAGGATAACCGGTCTTGCGTTAGAATTTCGATGTAAAAAGATATTGGAGAGTTAGAACTTTCCTGATGGGACAATGACTTTTCTCTTATTGTTTTCTTTTTACTTGTGTATGTATAACACTGGTCTGATCCTGTAAGAGTTTCTCATTTTCTCTTGCCATTGGAAATATAAAAAAAAAACTTGTGGTATTAATAGCCAATTTGCCATCAGACCACAATCAAAAACTTATAATCTACATTGTTCAAAATATTTTGTTAATTAATCAAGTATTTACACAAAATTATATTAAGCGTAACTGACCTCAATGCCAATTGAATTTATTTAATATTCTCATATGAATGAAACGATCGATCCTACGCTTTAGTTGAATCCGTTTTCACGTCTCTTAAGGTAAATAATCGGTTTTAACACTGATTGCAATTAACTTCTTTAAAATAAATGAAAGCAATTGACCTCAGCGTCAATTAACTGATTCAATTAACTGGAACTCTTCAGTTGAAATGTTTAAACAATCAATCTCAACACCGATTATTATTATTTTCTAATCTCAGACAGATACAATCGTGCCTCTACGCTGATTGAATCATTTACTGTATAGCGTCTGCCCAAATTCTTTTAAATTTCCTCCACTCTCGCATCCTTTCCTTTTCTTTCAATTTTGTTTCTTGTTGGAAAAGCAAGGAGTGACCTCTCTTTCACAACTGTCCCCTTTTGAGTCGAGATTTATAGAAATGTGGCATCCCCTACGACTGAAGCAACATAGAGATGCTCAATCTGATAAATTAAGAAAAGTGTTTGCCACTTTTCTAATATGCACGCAATACAAAAGAAATTATGTTAATACTTGATTTTAAATGGTAAGTTAATATTCACCTATATTGAAATGCTTCTACCACTACTTAACCACAAAAATATTGATGATTAATTAATGCACAAAAGTAAAATAAAATCGAATTAATACTAAGAAATCAAATTATACGTAAAAATAATACCTTAACTATTAAGCTAAACCTTGTCCATTCTTTAGTTTTCCTAACTCCCTTGTGTCCTCCAAATACTGCTTCATGAGAAAAATTTAATACTTTATCATGACGACATTTCGGTAACACGAGCTGGTTTATAGTCTCTCTGAATACCTTGTGATAAATTAATTCCTCAATCAACACTAAATTTCCTCTGTTGTCTTTTAATAATTCAAAGACTTTGCCCAATAACGTGCATTACTTCTGTTCCTCTCACATATCAATATTAAAATTAATTTTAAAAAATCATCATCAAAAAAATTTTTTAAAAAGCTATATTTAAAAAGAAACTGCAAAATATTTTCCAGAATTATTTGATTTAATAAAAAAGGAAAGGTGTTTATCCTTACAATTATATAAAATATGAACGAGGGCCTGAATGGCCGAGTGGCTAGCGCTTTAGCGTTCGGTACCACATGTTCGGGTTCGAGCCCCGGCGGTGCGATGGATGTTTGTAGTGTTTCGGAATCCACTTTAAAACAGTTGGTCCCGGTCTAATAGGATCTTAGAGCGTTGCGGGGGCATTGTTACTCCACGTCCGGGGCTTATTTTCAAGTTACACGTGGCCTCTGGGTAATGCAAAGTGAGTAACGTCTGTGCATTACCCAGTCATAAAGACAACTGCATTAGAATATATATATATATATATAGAGAGAGAGAGAGAGAGAGAATATGAAGAAAAGTATAATGAAACAGCATTACCATCTAAAAATAAATTTTATAATATATTGAATGAATATGATATTATAGATGAAGATTATAAACATGTTCAAACTGTGCAGAAAAATTTTAATATCAAAAATTAAAGAAAATATTCAGAACTACGTTAAACTTAGATAATACTATTAGCAGATATTTTTGAAAATTTTCGGAAATGAATGAATTATGTTTGAATAAAAACATAAGGTAGATCACTCTTTGTATTACACAGCCCCCTGGATTATCTGTGGATGCTATTTAAAACAACAAATCAAATTAGAATTGTTGGATGATGATGATATGATTTTGATGTCAGAAAATGGAATAAGAAGTGATATTTCTCAATATTGTAATAGATATAGAAAAACAGATATATGAGAAATTATGTTAAAAATAATCAAGTTATCTTATGTATTTAGATGCTAATAATCTCTAAGAATAGACTTATGAATTAATATTTGCCTAATAAAGAATTTGAATATGATATATCTATAAATGATATAGATTTAATTAAAAAATGATACTTCAGGTATGTATTAGAAGTTGATCTGCATGATTATCATTCAGATTTACCTTTAGCACAAAAAAATAATAAAATAAATATCTGATGAAACTAAATAAGAAAAATTAACAATTTTGTATGATAACAAATTATATTGTTCTTATAAAACCTTAAAACAATACATAAAATGGGATTAAAAATAACAAAAATTCATAGAATGTTAAAACTAAAAGATTTGGATTGGTTGGAAAAACAGATTTAAATACTGACATAAAAACTAAAGTAAGTACTGATTTCGAAAAAGATTTTTACAAATTAATCAATAATGATGTTTTTGGAAAAACTATAGAAAATATTAGAAAAAGAATACATAAAATTATGTACTAGTTACAAGCAAATTGAAATTTTGATTGCTAAACTCAATTTTAAATGTACAATATTAACAAAAATTTAACATAGTTCATGAATAAAGCAAAAATAAAAATTAATAAACCTATTTATGTAGACATAAGTACTTTAGATTAAACAAAACATTTAATATTTTTTAAAATAATGTGATGAAAACCAAAATATGAAAAAAGCTATGTTAAATTCAAAGTGAATTGATAGCATATTGCACACTTACAATGTTTCTTGTTTTATCTTTATGCGTCTTTGTGGTATATTTGGCGCTACAACTTTTCTGTTAGAAGTCACTGCTACATCTCTCATTCGAATTGGAGGCAATCTAAGTACAAAGAAATTATCAAATAAATTAATAACATTATCTACAATAAAAGTGATAAAATTTATATCAAATTAACATCATTCTGGATTAAATAATTTTTTTTCTGCATACAAAACATACATTTTATGAATATATTAACCATATCTTATTTTTTGTAAAGTAGCATAATATTGAGCCTTTTTATTATGTGTCACAATAGATATGTAATATCATGTTAATGTGCTAAACATTCTCCAAGTTTCTTTTCTCAATCAAAAGATGTGACTTTAGAACAAAAAAAGAAAATGACCAAGTGAAATATGCTTACAAGATTAACTACACACAGTATTTCAAATAATATTTTTTATATATATTTTATGATGCCAATGATTGATGATTGAATTGATTGATTGGTTGAATAGAGACCATTGAAATTGATTTCTATTTAGAATGCACTGAAAGATTATTGTTAGATTGTATAGAAAGTAAGGGAATTGTAGCTCTCCTGAAAAACTTTTGAGGAAAACTGTTTCTCCTTTATAGACTAGATAAACATTTTTGTTTGTTTGTTTGTTTACAAGTGAAAAAAAAATCAAAGGAGACTTTTACATCTAGTCTGATGATTGCAACATGTTTGTTAAAAGGTGTTCTCCACCTTGATCAGCCTTGATTATTAATGTTATATTTCATATAAAGTTGTCAAATCCTTAACCTTCCCTTCAAAGTAGCTATAACCAAGCTCCTAGTGACTTATATCAAACTTTTATTTGTACACAGAATTAAAAAGAAAAACTTTTTAAATATTCAAATTACAATGTTAATTTTGTTAGACAAAGTGTTAGGTTTACAAACAATACATGAATTAAAATTATGTTCACCATGTAAATTTAAATAACAATTATAGATATTCACTAAATACATTAAATTTAAAAAAGTCTTTTTTCCCCCTTTAAATCTTTTTATAATTCAATTGAGTAAAAATCCCCATACTATCACGAATGATTTTCGCGAGACAGTGGGTTTATTGGTGATTATTATTGGCGCAAAATGGGTGATATGTCGCCAAATAATGCAATCTACAGAAAATTTCATTAATTATACTGGGTCATACAGATGTTTTTCACGAGATTCCCTTTTTTTTTTTTTTTTTTTTTTACACTATTGCCTTTTTTTTTTTTTTTTACTATTGCCGCGCTCACAAAAATATTTGTCCGCTTGATGTAATTTTAGCTTTTAGTTATACCCGATACTAGTATTTGTCAAATTTCTACCCATTAAATTAAGGGTATTGTTTTGAGGAGCGGGGTTTTCGTGTCTTAGACAATTTTAAATTTTGGATCATTTCATGGAAAAAAAAAACCCTTTTTTTTTTAATTGGCGAGGTGAAAGCAAAGACAATTATTTATAAAGGACTTTCTGCAATAAAGTGAAAAAAAAGTAGGAATCGACTTTAAAATTTTTTTTTTCATATTACTTATTTTTTCTGCAAACAGGCGTAAGAGGAATTTAATTTTTGTAATTCTAATAATACTTTTCACGAGATATGCAAACATAATAGTTTTTATTTCGAGAACGATATCAAATGTTATTTCCAATTTCGGTTTGAGTTTTATAACGGAATTATTTAAAGAACGTGTTTTGATCCTTGGAGTAAGTTCGGTTTATTTCTTGTCAGCTGTCGGGGCATTTTTGGTGTTGTTATTTATTAAACTTGTAGTATCATTTCTTATTTATGTATTTTTAAAATATTTTATTTAATTATTGTTTGAACTATTGTAATACAATGAGCACGTGTATTTGCAACTTATACCTGATCGATCATCATGTGAAGGGCGCCGCTTTACTATAAGCGTAGAGGGCATGAATGAGCTCTGGCGCTCGGTACCACAGGTTTCGGATTCGAATCCCGGCGGTGACATGGATGTTGTAGTGGTTCGGAATCCACTTTAAACCATAGGTCCCGGTCTAACAGGATCGTAGAGCGTTGCAGGGGCATTGTTACTCCGCGTCCGTGGCTCATCTTCAAGTTACACGCGCTCCCTGGGTAGTGCGAAGTGAGTAACGTCTGTGCAGCGCTTGCCTTAAGGCATGAAAGACAAGTGTCTAAGTGTTTGCCAGCTGCATTAGAACAATATATATATATATAAACGTAGCGGCGAGCCAGAGCGATACAAGAGCGAGGACTCGTATTGTTGAAACTCGTATTGCTCAAATTAAGACAATACTGTTTATGTTATCTGCTTATCGGCAAAAGGAAAAATTGCTAAATCGTCTTGGATGCGTTTTTTCTATCTCCTCCGCTTTTCTATCATATAACGGAGAAAGAGGCTCAGTTGGAAAAAATTACTAAAGTTATTTAACAAAAAAAAAAAAAAAAAAAAAACTGTTTACTTCCCTTCCCACCACATCCAGCTTAGTTTGTTCATTGCAGCATTTTTCTCTTAAAAAAACATGACTTTTTTTTCTTTAAGTATTTTTAACGGAAATCGGCAAAAACATCTTTTTTTTTTTTTTTTTTTTTTTTTAATCCCTTCGTTTTTCTTTTTAAATTCGATATACTCCCATGAATTGTCCTTTTCAGCATTTTTTTTTTTTTTTTTTTTTTAAATAATTCCTGGTTTTTATTCAAATTCTACATCGCGAAATCGAGCTACATTCGTGGTATGGTTGCACTTCAGTTAGAAACGCGAGTCGTTGTTTTACTCAAAGTTGGCGCCAAACGAAATTTGGGAAAAATATATATATATATATATATATTTCTTAATAATATATCAATAATAAAATAATATACTTAACTTCCTCCTCTTACTCTAACACCTCCTCGGCGACTTACAGCAACTTTTCGCATAGAAATAGAAGACAAGTCTGATGCACCGGAATCCATCTATTTATTTTTTAAGTAAATTGTTTACAATGTGTTATTTATGTTTTTAACTAGCATTACAATACAGAATTCTCAAAGAATTCAATCTCGACCTCGTCGCTGGTAAATTGTATTGATGAACAAAACTCATTTGATTGATTGATTGTTGAGTTAGAATGAATGAATGACTGCAATAATGATGCAATAGTTTGGAGGAAATAGTAATAATAAATTAATCACATATTTCGGAATTCTATACATTTCTATATTTTTTATTATAAAAAGGTTTTTTTTTTTATTAAATTATTTTTACAATATCCTTAGTACAGATATTTTTTCTTTCTAATGCAGATGGTAAACACTAAGACAGCTTGGTCTTGGATGCCTTAAGGCAAGCGCTGCACAGACGTTACTCACTTTGCATTACCGAGGGGGCGCGTGTAGCTTGATGGTAAGCCACGTACGCGGAGTAACAATGCCGCAACGCTCTACAATCCTATTAGGACCGGGATCTACGGTTTAAAGTGGATTCCGAACCACTACAAACACCCATGGCACCGCCAGGATTCGAACCCGATACCTGTGGTACCGAGGGCCAGAGCGCTAGCCACTCGGCCATCAGCCCCCCCCTTAGTACAGATATAGTTGCTTATAAAATGCGTGCTTTTAAACATCAAAGTTAGCATCCAAACAATTTTGACTATTAAAAGGAAGTAAAGCGATATCTGTCAGAATTTTATTTCTTTTGTATATCACGCACAATTTCAAGAATTTTTTATAGTTTTCCAATGCTTTTAATTTAAGGTAAATCCCCACTACAATGCCTTTAAAATTAATTATAATTCCTGCATTAATTGTAATCCAAGATAGACTCAGCTAGTAAACATGTTTTTCGTCATAGTGGTGGGCCTCACTCTTATTGTAGATTATTACGGAGATCCTTGGCCGCGTAGCGGCACTAGCTCCTTCATTGTAAAATGTTGAAACATAGCGGTGGTCTCATATCCTTTGAGTTAATAAGCAAAATAGATAATTAAATGCACTTTTTTTTAAAAAAGAATTATTTATTTAATAAAATTATAAAAGGAAAAATAACAAAAATTTCAAAAGTGTAGATGTGGACGAAATCAATTTCATGTAATAAAACAGAATGAGCAAAAGAAAAAGTGGTGGGCCTTTTAAAAAATATTTAAATGATTCGAATCAAGCGATTTGTTCTATATCGTGGCATCATCTGTTGCTCTTTAGAGGAACCAATGGAATAAATAATTTGTTAACCACATATATTGCTAAATGTTTCTACAATAATTGTTTTAATTAAATGTATTAAATTTAAATTAATTTCAAATTTTATTAGTATTTCACATTAGCAAATTCTTCTCCTCTTTCTCGCTAAATTTTTTTTTAATTTCTGAAAAATGTTGAATTTTTCTTTACAGCTAATAAATATGTTTTATTTGTTACTTTTTTATATTTTTTATCTTGTTAAATATCCTAACTTTAAAATTATTTCATTTTAATAAAAATTTATTAATTAGCTGTAACCTGTCATTTTGTAGCAGCTAGTCTATTTAGTTGGTCTGTGAGTTGAAGCAAATTATTTATTCCCCATTTGTTATTTGAACTGAATTTCGTAAGCACATTCTTTTTCCACAGGAAATCTACCATTATGTAATATCTAGAAATAATAAAATTCTCAAAAATAAGATTTGTTAAATAATATTTATTTAAAAACATATTTATGCACTTATCCATTATTTACTTATGCATAATTGTTCATTCTCCTTGTAAAAAGCATATTGCTTTTTTTTTTTCCAAGTGCTACATTTCGTATTTTTTCAAAAAATTGAATACATTAACTTTAGATTTAATCTACTATTATGTAACACCTAGAAATAATAAAATTCTCAAAAATAATGTTTATTTAAAAACATATTTATGGCATTTATCCATTATTTACCTATCCGCGTTGATTCTTCTTGTACAAAGCATATTGCTTTTTTTTCCCCCGTGCTACATTTCGTATATTTGGGGGCCTGAATGGCGAGCGCTAGGTACCCCAGGTTTCGGGTTCGAGTCCCGGTGGTGCCATGGATGTTTGTAGTGGTCCGGTCTAACATGATCGTAGAGCTTTGCGGGGATATTGTTACTCCGCGTCCGTAGCTTATCTTCAAGCACCTCCTGGGTAGTGCTAAGGGAGTAACGTCGGTGCAGTGCTTGCCTTATGGCATCAAAGACGATTGTCTGAATGTTTGCTGGCTGCATTAGAACAAAAAAAAAAAAAAATTTTTTTTTTTTTTTTCAAAACTTGGATACATTAACTTTAGATCTAATTTTAAAACTAAAAAAAATTGATTTACTGAAAAAACTTTCATATACACTCAAGAGCCAAAACATTATGACCACCTGTCAATAACGAGTTGGCCCACCTTTGGCGCGCAACACCTTAGATTTGGCGGTTTTGAAGTGGCGCCAATCTACACTTAAAATTTTCGTGACAAATCATAAAACACTTTATTTAAAATCAAAAATCAGACTTTCAAAATTCAAAACACTTTATTTAAAAACAAAGTAGTCAATCGGATTTTGGTGGAAAATGGGCCGATATAGAGTTTAACATAGATTCAAAACAGTCTGGCAGCTCTTTATTGGCGCATTAGCGCAACTTCTGCTGCGGTGGCGTTAATACGTACCAAAGATTGGTGGCGTACCAAAGATTCTAACTAACTTTGGAATGTGAAGCTACTCTGATCTCGAGGGAAGATTTCCAGTGAAAATAAGGCCCTGAGTAAAGCTGTGAATATTTGTTTTTCAATAAAAATATTGAATGTGTCCCTGTTACTTTTTTTTTTTTGGAGGGGGTTCGAAATGACAAAGTGCAGATGGTTAGACTGCATTATAGCTGAGGAGGATGTTTGCCAACAATGGACTGCAGAGATTTATGAGGTAGACCACTAAGGCAATGACATTTGAATATGTTTGTGGCCAGTTGTGGGATTACCTAAAAGGAATCGAGTTGTTCCAGCAATTTGCACTAGTACTAGAATTGTTTGAATTTCTTCCTGAACTTTTATTCCAAATAACATGTGGGATGAAAAGTTCGTAGGCTTACACATAGATGGAGCTACTAGTATTAAATCCATATGATTTTTAGTTAGCCCTAACCTTCAAAAGACACATGTATAAATTTGACAGCTGTTGCACTATTAGTATGTGAGTTATAGCATTTTTAGTGTTCATCACGTGCAGTCCACTCGGCTGACTGTCGATTGGACTCCGGTGTGAAATGATAGGGGCCATGTTCCATCCATTGTCACATATGGACGCAAAAATTCGGGTTTATTACGATTGAACAGCTCCAAACACTGCTTAGAATCATCAAATCGTTGTTGTTTTTGGTCAAATGTGAGCTCGCGCGGCACCCACTTTGAACAGAGCTTTTGCATATCGAAATATTCATTCACGATATGTCCAACGCGTTCCTTTGATATGTTTAGGGTATCAGCTATCTCAATCAACTTCACCTTACGGTTATCAGAAATTATTTTGTGGACTTTTTTGATGTTTTCGTCGGTAACAGCCTCTTTGGGGCGTCCACCGTCCTCATTTCGCCTCGTTTAAATTTAGCAAACCACTTCTCTACTGTTGATTTTTCTGGTGCAAAGTCCGAATAATGTTTATCAAGCAAAGCCTTGGCTTCAATAGTATTTTTTTTTCCGCCAAAAAAGCAATGCTTTATTAACACACGAAATTCCTTTTTATATTTTTTCAAACTAACAAAAGTTGCTTCACTAAAAATGCTATAACTCACATACTAGTGCAACAACTGTCAAATTTATACAGGTCTTTTGAAGGTTAGGGCTAACTAAAAATCATATGGATTTAATACTAGTAGCGCCATCTATGTGTTAGCCTACGAACTTTTCAGCCCACCTGTTACATTTGAGTTCTTGTTATAGAAGAAGGGATAGAAAGAAACTTATGTAAATATATTTTATGTTAATATGCATTATTCCTTTTGATGTAAATTAACTATACTATTATTTGTTTATATTATATAGTTATTTTTAATTACATATTTACAAATTTGTTCTTTGTTATTATTGACCTTATACAAAAATGTTTTGAAATCATATATTTTAATTATAGTCTTACAATTGCAGATATTTAATACAATAAAGATAATTATTATCCCTTGGATTTGCTTACATTATAAAAATTAAAATATAATTAAATCAAAGTGATACGCTTTATTTGTTTGTGATGCATTCCTTTTCCTTTTTAAATAGGCCCCTGAATTCCTTCAAACCTAATTAGTATTGGTTAATGGGACCAAATTAGTAATTGACCAAAATATATCTCTAAAACAAAACAAAAAAAAAATTTCGACAATTTCATAATTTTTTTACATGAAATTTGTTTTATTTTGAAACAAATGATTTAAAATTTCCAGAAGAAATTTTTATTTATTTTACCTTTTTTATTTCCACAAAATATGTCTGGTAAATATTTTTTTGTTTTATTTTGTTTAAATTAATATTGTTTTACATGTATATCTTTCCTTTTTATTCTCTAAACTATGTTTTTAACACATTATTATGACATCAAAAACACTAATATTTAATTATATGATATTGTGTATATGATATCAATTTGTTTTCTATCCCAAGTTAAGGTTGTATTTTATATGAGACTATGTATTAAAGCAAGAAACTATTAAAATTGGCAGAGATGCAGTTTACGTAGACTAGAGGGAGTGCAGTTCACCTATGGTGATACTGTACCTTAATTAGCATCAAAAGATGAACAATTACATAGCATATATATTGTCCAACCATAAATTAATGTAAATGAACTTTTCTATTGAACAACATTCCAACTGCATTTCACTCGCAAGTATTTGCTAGCATTCACTGCAGATAACACTGATCATGTCTTAACACATTTCACATTTGTATGTGTTTTGAGCTACAAAGAACACATAAAATTTATAAAAATAATATATATTATGTTATTTGTGAAAGCAGGCAATTCTGTAGCACATCATTTAGTTTATTAAAATAAAAAGTGAAATTAAAAATATGGATTTTTCCATGTTAAAAAATATTATTTATTAGCTATATTCAATAGATTTTTTTGACTTCAATGTTTTATTAATTATCCTTTCATACATTTTTTTTTATCGTAAAGCTTTATCTAGAAAAATATAAAAATTTTGTAACAATTTATAATTTATTATAGATTGACATTTTATGAAATAAACTTAGTAAAATATCGTTTATATAATTACAAAAATAAAAACATCTTTCAAAATAGATCATATGCAAAATAACAAGTGGTACATAAATAGGAATTCTGTACAAAAACATAGATCTCTGATTTACAATAATTATAAACAGCTTTAAATTATATATCTATACAAGAATACAAAAATAATAATTTATTAGCTCTCTAGTCCCAGTGCTTGACTTATTTGAAGCATGTATTTTGGTTTTAATGGTAACAGATACTGTCTTTCATCAGGTATCCTATCACACTGCAAAAGGGTAAACATTCCATTAATTTAAAAAATATCGATAGATTAAGAAATAATTGAATTTTTTGATATTGAATTTATTTATATTTGACATCAAAATTCTTCTATTATAAAGTCACCTTATTATGGTAAACAATTTTAAATTATAATCATCATACCACATTTGCAATTAAGAAAAAAGTTTTATATTAATACTAAAAAAAGCAGAGAGAAAAATTATATTTACATTTGAATGAGTTTTATTGGATACATTAACTTCAGAATTTGAAGCAGAGATTTTCACTTCTGCTTCACTTGCATTTTCAGCAAAGTTCCAAAGATTTAGTTGTGATTGTTTAAGAAGTGGAAAAATATGTCCCTCAGTTGTAAAGAGATAATGGCTCGCCATTTTATTCACAGGATTATCTACATCAAAAAGCTGATAAAAGAAATACATGAAATAATATCAGTGCTACTAAAAACATGACAATGTTACATATTTTAAAACATCAGATTCATTTTAAAAAAATCAGTTAAGATGAAAAAAAATTATTAAATTTACATAAATTAAAAAAGGTTTGTAATATTTAAATTCTCTAAATTAATGAGATGCAGCTCATAAAAAAAATCAATAACATCTAAATTCTATATTTAAATAAAAATACATAATTTTTAATTAAGTTTTATGAAAATTGTCTTACTAGATATAAATATTTGCATGTTTCACTCAGAAAAAAGCTCTCCATTCGATCTTCTAAAGTTTTGTCTTGTACATTGTGAATAGTAGCATATCCACATCTAAAAACAAAAATTTTAAGATATCTTACAATGATCTCAAACTACTTTAGCTTTTAAATAATTCATTACTTTCAAAATGCTATAATTTTAATTTTGAAACTAATAAGAAGTAAACTACATGTTACAAAGGTATGTCCTGAAGTTAAAAGAACTTAAAAAACATTTTTGCTTTATTTCTAAAAAAATTTAAATTTTTGTATAATAGCATAGCATCTATGAAACATATCATCAATAGCATAAATAAAAACATAAAACAACCATTATTTTTAATTTTTTGTTTTACAAAATCCCTTAGAATTAATATCTTTACTCACTGTTTAAATAGTTTATAATAAATGCAAGCAATTAAAAGCTTTTAAAATTATTACTAAGCACTGAATTTATTGCACTTAATTTAAAAAATGCTATATATTTATAAATGGATAGTGCTTTGAAAAATATTACAAATTCAATATCAAATATAATAGAAACATTCTATCTTTACTATATAATTCTTTTTTTATTATTATTATTATTAAAAACTTTAAAAGAAAAAAATAATTTTAAAAAGTGGAGTAAGGATATTTTTTTTTAAATTTTATCAGAGTTAACAGAAAATTAATTTCTGTATAAAATATATTTCAGTTTGTGTGGTTTTTTTTTTTTTTTTTTTTTTTTTTTTTTTTTTTTTTTTTTACTAGGAAAAAACAACAAACTTCTTGCATGAAATCATAATAAGTTAATTATTAAAGATTCTTGAAATTACTTATCTTTCACATTTCAATTCTTTTTACTAATCGAATAGGGTATTTTGATAATCTATTAGAATAAATTTCCAAATTTTTAACGACTTTGTAGTTTAATAGTTCATGTGAAAACATATTTTATATTTTTAATGATATAAAGTTATGAAATGTAATTCATTAAAGGAGTTAATATTATTGCTATTCTCAAACATAAATATAACAAGAGGAAATAGCTAAAAATATGAAAATATATTACCAATAAAAAATTAAACAGTACAAGTTGTAACTCCACACAAAGTTAAATTTTTTTTTTTTTTTTTTTTGAAACAATGTTTCACTTTAACTTATAATATTCATATATTTATTTTCACTTATAAAAATATATTGCAGCTAAAATTATTAATTTAACTGAAAAAAAATGAAAAATAACTAAATGCTTGAAAAATTTTACTGCTGGCATAATGTTACATCTATAACCTTATTCTTTATCTAAATCTCTCAAAATTTTAAGAAAGTACAAATAGTTTTAAAAGTAACATAAAAAGTTCAAGAAAGAATAACAAATATAAATAAGTTCCTTTCCAAAATTTTAATTAAATTTATATAATACAAATATACGGGAGGAAAAAATGTAACAAATAATACTAACTTTGCTTTAGAATATTTGTTCAGACTTTCAATTATTTCTTGACCAACATGAAGATAAAAAGAATTTTTTGTTGCTTGATATAGTAAATAAGTTGATTCAATAAGTTCAGGCCGCAATGGGTAAAAAGCTAAATCTGGACTAACTCTTTGCCAATTAAAGCGTTCAGGAAGTGCACCAAATCGTCTCCAAATAGAATAATAAAGAGCATGAGCACAAATAGCTTCCTCAATGTCACCAGTCAATACCTAAAGAATAAAATTAATTTTAATATAAATAAAATCAAATTTAAAAAAATGTACAACAATCATTCTTCAATTTGATTTATGCTTTCCCAGTTTTATTGAAATTTACATAAATTCCTAACAGGAAAAACTTTTTAATAATCAGATTCTTAAAAGTCAAGTTATTCAATATAACACTTGATATTCGACTTTTATAAGTGTAAATATTTAGGTAAAAACTAAATTTTTTTTCCTCACAAATTCTGCTCACCATTTTAAAATATCTTCAAAGAAAAGGCACATATTAATTACTGATGTTTAATCACTAGCAGACTGAATGGACATTTCTATTTTTCACATATTATTTTTAAACATACAAAACTTTTCTGCATGCTAAAATATAAAAAGGTGAAAAAATGTCGTTTATAAGCTGATTATGGGATTTTTAAGCAAACAGCACTTTTTCTTTTCTTTCATGTAAGCCTTCGTAGTGGAGATTTAAAAAATATATAATAAACAAAACAAAAATAAAAACTTAGGTTTTACTTTTCATTAGCGTTTTATAGGTTCAGTCAGATAGGTTATATATAAAATAAAAATGTAAAACTTTTAATTCTAAATAAAAACATTGTTCTTGAAGATGCAATTAAAATTAGGCATTTTAGGTATATATCAGTTATTTTTTAATGATATTTTGATTTTATTATGTTTATAATAAAAAACATTTATTCAAACATATGTTGAGTCAAACCTACAATATCTGAGTGCCAAATTGTGTAAATTTAGAAAATTGCTTGTTAGTACAAATTTCTAAAATTCAATATAATGTAGTTGAAATAAATTCCTTATATTTGCTTTTAAGTTAAACATGCTGCTGTAGGTCAATAAATTTTATTTGGATTTCAGTTAGATAATAACTTGCAGAGAAATTTGAAAGATTTGTGGAAAGATCAGTATTTTTTTTATGATATTGAAAATCACCAAACCTAGCATTGAATAAATCCTGCAAAATTGATTTTAAAATTTTATATGTATTATAGTTCACAACATTATTGACTATGGTAGCTAGTTCCTGCATTAATATGAAATGTTTTAATATTTTTTCTCCAAAATAGATATTTTAAAAAAAAGGAAGAGTTGGTTATGAGTTATATGATCAATAAGGGTAGAAAAAATGCAATCTTTTTCTTGAAATCTATAATTTAAATGTCTTATAATAACGGTAAGAAAAGTTAAATTCCATAGCCAATCTTCATTCATGAGTAGCAGACACTCATTAGGAAATTCATTTTTTTTCTCCAGATATTTTAAAACACACTCCCTCAAATTCCAAAATCTCATGTGCATTTCCTTTGGAAAGCTAGCACATATTAAATGAAGAAGTAACTCGCCATTACCTTCTGTTTCATGCAGGAAAAACTCACAAAATCGTCGTCGATTCAGAGCTTGAGATCGTATTTTATAGATACAGCGTGCTACAGGGTTAACAACAGAAAACAGGTTTATATCCTTGGTATAAATAGCTTTTTGATGGATAATACAATGATACTTAAAAACCTTTCTTCTCAAATAATTTTCAAGCAATGTAACTAAACCTTTTATCCTGCCAATCATGCAAGACACTCCACCAGTGCAAACCCTATCTAAGTTTATACACTCTACTTTAACTTTCAAGTTAGTTAGTTTTTTAAAAATGTCCTCACTTGTAGTTAAAATTAATTGGTGCAAATCACACAGTTCTTCCACAACAACAAAATTATCATTAGTAAAACATATACAAATATGCTTAACTGTGCATTGTCTTTGATGTCAAGGCTTTCATCTAAAGTTAATGAAAAGTATTTGCAATTTTGTAGTCCAGAGACAATTTGTCTACCAATATCATATGTTATCTATATGATGCACAGCAATATGTCTAGAAAAAGCTATATTATCAACTATATTTTTGACATTTATATCACAGACATTTTGAGTAAATATTAAAAGGCTATATTTTATTATTTTCTCCAACAGATAGAGGTTTTTTCCTTGCATTCTAACAACAGAAAAAGTTTATAAGAAGTCTTCACCATAGTTTCTATTTCGTTATTTCTCTTCTGGAACAAGGTTTGCTGGACGGATAAGATCACTTTTGTTTTTTTATTGATAAATTTTGTTCGCAAGTGGGATCGACAGCATATTTATTGAAGAAATTACTATGCAGTTGTTTGAAATGTCAGTACAGGTTAAAAATTTTTTAGCACTGCAACACAAATTCATACCAAAAGTTGTTAATACCAGGCAGTTTTAAAATCATAAATTGCAATATTCTTATCATATTTTCTTTTCAATGTTGAAAGTTTATTCATGGACATAGTGAAAATATAATTTTTAAAACAATGATGTTTGACAGTTTAAAATCCATTTATCCAAACAGCCAGAGTGTCGCCCTCACTTTTGCTTGAGAATGGACATCTATAGCAAGACACAATGGAGCCAAAGTAAGGTAATTGAAACCATTGGGCTTGTTCCATGATCACGGATCACGTTGTCTTACCGTATCGTTGCACTAGTATCAAGCAATGCTGATTTTCAGCGCTATTGTATTCAGTAGTGTATGAGTGGGGTTTTCCCAAATTTTAAAAAAGTTCCTGAAGACAACATTATTATTTTTTCTAATTAAAAAAATTTTTCAATGTCTTTGCACACCTCTGTTAAATCTCTGCCATGCAACACTTGTACGCATGCTGTGGGTTGGCCATCCATGGAGTAGAATGTGTTGAAAATGTACAATGCATAATAAAATATTTTAATACATTTAGCAACTTATATTTAATTGTTATTTTACAATAAACATGTTATTCTTGCATAGGTAAATAAAACAAGTTAATATAAGATCATTTTACTCTGCAATCAATATGCAGGTTTATCAGTAGGAAGTAGGACCATTTCTTGTGAAGTCTTCTCAACAACCATATAAGGAACAGATCACCATGCGTGTAGCATCTTGAGGAATAGAAGCTCATATTAATTATAATCCATAGTTTGTCTTTAAATTAAGGCTATGGCAGAGAAAACAAACATTGACCAATCATGTTTCAAATATGTTTAATTGGTGAGAAATCGGGAGACTTTGCAGGCCAAAAACGCAACTGGACATATAAGGAATTGAAAGTTGTGCTGAGTTTTGCAATGCATTGCTGAAAAATATCCTTTTAAAGCCTCTTAATGTAAGGTAACATAATAGGCTGCAGTACCTCATCAATGCAATGTTGTGCCATCAATGTGTTTCTTACATGTACCAGGGGGTAATTTGCTATCGTGTCTGATGCAAATCATAATGGCATATTGCAAGCAATATGACATTCAACAGCAGTGATTAAATTGGCTCTATCTTGATACCTCCAGACTCTCACTCTATGACTAAAATCAGACAAACAGAATCAAGACTTGTCGCCGAAGACTACATTGCGCCATTCAGACATCTAAGTGGCTCATTTCTTGATACCATTGTAATCTTTCACAACAATGGGTTGCTATCAATGAAGTCTTTGCAAAGGGCAGCTTCGCAAACGCTTTCAGGCTATCATCTTGAAAATGTTCTCCCAGATATTGAAGCATCTAAATAATGCCTTCGGAACTGCCTTCAGAGTAATCGTTCAGGCATCTCTTAATCCCCACATGTTTCTGAAATGCAGAACTTCTTGAAATTCTGGATTCCATAGATCTGATTTGTCTATCTATGGCCATTTTTTGCACATGACAGTTAATTAGACTGGGACTTATCGTTTGAAGTGGATTTAGAACCATTACAAGCATCTATGGCAATGCTGGGATTCAAACCCAAAAACCTATAATACAGAGCACCAGAGCGCTAGCCACTCGACAATGAGCAAAATGTCTTTACAGCATTACAACCTGACACCATGAAAGTTATAAGCATTATAAATGCTTCTCATTGAAATTAATTTTAAAATAAAGTATAACATAAACAAAAATTTTTTAAGTATTAATATTTAAATAATATTATACCTGAACACCAGCAAATGCAGCTTGTAATGAATCTATCCACAGAGTTAAAGTGCTACCATCCAGCATGTTTACATTAACATATAATGGATGTTCTCCATAACCACGGTTACAATGTTGCCTCCTATAAAGTAGATTTAATTTTAAAAAATTAACTTTCTTAAAATGTATTGAGGCATTTTCATATAATGCTTATAATTTTAATATTTATATAAAATATGAAATGAAGAAAAGAATTTCAAATTTTAATACTTTTCATAAACAAATTTTTACAAAATACTAGTTAAATAGAGTACAATTTAAAATCTATTTTAAAATTTTGTATTATTAATATAACTACATTTCAATAACAACTTTTAAAATAATATTACCCTTTTCTCATATATCTCTTTATTGTATGGTATGTTTCATTGAACATTGTGAAGTCTTCTTTTTCTCCAAACAAAATGTAAGACTAAAAAAAATAATAATAATAAATAAATAAATGAGTAAATAAATAAAATAAAAGTTTAATTACTAGAATTAGTTTAGCAGGATGTCCACTCTCCAGTCAAAGTAAAATTCCCTGACTTTTTCCGGTTATCCAGATAAAATTTTTAAAAATTTCAGATTCTTCGCATAAAAGCAGGACATCATATAAGCTATTTTAAAAACCAACAATAGGGGGGCCACAATTACGGGCCAAAAGAACAAACATCATATAAGCAAAATTGTCAGATGTAAAACTTTCAAATTTTGAATAAAATAATTATATTTTACAACAAATCAATTGAAGAAAGTAAGAAATAAAATTATAGTAACAGAATTGTCAGAAATAAAATAAGAACAGTTTAGCTCTTTTAAGTTTTGAGAAATGTTTTATCTTGCAGAGTGTCTCGTGTGCCTTCGGGCAGGGCGATTACAAGTTTGATCTTACCTTGCAGAGTGCTCTTTCTTCACTCAAGTCCCTCCATTTTTGCAACCTCATTTATACTAGTTCTTTTAGGTTCTTACAAATCAAGAGTTTTCAGTACTGCTTCTACAGCCTTAAGTCCATTGTAAGTGAAATTTTTGAGGATGAATGCATGCTGGAAAATATGTTCCTGCATTTTTTAGTATTAGTTCTTTAATTTTGTTGACTTGTTATTGGTTATTTCACACAATTTTTCTAAAAAAAGTTCTGGCAATTCTTAAGCCAAGATATTTATAAGAATTAACCATATTTAATGCACTAAATCTTTAATGTCTTCATCTGTCAAAGTTGTTTCTTGTTGAACATCTTGAAGCACTTTTTTTTCTCCCTCTGTAAGTTCTTTAATTGTTCGGCTGTTCTTTTCCTTTTGGATTAGACCTTTTCTTGTTCTAGCGCTTCAGATTCTTTTTCTTGCCATTGATTCAATATACATGGAGTGTGAAAATCTTACATAGCTCAGCATTGTTTTTGTTATTTCAGTGTTTAAAATGCCTCCAGCTGCTTGCACTCCACCAACAAGGCTTTCTGAAGAAAGTCCAGACAGTGCACTTTGGTTAAAGGGAAATTTAACGGAGAGTCTTCTAATATTTTTAAACAGAATTTTTTTAATGCACTCAAACCCAATCCTTATTAAATAAATTTACTTTAACAGATTCATATTCTTTTACTTTTTTTAACTGATATTTAACTACAAAGCATAAATTTATATTTTTGTAGGGCAATAAATTTTCTTTCTCCATTACATCAATTTTTTGTCAATTGGAGTCATTATCTCCCAAAACACAAGGCTTACTGAACTTTTGTGTAATTTTCTGAAATAAGGACATCAAAGATGAGTACAAAATAGGAGTCATGGGGGTATAAGTTTGAAAATCAGTTAGAAATGATTCAATTGTTGAAGCTAGAGATAAAAAGCCTATTTCTGAACTCAAGGTTTTATCTTTGGTGTACTTTGAAATTAGAAGAAAATTATTAGAATTTATATACCATTTTTTATTTTTGAGAGATGACTAAACAAACTCAACAATGTGAAGAAAGATTTCCAAAGCTCTTTCAGCTACTGCTGTGTTTTCGAGCCCTCAAACAGTGCAAAATTCTTTGGGGAATTTTTTTAAAATAGCTGCAAAATATTGTTAATTTTCTTTTTTTTCTCTACATGAAATGAAATTAATACATAATTACACAACACAATTTTAGCTTTTTAAATTAACACACGTATTTTCTTATAGATTTTCAATTGAAATTTTCGAATTTGACAGGATTTTTTTACAAAAAATAATGCAATTTTTAACTAATTACTCATGCTAATATTTACAATCCCACAAGCAGTAAAACAGAACACTCTCTTTTAAAACAAAAAAGTTTTTAAGGAATTAAATAATCTGATTAGAAAAATATAGCTACTAATTGAATAAGTCCGAAAAAACAAAATACACTCATGTCCATAAATTAAGGATAATTCAGAATCACACAGAAATTGAAATCTAAAATAAAAATTTCACCTGTAGAATTATCACACACATCTTGAAGAAAAATATGCAAATTACAGGAAACCACCAGATGGCGCGGATAGTACGTCACAATGACGAGAGTGTAAGAGAGGGGTATATAAGGAATGGTGGCAAAGAAGTAAAATTGTTCATAAGCGCTTTAAAAGCCTTTCAGTGCAATAACCGCATAGTTACGGCACAAAGGAAGCATTTGAATGATTTTTTACGTGGTACAATTATCGGACGACTAGAATGTGGACGTAGCCAGCTGGAAGTATCCGAGGAACTTGGAATCGCCCAGAGTGTCATCTCCAGGCTTTGGCAACGATTCCAAGATGATGGTAATGTGAGTAGATGTTACAGCACAGTCGCCCCCGAGTTACAACGCCGAATGAGGACCGGTATTTAGCAGTTACTGCCAAAAGAAACAGACGGAGCACAGCATCAGACCTGTCTCATCAGCTACCGGTACGACAGTTTCAAGGCAGACCGTGTACAGACGCTTAGGGCACGTTGATCTATATGCTCGTAGGCCTGTCAGATGTGTTCCACTTGCCGCAACTCACTGTCGCCTGCGATTAACCTGGAGTAGAGAGCATGCATTGTGGACACCGTAACAGTGGTCTGGTGTGATGTTTTCCGACGAGTTCAGGTTTAGTTTGCAGTCTGATACTCGCCGAACTTTCATATGGAGAGCGCCAGGTACCCGTTACCACCAAGAGAACACCATTGAACGACACCGTTACGGTGGTGCAGGATGGCTCGTTTGAGGAGGAATTATTCTTGGTTCCAGAACTGACCTGCATGTTCAGAGTGTAACGATGACAGGCCCCATCTATCGGGATGTTATTCTGGAACAACATGTACGTTTGTTTCGGGGCGCCATGGGTGCTGAATTTCTGTTTATGGATGACAACGCCCGTCCTCACCGTGCAAACATTGTAGACGAATGCCTTCAATTGGAAGATATCACCCGTATGGATCGGCCAGCATACTCACCGGACTTGAATCCAATAGAGCATGTGTGGGATATGCTTGGCCGACGAATTGCAGCCCGTCAACCCCCTCCCACCTGTCAACCGGAACTTCGGAGAGCATTGCTTGATGAGTGGTGTAATATTCCTCAAGATCAGATTGATAATTTGATACTCAGCATGTCTAGGCGTTGTAAGGCCTGTATTGCATCGTCCGGGAGACATACTCCATATTAACCATCATACTAACCATGTTATACTGTTTTTTGTAAATAGGTTCTTCTTTGAAATTTGTTCTAGGGAGTAAAAATCGCAATTTTTATTAATTATGTCAAACATATAGCATCTTTTTGGCTCTTTACCTTTTGTTTAATAAATAGACTTTACAAATAAGTCAAATTTGTTTTGCTTCTGTCTGTTTCTTTGCCTGAACTTCATTATCCTTAATTTATGGACATGAGTGTATTTCCATAAAAAATTTACTCACTTATATGATATGTGTTTCCTTTTAAATAAATGAACATAATACCAGCATTTGTGCAATTAGTCCAGGAAAAAGAAATTTTTGAGCCCGAATTCCATTCCGACTACCAGCAGTCAAAAAAGTTTATTTTCTTGCATTGCATTCAGAACAAAAAAAGAAGTGGGTAAATATGCATAGATTCGGGAAATAAGATGAAGAATTATTTTTTCTATATTTTTAAAGAATGTCACAATTAGGGAGAGTGTGTGTGCGGGTGTAAAAACCGTTTTAAAGAAGGCAAAAAGAATGTCATCCATATTTTCAACGGGGAAAAAAAAGTGATAAAAAAACCACAGTCCAATTTATTTGAGTTTTTAAAATCTATATTAAGACATAAGTTTAGTTATTTTTCAATATATCTAGAATTAAAAGCAATACAGTGTTATCGATTTCCTTTTATGGTCATAAATTTTCTCTTTAATTTTGTAAAGCAACAATAATTCCTGTTCACTTATGCTTCTTTATCTGTAACCTCTCCCTAAATATTTAAGAAAAAAAATTTAAAAGTTAATCAGAGGGAAGGCTAAAGTTTTCAAGCCTTTCATCAATCAATTGAAAATTGTACAGTACGACCCCGAAAACCTGGACGTCAAAACAGGGTGACTGATTAAAATTTTTTTTTTGCTGGACGACATCTTGAAAATATGGACACTGTTCTTAAAAGTTTAGGGTAAAGAGGAGATGTTCAATCCCCCCGTCTCTCTTTAAGCGGGTTTACAGTTTTGTCCTCAATCATGAACATTAGCTTGGGAAGTAGGGGGGAAAAAAATGTACTGCAGCATGGGAATAGAGGAGTTCATAAAAAAGGGTTGCTGTTACACATGACTAGAACCACCGAACTTTTAGCGATAGCCATCTTGCTGTAAAACTGGTTTGGCAACAGAATACTAATCATCAAAGAATACCCATTTTTCTTCTGTTTGGCTCTGGAATTTTTCCTTTTGAAATTCAATTTTTCAAATAATAATTCCAGATTTTTTTTCAAAAATTCCCTGACTTTTGAGTGGCCATCCTGTTTTTTCAC
This sequence comes from Caerostris darwini, assembly GCA_021605075.1. NCBI lineage: Eukaryota > Metazoa > Arthropoda > Arachnida > Araneae > Araneidae > Caerostris > Caerostris darwini. The sequence goes on from BPLQ01005454.1 coordinate 261,680, forward strand.
TTTGCAATAAAGTGAAGAAAGCTTACTGCAAAAAAAAGAGGGGCAAGGGGGCATACTTAAATTATTATACAGCACTAACACAAACTTTTTCATGTTTGAGCTACTCTATCCAACTTTTCTCCTATAATGCATAATTTTTCTGTAATAATGCTAAAATCCAGTGCAGTAATGAACAATATGTACTTACAATTCTATTTTTGTCAACATTATGAAGATAAAAATTAGGATTGTTTTCCTCAAAGTAATCCAAAAATTTATATTTATTAATTTTTGTCTACAATTTTTTTCTTTTTCTTTTAAGTTACTCGTAAAACAAATAGAATTTTACTTCTACTATCTAACTTTTTGACTATAGTGACTGGCAGTATAAACATATAAATACTAAAATTTCCCTTTTCTATTTATACATCTTATATAAATATAAAATGTATAAATAGAAAAGGGAAATTTTAGTAAACTTAATTAAAAGTTAGAACATAAATCCACATTGAGATGAACATAAATGCAAATAATCTTCACGCTGATAATTTATCCTATATTCAAATTAAAATTCTAAAAGGTTACTAATTTAATATACATGAATTAATATATGTACTAATGATTGAAAATTGAACCCGTTTTTTGTACACAGTATAATTTTGTTCATATATTTTTTTTCACATAAAAACAAACATTAAAATAATAGAGGAAAAATATCTGAAAATCTACTTACTTTGAGCAAATATTCATAAAAAGAATCCAAACCAGCTCCAACTCCACTCATTTGTCCTATCCATTCACCTGACTGAACATCAATAACATTACCTAAAAAAAAAAAACTTTTATTACTATTTAAAATATGCATACAAGCAAAAAAAATTAGAAGAACACAAATTGTTACATTTAAAATTAAAGAAATAAAGGTGATACATTCAAAAAAATTATTTTAATTATAAATTTAAAAAAATTAAGTGATGCATCATTAAAATTCTTTTTACAATTTAAGAGATAAAATTAACTATGAATCCATGACCCAAAACATCACTACCTTGACTTGACTTAAAAAGGCAAAAATTTATGTTCACAATTATTAAAAATCGAATAACAAATTATAATCATACAATGTAAATGTCCAAAAATTGTCAATCCATGAAGGTCTGTCAGACATGAAAGATCATAAGTTGAGATTTGAAGGTGATTATAAATGAAAAGAAATGGTGAACCATATTTCTGACGAGCAACAGAAAAATAAAAATAAATAATAAAAATGGAGAATGAAATGATAAAACTATTGCTCAATTAGATCACAACACAAACAAAAAAATTAGAAAGATAATAAGAAACTTGAAACAGCACTTATTATAAACAAAAAACAATGCATAAGAATATTATAGAATGAGGTTACAAGACTTTCCACAAAACATGAAGAAATGTTACAGTCTTATTTCTATGCCATCCTCCATCAAATCAAATATCTACTAAAAAGATATAACTTGTATTCAACAGCACTTTGTAATTTATTTCTTCGCTGTCATACTTCATACAATGAAACAAAATATGTTCCATGGTTTTTGGCATATTACAGTATAGACAGAAAGGAGATGAGGTCTGACCAAATATAAGCATTTCAGCATTTGATGGGTTTGTTTTGTGTGAAATCTAGAAAGTCTTGCTTTTGATTTGTAGGAAGAAGTCAATGACCAGAATAAAAGCTTTTTAAATGGACAAATTCCTGAGCATAGTTTTTATTTGCTGACTAGCATTTTGAATTTTGCAGCATTTTTTTTTTTGCTGGGAAATAAGATCTTGGGGGGGGGATACCCAACAAAAAAAGATGTTGTCTGCCGCTGAATTTGTTAGAGGTAATTTGAATTTGGCATTTGAATAATTTGATGAAGTGATTGGACTGAAAGTTGCAATTTTGTAAAGTAAGAAAAAGAGAAAGACTGTCTGTAAAGAATCTATAGTTGTGAGCTGAGCGAAAATATTCTGAGATGGTTAAAACCAGTGCCTGTGAAATTGCTACTATAATTGGAAATCTGACCTGAAGAAGATTCTGGTGAGCAGATATTAAAGACAGCTGTTGAGTATTTAAAATAAGTCTTAGATGCATCTGAGACTAAAATATTCTTGTTATCAAAAGAAGTTTGATGACATGATGGTATAACTGTTTGTTTTCAAAAGGTAAATCCTCAAAGATGAAATGTGATTTTTGATTCACTGGTGGGAAATTAGGAATTGAATTAGAAGAAAACATGTTCAAGTTATCTAAATGTTTCGCAAAAAAATTTGAAGAGAAACGGGGTATTTCAACCTTGGAGATTGGTTTCCAGATCTAAGATAAATGGAGGAAGAAAATGAATAGAAAGTAATGTGTTTGAAAAGAGCTCTGCTAGCATAAACTGCCTCTGAAAGAATGGAAGCTGTTTCCTTTGTGTAAAATAAGGAGCAGTGTCTATTTCGGAAGACCTGTTGCAAAATGTAAAGCTAAATAACATAGAGTATTGAGAATTTGGAGATCACTATGGCACAAAGAGATAAAAACAGGTGACTCATATTCAAGAAGATTAGATGATCAAAACTGACAACCCAAGGAATTAAATGTTAATGGCAAAGAACAAATGCATAAATTGAAATAGATGCAAAATGAGCTTGAAGTCGAGCCCATTCCACCCCAACTTCTCAATTTTTTATAGCTTTCTTTTTCAGATATAGGAAGTGTTGTTTGAAAATGAGGTTATGTGAGAAAATTATATTAAGAAGTTTGGGCTTGATGTTTTTACGAAATATTAATGCTGTGAATCTGCAAGTGTTGAGATGCAATTTATTTTTTATATGAAAAATTCTCTGGTTCACATTTCTCAGGTTGAATTTCAATGTTTTTTCCATTGAGATAATTTATGAAGAGCAAGAACTTTATCAAGACATTTATCACAATAAAAAAATGTTGTCTGCATATATTAATTATGAAAAGAGATTGTCAAAAATATCATTCATGTAGTTTGTGAATAAGAAAGCACTTAGCACACAACCTTGTTGAACTCTACAAGTGGAAAACAATTTCGTTGAAACAGATGCTATAGTTTATATACTACATGTCTCCATTTAACATAAAAATTCCTGTGATGAAATTAAAAATCCATCTTGCAGCAGAGCCTTTTATTTTTAAACAAAGAACAAATACATAAATTGAGATAAATGTGAAATAAGCTTGAAGTCCCCGCATTCTGCCTTAACTTCTCAGTACCCCACAGCAACAGCAACCTCACAATCAAAATCCCCAATTTTGAATTACTAGGAGTCATCTCAAAAATCATTATTAAACTAAAAATGATAAAAATTCATAAGCTAATGAAAGAAATATTACAATTTAAATAGTTGATAATTATGAAACCATCAAAAAATAACATCTTGTCTACTAACTATAACTTACTGAATAAGAGAAGACAAAAAAATCCTTAAAAGAATATTTTTTAAATAATTAAATTTCTTACTCATTAATATTTACAGGCTTTAATAGAAAAGGGAAGCCTTTATATACAATGTATGTACAAGTACACTTTATGTACAAGTTATTTGGAATAAGAGGTTGAATTTTAAAAATGTCTCATAGAAATGCCCATTGTTAAGACAGCGTAGAATAGAACTTTATTAAAATAAAAAGTTAACATAAAATCAATTATTAGACTACATACTATAAATCAGTATTGATAAATAATTTATAAAATTTTTAAGGAATATTGACATTAAGAATACCTAAGAGGCCAGTATTTTTGGATCTCAACTTCCACAAGGCCTTTACAGCTCTTCTTGCAACACCTTCATAAACAGGATCACCAATAAGTCTACTAAGCATTCCAAATTCTAAAAGCAGTGAACCAGCTCCAGCAGTACATGTATGTGTTGAAACATCCGCAGGAACTCCATGACGAAGATTTACCTTAAAAAGTATTTCTATTATTTAAAATGTTAAAAGCAAATTTACATACAAATAATAATATATTAATTACAATATCCTGTTAAAATTTTGAATTTGAATGATAGACATAAAATATAAATATTATGAATCCCTATTCTTTTTTAAGAGTGTTCTATTTATTGTTCTATTAAGTAGTATAAAATGGAAATATTAATATAATATTATTAATCAATTATATTATGTCATGCAGATTATAAATACTAATATAAAAATAACTATGTTTTTTTACTATACCAAATAACATGTCTATTAATTGTCTTGTCTAATAGGGTCTGGTTTAATAGGCATCTTGTCTATTAAACCATTTCAAAAGTTACTTAAAGTTTAAAATTCTGCCCGAATATTATTAAATAAATTAAACAAAACAAGAAAAATATTTTTTTAAAGAAAATGGGTTTAAATTGATTCTTTAGATACAAATTAACTTTGAGAATTTTGTATTACTTATGAACATACCAGCATTAAAATAATAACGAAATATGTTATTTATCACAAACCATGAAATTTAATTCATTTCAATAAATTAGATTAGATGCAAAAAAGACTGTTTTCACAGATGTATAATTTTACTAAAATAAGAATGCAAACATATTTTTTTTTATCAAACAATGCCTTTTAATAATAATGTAAAAAATACATAATAATTGAGTACAGAGATCATCAAGGATTACATACATTTTATAAAGTTAGAAAATTCTATTGTTTTAGATTGAAAATAAATACACACTCTGGGATAAGGTAGTCCAGTTGAGGTGTTTTCAAATGCAGGCAATAGTCGACTTGCTAACTCATGTGCTAAATGCAGTAATTCATTGTTATACCCTACAGGCATCAAATTTCCAAAGGGTTGTTTGGTGTCATTAATTAGAAGATGTCCTGATAAAAGTGAACCAAGAATCCTTAAAGAAAAAGAGAGATTTTTGAAAATATTTAATTAAATCAAAAAATAAATTTGTATTTCAAATAATAATCTTAGTATCATTTTCAAAAACAGAAAATTAAATATTACTAAACTCATGTTTGTGAAAATTGCAACACCATGAAGGACTTAAGCGAGTGAGCTGAAATTTTCAGGAAATGCAAATGCCTTTTACTTACTTAACGATTGAGCTAACGTTTACCACTGGCAGATAACCACCGATAACCGTACACGCCTCGCTACAGCCGTCTATTTATTCGGATCCATCCGCCGTTCAGAGGGTCGCTGCTCAGCATACGCATGCGCAACGGATTTGAAATTCTAATCATTTGCCTATGATTAGAATTTCAAATCCGTAGCGTATGCGTATGCTGAGCAGCGCCCTCTGAACGGCGGATGGATCCGAATAAATAGACGGCTGTAGCGAGGCGTGTACGGTTATCGGTGGTTATCTGCCAGTGGTAAACGTTAGCTCAATCGTTACTTATGCCTCTTCGACGAAAGAGAGCGAGATTTGAACAACATACAGAGTTTGCACGGGGGAGAATCATCGGCCTTCGTGAAGCTGGATTGTCTTATCGTGCAGTAGCCGCTCGTGTGCAGCGCAACAGCAGCACAGTGATGCGTCTTTGGAAGCAGTGGACGGACGAGTGTCGGACAACTCGGAAATCCGGGAGTGGACCCCGAAATGTGACGTCAGCTCGCGAAGATAAACACCTGGTCCGCATGGCGCTGACGGACCGTACAGCTTCCTCTAGACAATTGGCAGCACAGTGGTCAATAGCTACAGGTGTTTCATTGTGTGCTTCATCAATTCGTAGACGTCTGCTGCAGCGTGGACTGCGCGCAAGGACTCCTTTATACAGGATCCCTCTCACGCTAAACCATCGCCGCTTGCAGTTACAATGGGCCGCTCAGCATAGAGACTGGCGTGCTGATTGGCAGCATGTGGTGTTTTCTGACGAATCCCGCTTTAATTTGTGGTACCATGATGGCCGCATTCGTGTCAGACACTATGCCGGTGAACGCTACCTTCTGGAGTGCATTATCGAACGCCACAGTGGACGAACAGCCGGAGTTATGGTCTAGGGTGCCATAGCATATCATAGACGATCTCAATTGCTAAGAATTGTGGGCAATCTGAACAGCAACCGGAACATCAGTGAAATTCTACAGCCCCAAGCTGTTCCCTTCCTTCAAAGCTTGCCAGGCGCTGTATTTCAACAGGACAATGCCCGCCCTCATATCGCTAGGACTGTTCAATCCTTCTTTGCAACGCGGCAGATACAGCTTCTTCCTTGGCCTGCGTATTCTCAGGATATGTCGCCGATTGAACATGTGTGGGATTTCGTTGGTCGGCGTCCCGCTCGTGATCCTCGTCCTGTTGCTTCTGCAGACGAACTTTGGGTGCGCATACAAACAACATGGAATGCTCTTCCTCAGTCAGACATTCAAAATTTGTTTGACTCCATGCCACGTCGTGAAGCAGCACTTATTGCGGCGCGTGGTGGCTACACAAAATACTGATTCCGATCTCTTGTTATTGTTTGTTTGCTTTGAACATTTAATCATTTATTTGTACCACTACCACTCAACTATGTATTAAATTTCATTCAATTATGACGATTCCTTCATGGTGTTGCAATTTTCACAAACATGAGTTTATATAAAAGAAATTAAGTAGAGAAAAAACTACTAAGATTTGTATATAATTTAAAAATAAGATTTTCAAATTAAATCTGATTTAATATTTTTTAGGAATGTAAGACATGAATAATCTCAAGATTAATTTTTACATCAAAATGAAACTCAACAAGATTCTAACTTACAGGGCTTAAATTTTAGCCATGCCCCAATATAATCAAATTATTTAGGAAAAAAAAAATAATAATAATAAAATAAACATAAAATAATTTTTTAAAAATCCCTTATTAATATGTTGCAGTAAAAGCAACCCATTATCATTAAAATTGCAATATGTTGCAATTAAAAACAATTCAATTGATAAAGAAGCGATTTATTATAAATGAAAAAGGAAGATAAAAATTTACTTTTGCGGCAGTAGTATGATTAAACTATTTATTTAAAATACATTTCCAAGTATCGAATCTACACAAAACAATATATGGTACTTACGTATTAACGATACTTTGGCGACAGTTGCGCCAATAAAGAGAAAACGCGCCAACCGCTGCTACAGATTTGGCGGTTTTTAAGTGGCGTCAATCTACACTTAAAATTTTTGTTCCAAAATAATAAAATATATAAAACACTTCATTTAAAATCAAAACGCTTTCAAAATTCAAAACACTTTCTTTAAACACAAAGTAGTCAAACAGATTTCAGTGGAAAACAGGCCGATATAGAGTTTAACATGGATTCAAAACAGTCTACTTGGGATATTTTCGTTGTTTTGGTAAAATATTTCGCTCCTGAAAAAATAAAATTGCATCTTGTTCTGTTTCTGGCAAATCCGAAATACGCATTTTCGTACAAAATGGCGTCAAAACTCAGCAAATCTGCAGCTGTTAGATTGCCGCCACTTAAAAACCGCCAAATCTGTAGCTGTTAGATTGGCGGCATTTAAAAACCGCCAAGTATGTCGCCAAGGTATCGTTAATACGTAAGTACCCAATATATATTTAGATGTAAAAATTTATATTAATATAAACAAAAACAAACCTCTATAATTTTCTGCAATTCAATAAAGCAGTACTTTTATGTTTGATGAAGAATTGAAATGAACATCTTTTGAATTTATATATGAACATCTCTTTTATAAATCACATATTTCAATCATATATTAGGAATAAAGCAAAGCAAAACATTCCATAAAAATACACAGCTTTCTGAAATAAACTAAATTTTCTTAATATTTTGCTGGCGATTAATTTCACTTAATTATTTCAAAAATGCTTTAAAAATTGTAATACCTTTCACAATATTAAATTATTAATTATAAATTTAATTGTTGCCATAAATTTCCATTATCTTTAATAGTTTTTGTTTGATTAATAAGGTAAAAAAAACATAAATAAGGTAATATATAATACAAACCTTATGTTCGCTTCAAAAACTTGAACTGTATTATCAGTATCAAAAGATACATTGTCAACTATTAAAGAGACAGCTCGTTTGAACTCGCTAGTATTTCCCATTATCTGGAAAAAATATAACATAAAAACAAATCACACATCATTTTGAGAATTAAAAGTTATTTTATTTCATAAAATGGAGACTTACAGCAAGTGTATCTAAGGCATCTATAAGTGTTAAAGAGTAGTCACCCAGAACATCATTGATATTAATATTGGACCTAATGATATAAGAAATATTTAATATTTAGCTTAAAAAAGCAGAAAAAAATACATAGCAAGAAAAAATATTTTATTTAACTATCTGATAGTTTTTCATTCTATTATTGTTTTGTTTTCCTTATCCATTTAATCCAAATAAGATTAGAAAGTACTTGTTTTCATACGGCAGTACTCTTTTAAAAACTGTATAAGTATTCTGCAAAGAATTTATCAAGATTATATATGCTGTAGTTACAAGAGTTCTATTTTATTTAATATAAGATGAAAATCCCATAAGCTGCTTAAACAGTCAATATAACGATGAAGGTTTTTATACACAGGGTATTTATTTTTGAAAGAATGATGAAGCATATAGTTTTTCCAATTTTAAAGCATATATTTTTTTTAAAAAATACTTTTTATTTGTTAACATTTTTCATGAAAAATAAAAAATTTTGCACATTATATAATGTGTAAAAAAACATACAAATAGTGAAAATGAAAACAATTAGCTACAAAATGATAGTAAAACTGAAAAATTTGTTCAGAAACACCAAGACATGCCAACTAGTCTAAAATAATATTCATTTTACTTAGGAAACATTTAGAATATTAAATGATTTAATTACAAAAACAGTAATATAAATGGATAAGGAGACAGCAAGAGAAATTATATATTTTCTTATTTGCAATCCATAATAACTAGATACATCCATAGCATCAACTATATTTGCATCAATTTAATTTAATATAACAGAAAATTCTATAATGTTTGAAAAGGTTCAATAATTTAAAAGGGATATTTTGATTTAGTGTAAATGAATCAATGTGCCAATCATGTATTAAATATACTCAGATTAAAAATTTACTAACAGATGTATTTTGAAAAAATCAATATATATGCACATACATAAATTTATGCCATATAATAACAATGATAAAGGGGTGAAAAACAACAGCATTCTAAGCATCTTATTTTTGGTGATGAATATAGCACAAACAGTTGCAAAACAAAATATTTAAGCATTTTAATTTTTCTGTAACACATAGTAAATATCCAAAATTGAAAATACTCAAAGATAAAATAAATTTTTTAAAAATGAAAAATAATAAACGAAGATATAAGATCAAAATATAAATATGAATATTTATTAATCCTGTTGAGATTGTTCTGAGAATAAAACTTGCTTTATAATACATTTGGAGCCCTCAAATAAGTGAATAAAAAAAAATAATAATAATATTATAAATATTATTAATTCATCAATAAAGAATTCGTAATAAATAATATTAAGAAAAATAATGTGTCAAAACAAGAACAAGAGAAAATCTACCAGCATGGTGACTTTTTTTTAACACTAATTTTGTCTTCAGTATGAACATTCTAAATGAAAACTAAGTGAACATTCCATTCGTTCAAAGTATTAAAAAGGATGAAAAATTACTAAATTTTAAAAAATGCCACAGAATCTAAATATAATTTCATAACATATGTTTAAATTTTAAATTAATGAATATTTTATTTAAAAATAAATTTGTAAATATAAATAGGTATTATCTGAAAATCTACATTTTTGCAGCAGAGATACATATTATATACACCTTATAACACACATCTTACAATAACTTCCTTGAAAAATATGGAAACCAGTAAGTCTATAAAGCATACCATCCCAAATGAGAACTAATTCATTTCCAAAATAGACCCTTTTAATGATGATGGAGGACTGATTGCACATTAATTTTCTCTCTTCTCCCTCTTCACATTAAATCGACTCTTATCTCAATCCCACTACTGGTCTGTCCAGTTCTCATGTCCCTGGCAATATAGAAAGGGCATCTTTGACGAGCATATGTTAATATCGCACACTGTACTGATATAGACCACATTTGTGGAACCTTCTGACCACAACAAATTGTTATATGGGAATGTACAGTAGATGCCATGTGATTTCTCCTGCTGTCTGCTACTTCTTGCCTTTATAACAATATACTAGCTTTACAATGACATTGTTGCTTGTGGATGACCCCTGCTGAATGCTTTTACAGTATAGGGGTCACTGTTGAGTGCTGTTCCTGTCGTATGAAATACTCTTCAGGCTCTTAAAAGGACGCTGTGATACTGAACATTGCCATATTTTGGCCTTGCTCCGTCTTCCCAATAAAGCAACCTTGGGTAAAATTATTCACACAACATGTCCTGGATTACTAGTTGGTCCTATACATCGTAGTAGCAACTCAACATTGTTGAGATCACAGTAGATTATGCAAAGGCTTTGATCAAATTGTTAAGTGTAAACCCTTCCGAAACTGCTTCCTCTAAGTCATGTGGGCCAGGCTGTCTGCCTGCTGGCAGATTTCTAGACAGGAGATATTTTTATTTTTATGGGGTAGGGTTGTCAGCACTATGCCCAACACTCTACAGCCATATTAGATCGGGACCTATGGTTTAAAGTGGATTACTAACCACTACAAACATCCATGGCACTGCCCGGACTCGGACCCCAAAACTGTTTCAACGAGCGTCAGAACGCCAGTCACTCGGCCATTCAGGCCCCAGGTACCTAGTGTCGGTACCTTGGGAATGAATGGTGTCAGCTTAGTGTACTGATCCCAATTTCCTGCTTTGATTGGTCTTTCAGTCTATTCTTTTATGCCAATTTATTTGATTTTTCCTTAATTTTTGCACACCAGTGTAAATACATACAATCAAGTTAGGTTGACCTAGATACAATTTTAATCAAAGCTAGCTACATATTTAATATAATACTTAAATATAAAAAAAAGCAATATTCAGCATCAATATAATATTCAAATTCATTCATTTTCAATCATCACATAATGTTAAACTATTTTAAAAAAGATCAGTTGTCATTTGTATCACCAAAATATTTTTAGCTAACTTATGTACATTGTTATGCAATTTTATCGTTTTAAAAAGCAGGAATTAGAAGACTATTTTTAATAATTATTTTATAATTGGTTTCTTTATAAGTTAGCAGAAAAAAATAGAAGAAATACTTACGGATTATCATAATCTGGCCCTCTTCCATTACAAAATATAGGATTTAATTCATCTTTTGGAAATGCATATTTTAAATAACTGTCATAACCAAATTCAAACATTTTACGTGCTTCTTCCTTCATTTTCAATCTCATGTTGTCACTAAAACTTCCATATTTCTTATTGTATCCACCAGGTGTTTGTAAAAAAATACTGTAATTATCATTAACTTTATCCAGTAGTGATTTCGAATTCAGATTTACATTCTTATCTAAACTACATGAAAAACTGGATAGATATACTTGGTAAGGAAGTGAGCATGAAAAGGCAAGAATCCAAAGCAAGGTATGAATTTTCATGATCAATCATCATTCTAATTTCAAACTTTACAGCTGAAAGAACAATATAAAAAATACTAGATATGTGCAAAAAAAAAAACTTCAATAATACTACAAAACAAAAAAATATTTTGTTAATGTAATTTTACAGTTACAACATATATAGATAAGCTTAAATTTCAATTGTACATTACATAGTAATGGGATAAACATGTAGTTTAACCTTTATCCTTGATATGAATGTGAAAATCACCAAATTTGGTAAATGTAGGCATCGAGTTTCTTCCAGATTTGGAATATGAAAAATCTGGTGGTACTAGATTTGGTACATTTTTTTCTTAAAAATTCACTGCCAATAATGGAAGTTAAACTGCATTTTAAGGTAAGAAGAAACATATATATTAATACTAAAAAATTATCAGAAAAATATTTGAATATAAAAAGAGCAAAATATCATATAAATATTTTTTACTATGCATTTAAGTAGATCAAATTATCCTTTTTTTCTGGTTTGTCAATATGACAAAGGAAAAAAAAAATGAATAGAATGGTAGTATTGTACATATAGGAATTTTATCATATCACTCTGCCAGTGATTGATCAACCTTATTATTCCAATGTTTAATGATTAATAATTAGCAATGACAGAAATTCTGTTTGATGAAATAACTTTTTCAGTATCTATTTGAAACACATTTGAAAAATAACTCTTTTGATTATTAAATTAGCGAATTATCTTGCCTATATTTTATTTGAACAAAGCTATACTAATAATTAAAGGATCCAAGAACACAATTGTGCAGAATTATAATAAACTATCTAACTTAACTTAGAATAATTTAGTTTTAACATAGCTAACTGCTGTTAAAAAAGAATTTTATAAGAAATGCAATAATAAATAAACTTGCACTTACTGACTCAAATACACATATTTAGTTGGGGTAAATAGTCATAAACGTCGACACTGCAAAAATTGTTAATCGCACCTATCAAAACCAAAATTCAACAATTTTAATAACATTGCTATTTTACTTCACTTCAAATCGACGACCAATTCCATTGTAAAATTCATTATTTCAAGATTATAACTAATAATAATTTCTAATTTTTAAACGCCTATGACATAAAATGAATTAATTTTATAGAGTTAAGTTAATTAACTATTAAAAGTAAATTAATTCTTAAATTTTACATTTTATAAAAAAAAAAAAAAAAAAAAAAAAAAAAAAACCTTTATAATAAGGAATTGAAGCGTTGAATTGGTTATTTAAAAATTTACCTTTCACTCTCTCTCACTTTTTTTATATACTTTTCTAAAGGGATAAATAACTAATCAAGAAATTATGAGCGTATTTATATTAAATACAAATAACAATATTCTAAATAAAAAATAAAAAAGTATCTGGATTAATTTAAATTTAGCTACTGCTAGGCAACATCCTGGCAGTGCCATCTGTGTACAGCATTTTGTATTCAGTGTATTGAGAGTTTTTTTGTACCAGAAAAAAATATTGTGGTAAAAGTTATAATTTTTGCGGTAAATCATCTGATAACATTTTGAGTATACGGTTTTTAAAATATACATTGTTTTGTTGTGTGTGATATATACATATCTAAATATCGCTTCTATGGCGGTTGCCTTGCTTAGCTTGTTTACATCGACCATGTAAATGTTCAACTACAGCGAAAATCGGATATTTTGACAAAACGTTTGTGTTGTGAATTTTTCTTGTTTTTATTTCAATTTTGTTTGCATTTATGTGTTTTTCAGTGTTAATTTTACTCGAAATTGTTTGAACAAATGATTACAATGATTGTGTGAAATGATTACAGTGTTTGTGTGTTAATAATCGTGTATTATTTGCAACAAAACCAAGTGTGTGTTAAAAGTTAAGTGATCTGTGATTCTTTTTTACCTATTTATGAGAAACAGTGTGTGTGTGTATGTGAGTAAAGTGTATATTTTGTAAAATGAAAAGACAACAAGATAGAGATTCCCCTGGTAAAAAACGTTCCCACTCATCTGTATCACGTTATGATGATAGTCCTAGAGATAGATCTTCACCTGACCGCAGAGAAAGACGTACAAATAAATCACCAAATGATCAGCGGAGAGGACGAACTAGGGATTCTTCAAATGAAAGAGGTATGAATATTAGTCGCTCAGGCAGTGTTCTTGGTAGAGATTCATATGATTACCCACGTATAAAATCTGATCGTGGTCCACCACCTTTTTCAAAAATTTTGTGTGTGTCAAATTTAAATCAGAAAATTGAGGATGATGCTATTTGTGATGCACTTTCGCGTGAATTTGATAGATATTGTAATGTGAGTGTTAAAGTCTGTTACAGTGGTAATGAACGTGTAGCTTATGTGTATTTTAGAACGTTTGAAGATGCTCGTGATGCTCGCCATTCAAAATTGAGACTTATCCTTTTTGATAAGCCTGCTCAAATTGAGCCTGTATTTGATAGAGGTGCTTCAGGTAGAAGGAACAGGAGTATATCTCCTGACTATGGTAGTAGTATGCATGGTGTTTCTCCTGCACACTCTTCCGCCAGCAATAATAGCATGAGCAGACATGCTATAGGTGGTGGTAGACCAAATGCAGTTGATAGGAATCCTCCTTATCCACATCCACGTGATAATATGAGAAGGGATAATATTCATAATGATTTTCACCATCCTATTCATCGAAGAGAAGATTCAAAAAAAGAAAAATTTCCAAATTATTTACATCATGTGCCTCCTGAAGAAGATGACAAAGCTACCAGAACATTATTTGTTGGTAACCTTGAAGTGACTATAACTGAAGCTGAACTTCGTAGAATATTTGAACGATTTGGTGTTGTTGAAGACATTGACGTGAAGCGTCCTGCTCCGGGTTTTGGGAATGCTTATGCATTTATTAAATTTTTAAACCTAGACATGGCTCACAGAGGGAAAGTGGAAATGTCTGGTCAATATATTGGAAAGTTTCAGTGTAAAATTGGCTATGGTAAAGCAACTCCCACAACCAGGATTTGGGTTGGTGGTTTAGGAACATGGGCCTCTTTACAACATTTGGAAAAAGAGTTTGATAGATTTGGTGCCATTCGAAAAATAGATTTTGTGAAAGGAGAAAACCATGCATATATTCAATATGACAGTATTGATGCTGCTCAAGCAGCTTGCCAGGAAATGCGTGGTTTTCCCTTAGGAGGACCTGACAAGCGATTGCGTGTTGATTTCGCTGATCCTGGCCCTTACAGCTATTATCAGTCTCCATCACGAGCTGGTTTTAGGGAGGAAGAAGGTTATGCTCCTCCTCTTCCATCTAAAAGACCATTTAGGAATGAAGTTCCACCAAATGATGATTATTATGGAGGAATAGACAACAATTGGTCTCGAAATAATATGTATGAAAATCAGTCATATGACTCTATGTATGACAGATCACCAAAATTTCAAGGTAGGGATTCCTGGGGAGCACCTGAAGATGATGAACGGCATGATTATCGAGGTTGGAATCGTAATAACCAAGGTTGGTGGGATGATCACCCACGTGGTGGTAGAAACGATAATTCTGATCGTCGCAAACGTGTTGCTCGAACTCCAGATATAGATGAATCTGGCCGTTTTGGTCATGAGATGTACTACAAAAGACCACGTTCTCGTAGTCCAGAAAGAAATGAATTTGATCGATCAACAACTAATAAAGATGCTCTTTCTCCTCGACGTAACCGAAGTAATGGTGGAATAAATCGGCGTATGTCTAGAGAAGGCCATTTTGCTTCTGAAACAAGAAGTGAATTTCGCAAAGATTATGACTACGATTCTGTAAGAAATGATAGAAATCGAAGACAGGATTTTGATAAAAAACGTCAACCTCATGATAATCTTTTAAAAGATGGTGATACAGTTGTAGATAATGTAGATAATTTACAGGATATGGCAAAATGCTGCCCAGTTGCCTGGCATGGGGGATTGGTACTAAAAAATAGTGCTTTTCCTGCCAGAATGCATGTTTGTAGTGGTGATTCTTCATTAGTGGATTATATGATGAAAGACCATGATTCAGATTCTTCAATGTTGAGAATTACTCAAAGATTGCGGTTAGATCCTCCTAAACTGGAGGATGTATCTCGAAGGATTTCCACTGCTGGTGCACTTGGCCATTGCCTTTTATTAACGTTTCCTGATCCTATTCAGCCTGGAGAAGATCAGGATGCATCTGTGCAGACACGACCTCTTAGAAACCTTGTGTCGTATCTTAAACAAAAAGAGGCAGCTGGTGTGATATCATTGCCTTGTAATGATAAAAGAGATGGGAAAGAGCCACTTGGTGTCATGTATGCTTTCCCACCTTGTTCATTTGCACTGGATTTATTAAGACGTGTTGCTCCTAATCTAACTTCTGACTCCTCTAAAGAGGATCATCTGGTAGTGGTGGTAGTTAAGGGAACAGCATAATTCAAACATATACATATGTTTTAGCCATGCATTAAAAGATATTGGTGTTTGTTTGATTCAGCTGTTATGCAATCTGCCTATAAAACATTTAATTACTAAATGCTTAGTTATTCATACGAGAAGCATTCAGTGCCACACATGTGAAGGGTATATTTTATAAATTTTTATTTAAACTTCATTATACTAATACCTGCCACTCACTCCATAAGAAAGATAGGACAAGGTGTTACATTTGAAACATAAATTATGAATTATATGTTAAACCATTTGTTTATCAAAAAGAAAAACTTGTTGAACCCTTTCGAAAAATACTACCTTTTCACTTGTTTTTAATTTCTAAGTGTTTTAAAAGTTGCTAGTATACAAAGACCATTTGTAGAATACAAACTATGATTTTTTTTTCCCTTTGAAAATTGTTTAAATGTGAAAATTTTGTGTCTTTCATCATTGTTGAAATACTTAATAGCATACTTGAAATTTCATATGAAAATGTTAGAAGATGCAATTAATTTCATTTTAATGTACAGAAAAAAAATTTGCATTTTTGAAACAGAGGTCAAATCGTGTATATAAAAACTTAATTGCAACTGTCTTGTGTTTCAAAAGCAAATCTTACATATGAATTTAAATTAAGGCCTTTTCATGCCGTAAAAAGTGATTTGTACATATGACTACTAATCACAATTTTATTGTAATATGGAAAATCTTAGAGTATTTGCACTCTAAAGTGATTTTATTTGATGTATTTTATTATTTGTGCATGTCTAAATGAAATTTTGTTTTTGTAACATATTAAATTAATGGTATCCTAATTAATATAATATTTAAAAAGTGTCAATCAAATTAAGTATGAATTAATTCAATTTTTAAATGTTGTTGAATTGTGTATTGTTAAACGTGTTTCAAAATTTAGAGGTTGACAATCGGATCAATAGCAATATCGTTGCTAATGTGCCTATTTAAGAATGAAAGTTTTTTTTTTTTTTTAATTTCTTATGCAATATTTATTTATTGTTGTGAATTAATTTAAATTTATTTACATGATTATAATGTAAATATTCATTGAGAAATATTATATTTTTTAATAACTTGAACATATATTGGTTATTTATATAAAGTTTGGGAAATTTTGAGAACTATTTCAAATCAAATTAGTAAATCTATATTTTGTTCCTTAAATTTCTTTACGTTTGATTTTATTATTTTGCTATGACATATGCAAACTTAATTAATTATGCATTAAAATAGGTAATTAAAATTTTAGTACTGTTTTTCATTTAAAAATTTTTTAAATCTATATATTCTCATGAATTTTTAAAATTCAAAATTTTTTCATCATTAAATAAACTTTTTTTTTCATTATCTCTTTATCTTTAGTATTCATATTTTCCACTCATATGATCTTTCTTGATATACTTTAATTTCCAGTCTGTTATCTGCAGCAGCTTATAATCAAATAGTCATTTCTAGCCCATTAAAAATGGAATACTTTTTTAACAAATTCGACCTGTTCACTTGGTTTTTATAATATTCCATGTACTAATAAAAGTCTTTTTTTTTTTTTAATCAAGGATTGGAACTTAAACTAACATAATATTTTTCAGTTTTAAAAGCATTTTTGATGTCAGGATAATGTAAATTGAATCTGAGGTTTTGAAAATCAGAAAGTAAATGTATGCATATAAGAACTATGTGATAAATAACAGATAATTACTCATTCTATTGAAAATATGTAAAAGATACAAATTAAAACTTTTAATTAAAAGTTCAAGAAGCATTTTCATTGTCATTATAAGAATACAGAAAAAAAACTATGTTTAAGATATATTATTTTTTTAATTATTAGATAATAATAGCTATTTATAATTTTCATACTTACTAAAGAGTTGAAAGTTTTCATCAAAATCATTTCTATTAAGCATTTTTATTCTGGGACTTCATCCCAGGTCGTTTTTATTTCCTAGCTTGCAATAGCTTACGACTCGCATCATATTTTACCTCTTTTTATAAAAGGAATCTCTTCCCTATCATCTGCAGCTTTTATAAGTTATTCCCTTTATATTTAAAGTTTTTTTTTATAATTATATCCGCTAATATCAAAAAAATCTTTACATCGTTAATTTGTAAGTTACAGGCAGGAAATTATTATACATTTTGTCTAAAGTAATTATGTTTTTAATTATTACAGAAATAATTTAACTAAAGTCTGTCATTTTTAGAATTCCCAATTTAAATGATTCTGTATCTATATATATATGAAGAAATTAACTTATTTGTAGAATTATTGAGCAATATCTGTTTTTAAAGACTTTGATTAATTATACATTTGATATTGATGAATTGATTAAATTTACAGTTAAAAGTTATTGGGTAAAAATTTAAATATATGTTATAAAATTAAAAATATATGCTATAGTGGTCAAAATTATGTTCTCTTTGTGAAAGTTTAGTGTTTTTCTTTATATGCTTATGAAAAATGTAACATTTAATAGAAATGTTTTATATATTTTTTAAAAGAAAATATAATACTGAGTTGTTAAAAAAAACTAAACTATATCATTGATAATGTTGATATTATAAAATATTTAATAAAATGTCAGAAATCTTCATCAAAATCTGTACATAAGGACCTTTAGTAGCAGCATCAGAGAAAATGAAAAATTTTTTCATGCAATCATGAAAAATTTTTGACATGCAATTGAGCTAAAAATATTTGATATTTTTTATAATAATTGTCTACAAGCAATTATATTAATTTCTTTTGTTTTATGGATGCTTCATTGGTGCATAATACTGTTTTTTAGTTGTTTTCGACGTTTTTAATTTGCTTCAAATCAGGGCTATATTCTGGATATGCGAATACTTAAATTCCTTTTATTTAAAGCTAAAGTTGTATGTACTTTTTTGTAGAGTAGCAAGAAACTTATTTTCAAAATGGTTTATTATGGGAAAGAAATCTGCTATTTGAAAATAATTGGTTTGATTTAAAGTCAATATCTATTTATTATAAGTTGCTGTTTGTAATCTGTTGATTATATGTTTAAAAAAATTTGAATTTTTTGTAGGAATTAAAGATACAATTTCTTAGTGCAGTTACAGATATAAAAATGCTGCTGAAAATGGTTATTCCCTAAAAATATATTTATAAATTTTGTGTAGAAGCAAAGTAAGTAATTTTTTGGACATTAAAAAACTTATAAAGTATTGTGGATGATTAAAGGAAAAATTTTTCTAACGAAAATCTGAGACACATTTTACATTAATTTGTGTTAATAGATTTAAAAAAAAGGCCCGCATAAATTCAAAATGCTTCCTCTAAGGCCAAATTAATAATTAGCTATGATATTAGCTAATATATTTCATTCTAAAAAGTATAAAGATAACAAACCATTGGAAAAATATCTTGTTTTAATAGTTCTTATATGCATATATCTTCTTTCCACTTTTGATTATTTTAAATTTATAATATAGTTTTCTTTATATCATGGCATCAAATATGCTCTTTAAAACATAGTTTTATGCTTTGGATATATAGACAGAATTTGAATGATACATAATATGTCAAAGAATGTAATAAAAATTATCTTCAAATAATTTGCTACCATGGATGAAAATCAGAACTCTTTTAATTTCTTGAGTCTATAAATCATGCACTGCAGATTATAGCCAGGAAATTATGATATCTTCTGGCATTCAGTGTGCTGTCAATACATAGAAGATAATCACCAAACCTAACATTATATTAATAAAAAGGTTATCTAAATTAGGTTTGATATAATTTGTCTCCTTTATTTTATACCACATACTTTTGTTTATGGCTTCTAAAACATATCTTACTCTTATTAGATCTAATAATTTGCTTCCACTGATTATTTATTTTATTATTATTTTTTTTTTCCCCCATTCTTGTACTGCTAAAAGAAGGGCTTCTTTTGGAATTCTACTTTGTATTCAATATCTGATAATCTTATTATTTGAAAGAAATACAACAGCAAATTAATTTCTGATGATTTCTTCTACCTAAGGTACATCATTATCTTTTTTTATTATTATTATTATTTATTTACAGATTTGCTACATTTTATACTAAATCTTCAAATTCTAGATTTAGTTATTTTCCCTCCTATTTGCCTTGCAATTTTAGCATAATACATAATAAAATACAACAATCTTAATTATTTTCATATATGAATAAACTTTTTTTATGTATTGCCATTTATTATTTGATTTTAATTACGTACCCATATTCTTAAAATTGTTCACAGAATGAACTCTCTTATGCATAGAGGTGCCTGATGGCCGAGTGGCTAGTGCTCTGGCGCTCAGTATCACAGGTTTCGGGTTCGAGTCCAGGCAGTGCCATGGGTGTTTGTAGTGGTTCAGAATCCACTTTTAAAGAGTAGGTCATGGTCTGTTTAACCCTCATGTGCACAAGATGACCATAGAGCTACAAACCAAACTCTTATGCATAGAACAAGTTATATGAAGCATGCAGTCATCAATACAAATGGAAACATTGCTGTAATAAAATATGATAAGGATCAAACTACATTTGATATGTTTCTAAAACTGCAGACTGAGATTATCTATTTTATTTTGAAATTTCAACTACTGTAAAGGATGAATGCTTTACCGGTTTTTGAGTTAAAAGCTAATTATTTCCATACTTTTTTATTTCTTACTGAGTTTGCATCAAAACATTTTTTTTTCTAGTAATATGTAAGTATTTGATTTAAATGAAAAATAAACTTTTTTTAATGAGTATGTAAAGAGGGAAAATATACCTCAAAAGCATACACAATTTTGTACATCACTGTATACATGTTACATTTTTGATTTAGAAGTTACATTTATTGTATAACACAAAAGCTTTTTTAAGTACCCTATCAGCCTATGTATTATGTTTCTCCCAATTACATAATTATAATAAATGAATTAAAGATTAGAATTGTGAGAAAAAGAACAATTTCTAAAATAATTCTGCAACATATTTTTTAATTTATGATTGCCTACTTGAATTCTCTTTGTTTAAATATTTTTTGAACCATAAACCATTTATATCTTATATAATGTGTCAAAAATTTCAATAGAAAGAATAGATTCTTTTTAAAAATTAATCTGGTTAATTTCATATAAATTGTTTATAGTTTTAAAGATACTAAGAATAATCGTTATGATATATAAGGACATAAAATTTTATTATAGATTTTTTTTTTTTAGAGATAAATTAAAATGTTGTGTTTTGTGTTCAAATTTTATAGAAATGTATTTTTCTGGATTAATTTCTGGTATAGTTTGTTGCAAATGAAGCATATTCAGTAATTTATTGAATGAAAGTAAACATAAAATTATAAACCGACATCTTACATTTAAAAATTTTTCATTCATGTATGACATTTTTTATTCATATGTAAAATAATTGGATTCATCAATTTTGTTAATTGTTCTGTAAATTTACAAACTTAAATAGAATCATTAATCTTAATAAAATCTGAATAATTATACAAATATTTATAAAAGTATTAAGATTTAGTTTTCCCCCTTAATAAAATTTATATAGCATTAATATGGTCAATACCGTTAAGATTTAATTTGAATAATTGCATTATGCAAACCATCATATTTATATCTATTTGATCATGAAAAAATTTTTTATTAACTGAATTGGTTGATTTGAAGATACTTTTAATTACTCTTATATATTCTATCATTTTTATTTTCATCATTAGCAAAAATCTAGTTTTATTTTCTTTTTTTTATAAATGACAGCCTGTCCTCTGTGTAAAAAGAAAAACAATTAAATTTAAGAAACATTTTCAGCAATTGGAAATATAATTCCTAAATTAACTAGACACTTTTTTGATTTTGATTTATGCAAAGATGCATAATATTATATGGATTCTGCATAGTTACTACAAAAGATTATAAAGAAAAATGTGTGCATTTTTTTAATAAATGAGAAAGTAATGTGTTAAAATAAATATGCTGTTGCTATTACATTTTTTCTTTATTGTCAATCTATAAGTCCTTCCTAAAAGAGGATAGAATTGAATGGTATTGGTATGTATTAGCTTTTTGTATAAATTTTTTTTTTTTTTTTTTTTTTTAATTTTAATTTTGTCCAATCTTATGCATTATTTTTTTTTTTTTTTTATTAAAGTCAATTTTATTTTAATGAAAACTCAATTTTTAAAAGAAAATTGCTACATACTTCATAATTTATAAATTTTCAGTTATGCTTTTGAATCTTATGCATCTCTGTTGATGCGGATTTAATATTAATATATTTGTAATTATTTCAATTGGAAAGTAATGGTGTGTGTACTTATTACTCACAACCTCCTCTTCTCTTCAAACTACTGAAAATTGTCCCATACTGGCTTCTCTACTTATGCCAAATTATTAATTTTTTTTTTTCATTTACTAAAAAGTATTATTTATTTTCTTTTATAGAAAAAAATCTTAGTTGATTATTTTAAAATTTTATTAATAAACTTATCTAATTTTTGTAAAAGATAAATATGCATATAAAATAATATATACTATATTTTGCGCTATATACTTTACTTATTATGTAACTTTCTCTACCATGATTGAAATAAAATTATATTTTCAAATACCAGCATATTTGAGAATATTATGCTATTGCTCCTTTTAATATAGATAATTATTATTCAATTCGTCTTATAAAAACAATTGTGTCCAAAATTGTTGAAGCTTTAATTTTCTTTGCAATCCTTGTTTCAGTTTAAATAAGTTATTATTTTACCAGGATGCTTGTGCTCTGAAAATTCCTTTATCTTTTTGAAAATATCTACTTCTCGATCTAGAAAACAAATATACCTTAATGTAAGATAAATTTATGTATTAAATGTTTTAGTTTGGCTACAAATTGAAATGCTTGACAATTTTTGTATTGCAGACTCACTGGAAAGGCAAAGAGTTAGCGCATGCATAGATTTGGAAATTTTAAGTTTTATTCTCTACCACCTCTGCATTTTCCTTTTTACTTGTAGTATTTGAGTTGATATGTTTCTAGTGTTTTTCTACCTTTTAAATATAGGTATACAAAAACTAAAATCACACGTTAAAATTAATC
Source organism: Caerostris darwini (assembly GCA_021605075.1). Taxonomy (NCBI): domain Eukaryota; kingdom Metazoa; phylum Arthropoda; class Arachnida; order Araneae; family Araneidae; genus Caerostris; species Caerostris darwini. The sequence continues at coordinate 284,746 of BPLQ01005454.1, forward strand.
AATTTTATAAATGTTACTATAATTGATTCTAAAGCTTTTCTTAATCTATAAATTGTTTTATAATTTGCTCACTAGTCTGAAAATTTTTGTTAGAGTAGGTAAATTCTTCAATTAAAATTAATTTTTTATCGTTATTTTAAAATCTTGATTTAACATATTTGTTTCCCTCTATTCTTCCTTTCTATAAACACTATAAATCTGATTAATTTTTCTGAGGAAATAAAACTTAAGATCATATTTAAACAATTTTTAAGAAAATATTACATAAAATTAAAATTTTGAATTATTGGGGTTTTTTTTTATTGCCGATAATTTTATCCTTTAAAAAAAAAATCTTTTCTCAGAACTAATAGTTTCAATGCTATTTTCATAATTAAGGCGTTATAATAAATTTTTCTTTTTATCAATTATCTTTGAGGTTTATTTTTACTGTTAGACTTTTCAAGCTATTAGCCACTAATACAGCAAAACTGCAGATTCAGTGAAGAAGTTTTTTTTCGATGAAAGTTAATTAACTCTTCTAATTAAGGCTATCAGAATTTAATTGTGCCATTTAAAGCATTGTAGCACACAACAATAACCAAATTATTTTTTTCATGTACTTTTTACATTACTCTAGGCTTAAGGCATATAGTACTTTTTTTTACTAAATGTGTGTTATTTTTTTGTAATAATGTTCTTTAAATTCAAAAATTCTTTGTCATGTTTTACATTACAACATCCAAGTTATTTTTCATCTTGTTATTTCTTGTTCTGCTTATCACCATACATAATTTTTACTTCTGCATTAAGTGAGTGAGTTAAATGTACTTAATTGCTTTTCTTCTTTTTAATTCTCCAGGGGAAAAAATTTTGATTTTATAAAAATATTAAATGATTTGCGATTCATTCTACTTCAAGATATTCTCAATGTTTATTATTACATCCTTGATTCCCCCCCCTTCTAGCTCATCTTTTTATTATTATTATTATTTGTACAAAATATTTCTCAAAATTTTTCAAAGAAAATTGAATCAATTTTTTGTATTTAAAAAAATATTCTGTGTTATTATGTCTGTTCATAAAAATGTAAATCTAAGTTTTTGAGTACTGGATTGAAATTTGTAATAATAGTACATTGAAATTGTTTGCTCAACTTTATAAATAATTATTCATGCCATACTAGCTATTTTGTTATATTATTCTCAGCTCCATCCATTTTTAACAGTTGTCCAATGCCCTTAATTTCATCTGCAATAAAAACTGCTCTTATGATGTATATTACAGTAGATATTCTGTAAAATAACTATTTATGAGCTAAACTGTTGTCATGTCGAACATTTACTGTTATAGATTTTCAATTACCATTATTGCTATTGTAATATTTGTAGTTCATTGGATGAAAAAAGGCTCAATGTCAGAAAGTTAAATTAAAAAATTTTTTAATTTCAATTTTTGTGTTAAGTTTTTAATGAATTCTTTGAAAATAGAAGTATTAGAGATCTTACACATATAAAATGATAATTAAGTTTCAATAATTGATTTAGTATTGTTTAGCTTATGTTAAGCTTGTAAATATTTATCTTACTTTTCAAAAGAAAACATTATTTTTATGTTCAAATATAAATGTAAAAACTCCAATATATATATAATGGACATAACATACATATAAATTTTATTGCTTTGTATTTGAATGAAAAGAAATTAAAAAAGGAACTAATTCATTTGTTTTTATTAAATGCTCTTTGAAATAATTTAACTGTTTGTCTAAGTGGTATTGATTGCAACAAAATGTATTAAGTATTTGCTGGTGTTTAAGATACAGCTTTATTTTAAAAAACAAAATTATATCAATAAGCATTTTAATAAACTTACAATATTTCAAATATAAAAGAATAAGAAATTTGTTTTATTAATAAATTATCTAATTAGGAAAAGTATACTACATTCTTGTCTTCTTTTTAAATTTTTTCTTCAGAGCTTAATAAAGGACTCTTCTGAATCAGAACCTGGTCCCTCTGATAATAAATTCTCTGTATCATTGCAATGCATTAATAATAATACTCTTTTAAAATGATTTAATTGCTGCTTCATTTTGTTAGCATCTAATATGAAGCTTTAGTCACTGTCAAACAAAAAAAAAATTTAGTAACCCGAATAAACAAAATTTTCCAAAATGCAAATAGTTAAGTATTTATATTTAAGACATATTTATTTATTATTTAGACCTATTTCTGAAGGAAAAAGGTGTGTCTTATGCATGACAAATTTCAAAGTTATTAAAAATTTGATTCATTCAAAATTAAATTGAATTTATCCTCTACTGCTCTGTCATGAATAAAACCGCGTCAATCTGTTTCCTCAATGTATTATTTTTATTGTGAACTGTCATTTTAATAAAGATTGATGGGACGAAACTAAAATTTGTAATTTGTCTATTTTTTCTTTTCTTTTAAATGGAAATAAAATTATTTTTATAATGTTAATTATAATCTAAAATAATCTTATTTTAGTGTTTTTAAAAATTTATTTTGAATAACCTCTTTATGATGTTGTGTTTTCTTTGACTGTTTGAATATGTTAATCTGTACATTATTTATAATCTTATTTAAATATGGATTACTAATTTTTCTTGTTTTACATCATTCAACTTTGTAATAATATCATTGTTAATTTCTTCACTTCTGTATGGCACTAAATGATCATAGTAAAGTGTTACATTAATTGCATCCTCTGGTTTATTTTTATCAATGCTTTTAAAAATTTTATTTTTAACTATTTTTAAAAAATAATAATTATCTGATGGCATATTTAATGCCAGTAATATACGATAAAAAAATTATTGGCAGATTTAAGTATTAATTAAGTAAATTGAAGTGAGCATTAGATTTAAGTATTAAATAGTGAACAAAATAAATATTAAAAGTATTAAATAACTATATCAATTATTTTATTATTAAATTGAAATTCAAAATGTTTGAGATTTATTAGCCATCATGTTCTAATTTTTGAGATTTATTAACTATCGCATTTCATTGAATACAATTAATTTTTAAGATAATAATCTACTATGTTTTACATTTCATTGTATTATAAATTACTTTATGATATTCATTCTGCACGCTATTGTTTCATGTGTGAAAATTTTTACTTAAATTCATATAAAATACGGTTGTATATTCCACGTTTCAGAAATAATCACCATCTTAATATAAACAAATTTCTCAAACTAGAATAATTGAAAATTAGATTCATTAAATCATCATCTTTTATTACTGACATTATTATTATGAATCATTTCTTTCAATAAAAACAAGAATTAAAGATTAAGAAAGAACTGGTAATAAGATTAATTAAGAATTAAAGTCAAAAGTACAAAAGATTTACGCTACTTGAATTTTTTTTCCATCATTGCAAGGAATATTCAGCCTTGTGTTAAAAAATATGTAATTAAAATGTAACAAAAAAGATTTTTATTGTTGTGTAGTGCACTCCTCCCTTGATGCATTATTTGTTTTAAAATGACACTGCATATTGTTTGCTCTTATCTTTTAGATTTCAATTTATCTAAAAGAGTTGTCACCATCTGCATCAAGGATATTCAGCCTTTTGACTTCTTTGAATTACAAATGAAGAAAATTTTCTCAAGTCACATGAAATATATAATATATTAATTCTGAAACAAAAGTTAGAAACATCTGAATATAAGAAAATGTAAGAGGAAGACATAACATATGCATAAAAGGCAGAATATGTATGATTAATGAAGCCTATCTATAATTTTGAAACACTGAATACATGAAACAAATAAATCAATTTTGTACACAAGAAATGGACATGAATATTTTTTGAAATGAGCAACGGAGATCTTGACTCTGAAGACGTAATATGACATATAATCTATAAGTAGTCATATTACATACGTTTATATAGTTTTGTAAGAAGTACAACTATTGTTATAATGTTATTATAAGTATGTGATTGAAAGAAAATTTTAAAGTAAATGTTGTGACAAAGAAGTAGATAAAATTATTGTACAAAATGTGATAACATTTTTGGCATTCTGTTAAAAAATATAAATTTACTCTTGAGAATAACTTCATCAAAATAATTGTTTTTAGGTATTGATTGTATATCTACCTAATTTTTTTTATCTTGGAAGTTATTCTATATATATTTGGAGAAAAATTCTTTTAACATTTTTTTTATGGCTTCAGGATATTATATAAATTTTACAATCTTAACCCTTATTTATATGCATCTCTGCTTAGAATCCTGAACTATGTAGTTAAAAGTTAAGGAGCTACGAAATGTTCTTTAAGTTCAATGATTTTCTCATAATAGTACAATGGTAGTTGCTATTGTGGAGTAGCTGGACATTAACCCCTTTCCTCTATTTATAGAATTATTATCCATCATATTAATTATAAATGCTTTACAGAAATGACAGTGTCATGCAAGTTCGTTGGAGAAAACACTTACCTAACTTACTTATAGCTAAGATTTGGTAGAATAGGAGCAAGGCTGTATCATCGCATAGACAAATGTCTGGGGCCTGATCAAACTGTCTATTTTAAAAAGATTTGTAAATAATATAGTTTGCTTTTCTGTTAGATTACTGTATATAATAAACGAAAATATATTTTATTTTTATATGGTTATTGCGATTTCTAATGTCTAAAGATAATGTGTTATGCTTCTTATTAAAAATAATTCTTTCGATAATTTAGAATTTTTTTTATAGTGAGAATAATAATATTAACATTTGTATTCTTAGCATCCTATGAATTAAAAGAATATATTATTTTTAAATGATTATTATGAATATCTAAAGGAAATGTGTTATGTTTCTTCTTATTGAAAGTAAAACTCCCAATAAACTAATTATGTATTTCATACTCCCCTTAATTTTTTTTAAATATATAAAAAGATTATATTATTTAAATATTAAATTAAACAATTACTATTTTAAGTTAATATTCTTATTGGATAGCAACTTTTGTGAGATATTAAACAAAATAAATTAAAATTTTTTTTTTTTTTTAACTTATATATAAACTGTTCTAGAAAAACTAAAATTTTTTGTATATTAAATATTTTTATTAATTAAAAATTTAAGGTTTGTTTTAGTTTTTCACATTTAGTTTTGTTATATATATTTTTTATGTGCTGTATGTATTTCTTGTGGTAGAGAGAGGAGTCCCGGTAAGAAGAAAATATCTAGGACCCCAAAGTGGGTTAATCCGATCCTGAATAGGAGAGCTACGTTAGGATTGTGAGCAGTTCGGTGCTGATAAAATTATGAAGGTTCATTCTGATTGGATGGAGGGAAAAGGATTAAATGTGCGAGTTGGCTCGGTCTGGGTATTAAGAAAGAAAGGGTTTATGGTAAGGCAATGTGCCCATCTCAAATCAAAGTTTGCTCTAATTAGACAAACATGTTAAGGCCAGGTTCGCTTAAATCTTGCTGGACAGCACTTTAAAGGCTCCTTCCCACCGAGGCAACATGCGGCAGCCGAAAAAAAAATTTTCGACCCCCTTCACAGCGAAACGTCAGAAATAGCTTTACACCTAGTGAAGTTCCGCTTCGAGTTGAAAGTTGGTCAACTCGAAGCGGTGGATTTCAAACCAGTTTCAGGCGAACGTGGTGAGGCTAGTGATTGGTCAAATCTTGTCGCTTAAATCTTCTCGCCTCGGTGGGCACGAGCCTTAAGTCCTGCTGATGCCGATTAGCAGTTTATCACCAAATTCTTGCAAAAATAAGGTATTGTGTATTTTGTTATAGCTCCAAAATATTTGAGACCCCCTCTCAAGGTCTTCCTATAAATGCATTTAAAGAAGAAATAATAGCTCTAATATCAACGCTCAAACAAACTGTTACCTGTTTGGCAGATTGTTCTGTAACAAATATCCGAGGTCCCCGGTTTCTTTGATTTTCAGTCAGAGTAGAGCGATTCAATAGGCAGATGGGAGTAACACAGCGTTACTCCCGAAATTTTTTTTTCTTCGTGCTATTCAAAACTGCAATTACAATCAACGATGCCTCAAGTATAGTGGCAATCATTATCTAAAAGATTGTTCATTTACTGAGAAAATCGATGGTCCTATTTGTATTAATTGCGGTGATAAGGGTCCCTTTTCCTTATAGGGCTGCTTAAAATTCCCTAAAGATAGGCAGCTAAATAATATAAATACCTCGTCTGCGCTTTCTAGATTATTCATCTCTAGGAGAATATCTCCTTAGATGACCAATCCTGGCGGTGGCATGGATGTTTGTTAGTGGTTCGGAATCCAAGTTAAATTGCAGGTCCTGGTCTGTTTAGCCCTCGTGTGCACAAGATGACCGTAGAGTGCAAACAAAATCTTAGATGACGTCTTGAACATATAATATCTCCTTTGCCAAGGAAACATGAAGCTTGCAATCTCCATTGGTGGCTCCTGTTATGAGGAATCAACATATACATTCGCTTAATAATAAAAAGTTTGATTTTGCATAATATACCATAATCAAAGTTATTTTTATTATCAGACAGTTCGTTGCAATTTTAAACTCCTTATGATGTTTAGAAAAACTACATACACAATTATCAGTGTAATAACTGTCCATATATTTATTTCAAATTATATTACGATGTTTTGAAAATAGGCCGTCTAATTTTATTTAATGGTTGTGCTGGTTACTGGATTAAAAATTGGTTTCTGAAATGCAAATTGTCGCTTGTCTAAATTACATAATCTAATTAACTTTATTTATAATCATATCCGAATATCATTCTTGTTCAAGAAATTCCTCTATGGTACAACTAATCCCTTCCTTTTTAATTACACCTTCGATAGCAGTGATGATCCTTAAACTCCTAGAGCTTCTGGTATGACAACTACGTTCATTAAAAATAATATCACACACATTATCATCACTCCTCATAATTTATGACATCCAAACCACGGTCATTACTATCAGTATTAATAATATTTCTGATCCTACTGTTGCTCCGATTACGTTCCCTGTCGCATCAATCCTACTTATCTTCGTAATAATCTCTCAAAAATTCTAAGCATTAATAACTCCTCCATTCTTCGTGGTAACTTTACGTCATGCCACTGTCGTTTCAAGTGCAATGATAACTTTTACTCTAAGAATGAAGTAATAACACTACGTATGAACAATAAATTGAATGGTAACGCTCTAACAAGATTGCCTACCATTCAGTATCGGAAATTTCTGTTCTTTCTTCTCCAACCAGACGCTGTGGCCTTTAGTACCACTTTATGACATCCGTAATATCCCATGCTTTAGGTTCGAATCCTGGTGGTAGCGGGGATGTTTGTTAGTGGTTCGGAATCCACGTTAAATTGTAGGTTCCAGTCTAATTAGTCCAAAGAGTGCAAAAAAATAACCGTAGAGCGATAAACTAAACTAAACTTTTAACTCTCCAACCAGGATTACAAAAGTCTCTGTTTCCATAATTGACTTAATAATTTTCATGCTCCATTCACCATCGAATCAGTCTAGGAACTTTCCTCTATTCATATCTCGGTTATCTTAAACTTCTCTATTAATCATCGTCTACTTGAATTAATCCGTAATATCACCATCAATTGGGCTAACTTCCATAATATTAACTCTCCATATGAAAGATTTGAATTAGACTCTATTTTAGCAGTTGATGCAGAAATCAATAGAATTGCAGAGCCAATTCATAATGTCTTTATTAACTCCTCTAATTCTATTAACTAAAAATATTAGGCTTTTCCCTATTAACATAAAAACTTTTTCTGGCAAACATAAGAGAGCAATAAGTCCTGATAACTTTGAGATCCACATTCTAAAAATGTATATTTACATCAACATTTTCATGCAAAATTCCTGGTTCAAATCGTTCTATCTAGAAAGCGATTAATCAGTTGAAATAAAAAAAACACAAGATTGTTAATCTGATTTCTCCTAACTCCTTTCTTGTCACTAATGATAAAAATAAAGCAGTAATTTTCCCTAACAATCTTCAAAATCAATTCCAAATTAATGATCTAACTAATCCACTCACCTGATACTGCTGTAAAATTTACTATTGAAAAGCTTCATGAGCAAACTAATTCCAAAATTAATTTTCTTTATCTTTTATTCATTTTTTAAAAGCTTATTATTTTTACCTACCTTTATAGAAATTTAACGCATAAATGTAATTTTTAATAATATGATTATGTGGAGGTTTTAGGGGTATATACTCCAGAGGTACTCCGTAACAGGTATGTCCGTACCCATATCCGTAAAATTAGGTTACCCACATTAAGATCTCAATTATTTATCAATACATTTCTAAAGTATAGATCAAAAACGTTTGTGGTGTGGGTAACAAAATGTTAAAAGTGCAAAGAATAATTTTGAAATAGAATTCAAAATTAAATTTTTTATTAGCTAAACTGTGAAAAAAATTATTCTAAAGCAACGAGTAATATAATAAAAGGACATAAATTTTTGTATTTAATCAAAGTGTCGATAAAAGCTGAATAGTATTTCATTTATTTTGTTAACATCTTTTCTCTAAGCATCAATCTTAATGGCTTGAGATCTTTACGAGCATCATATTTCATCAAAATTCCTCGAACTTCAAGTGCGTACATTGTTTTTGTTTTTATGTTTACTTTTGAGAGGATCCCGGACGCTGAAACTCGAAGCTAGAGCAAGACTGTTCTCGTTGACAGGCATCGACATGTTCAAGTAACGATATTTTGAAAAATGTTTTAGTTTAACGTTTAACTTTATTGTTTTTTTCTTCGAGTATTGAGTCGCAATGCTTTTATTCTTGTGTTCAGTCTTTTCAATGTTCTTAGAGAGTAAAGATCTTATTTTATTATAAAATTTGCGTATTCGTATTATTATTATTATATATAAGGGCGTCAAATTAACTTAGGCCTATCGGGCCTAAATCCGTCACTGCCTATAGAAGTTCTGTAGTTGTTCAATATTCTTCAGTTTCCTTAATTTGAAAAAGGAATTCTTAAGTTGAGTGAACTTCCGTTGTGGGATAGAGATCTCATCTTGAGGTTTGATCCGGAGTTGTTTTGGAAGAACATGAATTCATTTCTGTATGGGATTTGGCTATGATTTGAATTTTCTTTTTCAAGTGGGGAAGTTATATTTTGTCGTCATCAATTGCTATTGGGATTTGAGTGGAAGGGTCAATAGAGATATCTATCTTCGTTTTGCCTTTTATTTATAGGAAGAAAGGAGGAGATGTTTTTTTGGTGGCTATGAACGTGTAGAAGTAATGGCTGTAATATCAGTTCGTCTTCCAGCGATTTTGTGAAGTAGGTGAATTCGAGTGGATCTTCTAGCATGCTAGAGAGGATAAAGTTTAAATTTTTTAACGAGTTGTTTACGAGATTTGGCATGGCATTGATTCATCGACCTATTACGTCAGATTGATAGCTGCTAGGGCGGCTGGTCTTTGGTTCCTGTAAGATACTATAGATTATATCATTATAAAAAGCAATTTGCTGAAAAGTGTGGATTTCTTCGGTAGTGAAATGTAGTTCTAAGAAAGGCCGAAATTGAATTTGTTGAGGTAATAGAAGGAATCTTCTTCAGAATATTGTTTACTTTCTTTTTCTGATTAGGCATCATTAGTTTTAGAAGGACAGTATCACTGTGATGGAAGATTTAGATTTATGTGACATAGGGAGGTAGGAATTTAAAGATAAACGCAAAAATTTATCACATAAAAAGGTCTGAACTCGACCAGATACGTTTACATCAATAATTTTTCTTGCGTCTTAACATACTACCAGTTTTCAATAGTATTATGGCATCGACAACTGGTCCCTAATTGTACCGAATTTAAACTTAACTTTTAACTTCTTTTATTTTGTATTTTACTTTTATATTATTAGTATTTTTTTTTTTTTTTTTTTTTTTTTTGAGTACCACTTTAATTTGAATTTTTTGAAACTTTGTTTATTTTTATGCTAACCTTAAAGCAGCCATTAGAATTCCAAACTTATTTATGAATTAAGATGAGGAGATTTAAGGGGTATTTCCCCCTGTTGGTACTCCGTAAACGGTACGCCAGTTGCCAACATACTAGCAATAAGACTGAAAAACAAAAAATGTGCACAATTAAATAGACATGGATACAAAAAAAAAGTTGTTTACTTATGTCTTGAATTAAAAACATCGAAAGGGGATAATTGCTTTCCTCGTTTTTCTTAAAAAAAAAAAAAAAAAATGTTAAAACTTTCTATTTGGAAGAGAATAAATCAAACTTGAAATAATTAATTTGAGTATTTCATTTATAAAAAAAGATTTCATTTTTATATTAATTAAAAAATATATATGTATTTCATTTTTAAAATTAAAAATAGTTAATTTTTAAAATTAAACGGTTTTTAAAATAAATTGAAACGGTTTTTAAATTAATTAAATAATTTTGAAACGGTTTTTAAAATAAAATAAAACTATTTATTATCAATCAAATGTGATAACTGAATTTGCGCCATTTTTTTTAATTTTATTTATTTATTATTTTTTTAACTTCATAATAGCATCAACTATTTCGATGATGCTAAATGCTAATTTACGACACATTTATGATTTTCTATAATTCTACATTATTCTTGGAAAAATGTTTGGATATTATTGAATAATTACGAAAGCTTTATAAAGCTCTGTATATCTTCAGTTGAGCTATAGTTGGAAGATTAAAACTACCAGTTTTAAATGATGGCTTTATTCACTCTGAATTCATTTCATTAAGGCAAATGAAATAGCCATTATCGTGCTGAAATTTAAGACCATCCATATTGATATAATCGTTTATTTTACAAACTCACGATTAAAATGACTGCAAATAATTTGATGTAAATTAGACGACATACTACACCTACAAAATTAAAAGTTTGTTTCTACACTATCAGGCAGCATGGAGCCAAAGATCATTCCGTTTGTTTTTCCATTTTACGATGGGAATTTCTTCTGTTTTTTTGGTATTATATTCTCTTTTTCTTCATTTCACTTGGAATGTACTACATGAACCTTATATTGATTTAGAAAAATGATACTTTTTAAAGAGATTTGGAGATTACTAAAAATATTTTAACTTGAAGAATTGTTATTCTGTCAGAATCAAGTCATCATTGTTGAATAAAGATGTCGAGTGCCTGAACGCGAAGCGTTCATCTACTCAATGGTATGTGAAGGCAGTAGGAAAGAAAAGTCATGATAAATAGATAATAGTAATCGTATAATTTGTATCAAGAATCAAGTCAAAACGTATTTGAACATTTGATATACCAGAAAATATAATTTGTGACTTTTTTTCTTCTTTAATTAAATTATGTGCTTCATTTATATATTATTTAATCCTATAATATCTAAAATTTATATTATTGTAATATTTTTTAACTTTTTTATTCCATAAGAAAACGACAAATTCAATTCTGTGTGTTACATGAGCAAGAATATCATTCCAGCTAAAGAAAAGTATTGTAGCTATGAACCAGAAGTTTTATCTAGTATTGAAGATTTAAAAAAAATTCAGAATGTATTTTCACGGCGAAAATTTTAAGTCACTGACTGTTCCAGTTTTCAAAAGACAATGGGTAAAAAAGACTTAACAGAAAAAATTTATTGCTAGCTGGTTCTTTTTACTCGAAGATTTCAACTATGAAATAATTTATCGTACAGAAAAAAAAAAATGATGACTTAAAAAAAAAAAAGGAAAACTGGACGCCTTATGCCGGCATCCAATTTTAATTCAGGTAAAAGAAAATGTGACTACTAAAATTAAAACAGCACAATCACAAGACGAATACATTGTTGCATTAAATCAATTAATATATAATGGAAATCCCGATGGTTATTTCCTTGAACGAAATATATTATACAACTCGTAACGGAAGAGAGTTATTAGTCGTCGTCTAAATAATATGCAAATTGAAGTTATCAAAATAGCACATGGAAAAGGACATTTTGGCTCTTCAAATCAGAAATATTGTTAAACAAGAATTTTACATTCGAAATCTACATAAGTTAAAGCAAAACCTGATTACAAGTTGCAAACCATGTGTTCCAGCAAATAAAAAAAAAACCGGGGAAACAAAAATGTTTTCTAAATCCTATTCAAAAGGAAGATGTACCCCTTAATATGTGCAACATTAACTTCATAGGATCGCTTTCGGGCACTAATAAACGCTATCGGCACATCTTTACTATTATCAATGCTTTCAAGAAATTCACGTGACTGTATCCTGCCAAATCCAGCTCTCAAATCCAGCCAAATCCCAAATTTCAGCAAAATGCATTAGAGAAAGTAATTTTACTGCAGAAAACATTTAGCAACCCACCCATTTCATATTACTAGTGATAGAAGTTTAATATTTCTTCGAAAGAATTCAAACATTAGCTGATCTCTCTCTCTCTCCCTCCCTCCCCCCTCTTTCTCTCTCTCTCTCTCTCTCTATATATATATATATATATATATATATATATATATATACGCATATATTGTGAATAAGAAAATATTCTCCATTAACCACAGGTGTTATCATCATCATTGATGCTAAAGCCCTTTTTAGGGCCCTGACTTCGCTCAAGATTTTTTGCCATTCCACATGACTCGTTGCCCTTTATTTCCTGTTAGTAATACGGGAGTGTCTTCAACTTGTCCTCGACTTGATCTCCTCATCTAATTCTTGGTCTTCCTCTGGGCCTTGATGCGCCGCTGGTGGGAGGTTTCCTTAAGGAGTTTTGTTCTGCTTAACTTCATTCTCTCTACATGACCCAGCCATTGAATTCTCCTACTCCTTACCTGCATAACAATAGCTAACTGTTTATGAATCTTGAATCTTGAATGAATCCCTTGAATCTTGTTTTATAAAAAATATACATTTTTGGAAGCAACTTTTTGTTCTAATAATAATCGTACACTGTTTATTATATTTCATTATGTTTCGGAATAATTTTTTTTTTTTAAAATAGATCACTTATACATTTTCCACAGTAACATTGGCTATATATTATTGTATAATACGATTTTCTATTTTAAATCAAAGTTTGCTGATTGAAAAAGCTGATTTTATTTTCAACTTTAAAAAATGTGGGCATTGCGAAAATAAAATAATAAAATTTAAAAACAATATTTGTATTTATTATATTACAAAAAACAAATTTGTTCAAATTCAATCTTATCGAAATAATTTTTTAAAGATGATGGTTAATAAAATAAAATTTTCACAAGACTTGATTTATCACATTTAATTGACTTGAAAATTTCTGTTATGAACATGATACAAGAAAACATTGCAAGAAAAAAAAAACTTTTAATATTATTATTTTTTACTAGTGAGCCATAAAATTTTTTTTTTATTTCTTTACAACACCTATCTTAAATAACTTGTAAATTACATCACTTTCTTAAAATATTTAAATGTCATCGAATCTTTAATTTATCTTTACCTGGTTTTCTCCTTCCCTGTAGTTGAAAAGCTATTACTTTTTTATTCAATTCCTTCTATTAGCTCAAACTCTCCCTATTATATATCTTGTTCAAATTTTCAATCGTTAATAAAATACTTTTTGTTCATCCACTCAAGTTCAAATACATTTTTTTTGAACTTGTAGTGAATGACACTTGATGCTAATACAGTTTTTTTCAAATATCAATTCAGTAATTAAATTAAATTAATTAATTTAAAATTTTTTTAGGTTTAAGTTGCATGTATCTACCAATAGATGGCGCCAGGTAAACTTAAAAAAAATGAATGAAAATTATTTGTAAAGGACTTTCTGCAATACAGTGAAAAAAAATAGGAATTGACTTCAAAAACTTTTTTTTTATGTTACTTGTTAGTATTATTTTTGGTAAGCGTGCCAATTTATCCCTATTTTTCTCCCCTTTTCAAACTCATTAAAGAACTTATCACCCCTAGCAGAGGTATATGCGAAAACAAATGTGTGAAATTAGACCGTTTAAATTCCTTGTACGCCAACAAAGCCAAAAATTCCTCTTTTTGTAAGAAAAAGTGATTTTTCTGTTCCCCATGGTTTTTTTTCTCTTCCATGTTCGTATGTTGATAGGCTTCTTTGCATGGAAAAGAATGTTTATAAATATAATAGATAATCGGTTCTGGGGAGGATTTATTTAAAAAGTTCTTTCGTGAAATAACGATAATCAAAATTTAAATCCATCTATTTGTCATTAAATAAATTTACTCTCATTTCGAAAAAAAAAACCAATTTTTTTTTGTTCGTAATTTTTATTTGACAGTTTGATGAAAATTATCTAAAACTTTGAGATAGGAAATTTTATTAGGTATATTCTTATATTTATGAATATTTCTGATATTTCGGTTTTCATTTGTAGATAAATGTTGTTAATTGTTTTTTTGGTTTTTTTTCAAAATATTTCTTATTAACATAAATGGATGTTAAATTATTGAATTTAAATTTTACTAAATAATTTTTAACTTCTCGCTACAAAATTCGATATTATTATAACCTGAATTTTATTTCTACTAATGCTAGTTTTTTACCAAAATGACCTTGTGGATAACAAAGTTTAGTTCAAAGTTTGACAAGGTATGTAGAACTGATATACAGCTTGTCGAAGTAAACATTTAGTTACATTAACATTAAACATCGAACTGAACATATCGTTTCTGCCTGGGATGGCACGAAAAATTTTCTAAATTTTAATTTTTTTAATTTTGTGTTTGAGATGCTGGGAAACAGCCAAATGTGCTCCTTAATAGTATTCATACCGAAATATAGATGTAGTGATTCTCTTCCCCCGTAGTACAACCTGAATAATGCTAACATGCATTGCATTGCAAATTGCATGGTTGGCAAAATTGCAAGAATTGGGCTTCGAATTGCTTCCGCTTCCACCGTATTCTCCAGATCTGGCACCCAGCGACTTTTTCCTGTTCTCAGACCTCAAGAGGATGCTCGCTGGACAGAAATTTCGCGACGATGAAGAGGTAATCGCCGAAACTGAAGCCTATTTTGAGGCTAAAGACAAATCGCACTATAAAAATGGTATCGAAAAATTGTATGACCGCTATAATCGCTGTATCGCCCACGAAGGCTACTATATTGAATAATAAAATCAAATTCTATCAAAAAAAAGAATTTCTCTATGCTAGCCTACGAACTTTTCAACCCACCTGGTAAATATGCTATATATCTGCAGTTGTGTAGTGGTAAAGGATCTGTGATCAAAATGCCCTGAAATTTAAAATAGAACTTTTTCCAGAACTATGATTACTGCACAATATACTTATGGAATCTTCAAATGGTTCAATTTTTCCAAACATAAATATCGTGTGTAAGCGTGTATTTACATGCATTATCTGCATCCCGGTTAAGGTTCGTTCAAACTGTTAATAAGATATCAGTGCTTTATAGCAATCCTCTGTGAAAACCTCTGGAAATGCTGAATATGAAGTATTTTTAACTTTCTATTGGTGAATAACCTGGTATTTGAAAAAAAATATATATATATACATTTCCTAAAACAACATACATTCACACTGTTGATTAGATATGGTTGCTTTATTGTAGGTTGTGTGATTTCCCTGACAATGCTGAATATGATGTATTTCAAACTATCCAATAGAGAAGAACTTCATGTCAATGTCCTGGCATTCGAAACCACCAACTTTTTTCTACATATTTTACACCATTATTCATTTTTTGAAAAGAAAAGAAAATCCTGTGAAAAAGAAACTGAGGTATTTAATAAAAAACAATATTAAATAATACATCAAACATTAGTGAGAAGAAATAAATTAATAGTTTAAAAAAACTAAAAAATACGCTTTTAGAGTTAATCAAACTAAAAAGTAAAAAATAATTGTTAACATAAGAATAAAATGACTGACGAGAAAATGAATGTCATTGTTCTAAAAGCGTGGGGTGCTCGATATCAATCGTTATAATTTTTCACTAGTTTCATTCCGAAATGCAAAGTTAGTTTAAAAATGTCATACAAAGCACCCCACGCTTTTAGAACAATGACATTCATTTTCTCGTCAGTCATTTTATTCTTATGTTAACAATTATTTTTTACTTTTTAGTTTGATTAACTCTAAAAGCGTATTTTTTAGTTTTTTTAAACTATTAATTTATTTTTTACTTTTTATTCTGATTAACTCTGAAAGCATATTTTTTTTTTTTTTTTTTTTAGTTTTTTTAAACTATAATTTGGCAACTGGCAACTGGCGTACCGTTTACGGAGTACCAACAGGGGGAAATACCCCTTAAACCTCCTCATCTTAATTCATAAATATGCTTGGCATTTTAAATGGCTGCTTAATTATTGTTAGTAGGATAAAAGATAAATGTTTCTAAAAATTCAAATTAAGTAGGTACTCAAAAAAAGAAAAAATACAATTATCCGCTAAGTTTACATACTTTTTACCCACCGAAATTTTCGGCCAATAGGAAGAGAGCAATTCGACATGTTCGCACTCCTATGCCTTTGAGATCCGCCTCTTTTTAGCCACCGAAATTTTCGGCCAATAGGAAGAGCGCAATTCGATCGCGGATATTACTGAATTTCTACCCGGGGTGAAAGACAGCTAGGCAACGGGCCTACCGGTTACGGAGTTCAGTGGTGGTTTTAAGAATCACAAAACCTCCACATCTTAAATTAATTAAAACATTAGCATAAATTGTAGTTTCTTAAATTAATGAATAGAAATAATTAAAAATAAATAAATGAATTTAAAATTTAGGAAAAACATCTGCTTGAGAACAATTAAAGCAGGAGATCGAAAAAGCTAAAGCTATCGGTACAATTAAGAGTCCGTTGACGATGCCCAAAAATAAATAAAAAGGTTAAAGTTAAAATGAGAATTTTAAGATAAAAGTAAAATAAAACAAAAGTAATTGAGATTAAACAGAATAATTATACAAAATAAGTAGGGTTTGAACAGTTGACTGACTCGCCAGTAGATGGCGCCATCAGTCCCAAAATCGAGCCCAAAAAGTGAGTTACATACAAACATACAGGTGAAGCTAATAAAAGCGTATTAAAAAAGTTTTTAATGAACAAATAAATATTAATCAAATTACATAAATTGAAAACTAAATTTGGAGAATTTCATACTAATAAAAGTTCAGAAAATATTTTTTTTTAATTTCTAATTTATGCTTTATCTATAGTGCAGAATTAAGTCTTCAGCAAATTTAATGAACGATGCCAGCGATCTCTTTCCAATTTCTGTTTTGTTGCTTCTAGTTTCGGTTTTGTTCAGAAAGAGTATTTAAGTTTTTTCATCCTGGATGCATGCAGTTGATTAAATCCATTTTTTCATTTTCTTTAAAATTTACTTATTTGGAAAGAGGAGAGCAGCTCTTGTTGAAATATGAAAGATCTTGAATTTGAAATTTTTTTAATTCTTGTATTTGTTTCCATAAAATTATTGATATCATAAAGAATTATTTGGAGCTTCATAGATAAAATTCACAGAAATCTTTACATAATTTTCTTTTAATCCTTTTTAAATCCTGCTACTTACGGTTTTAGTAAATTTTCCAATTATTTTAGTAAGTTATTCCAAATATTTTATTAAATTATTCCAATTCCAGCCGTTTTTCCTTTGGATTTATTGTGCTTATACTTTAATGTCTCTTTATAAGCAATCTATATACACTGAAGTGACAAAAGTCATGGGATACCTCTTAATATCGTGTCGGCCCTCCTTTCGCCCGGCGAAGTGCAGCAACTCGACGTGGCATGGACTCAACAAGTCGTTGGAAGTCTTCTGCAGGAATATTGAGCCATGCAATCTCGATAGACGTCCATAATTGTGAAAGCGTTGATGGTGCAGGATTTTGGGCACGAACAGACCTCTCGATAATGTCCCATAAATGCTCGATGGGATTCATGTCGGGCGATCTAGGTGGACAGATCATTCGTTGGAATTGTCCAGAATATTCTTCAAACCAATCGCGAGCAGTTGTGGCCCGGTGACAGGGCGCATTGTCATCCATAAAAATCCCATCGTTGTTTGGGTACATGAAGTCCATGAATGGCTGCAAGTGATCTCCAAGTAGATGAACATAAGCATTTCCAGTCAATGTTCGGTCCAGTCGCACCAGAGGACCAAGTCCATGCCATGAAAAAACAGCCCACACCATTACGGAGCCACCACCAGCTTGAACAGTGCCTTGCTGACAGTTTGGGTCCATGGCTTCGTGGGGTCTCCGCCATACTCGAACCCTACCATCAGCTCTTACCAACTGAAATCGTGACTCATCGGACCAGGCCACGGTTTTCCATTCATCTAGGGACCAACCGATATGCTCACGTGCCCACGAGAGTCGCTGCAAGCGATGTCGTTCTGTCAGTAAAGGCACTCGAGTCGGTCTTCTGCTGGAATAGCCCAAGAAAGCCAAATTTCCCCGCACAGTTCTAACAGACAAGTCCCTAGTACGTCCCACATTGATTT
This sequence comes from Caerostris darwini, assembly GCA_021605075.1. NCBI lineage: Eukaryota > Metazoa > Arthropoda > Arachnida > Araneae > Araneidae > Caerostris > Caerostris darwini. The sequence continues at coordinate 303,178 of BPLQ01005454.1, forward strand.
CTGCGGTTATTTGACGCAGTGTTGCTTGTCTGTTAGAATTTACGACTCTTTGCAGACGTCGCCGGTCTCGGTCGTTAAGTGCAGGCGGTCGACCACTGAGCTGTCCATGGAGGGATGTTATGCCTGAAATTTCATACTCTCGGCACACTCTTGACACAGTGGATCTGGGAATGTTGAATTCCCTAACGATTTCCGAAATGGCATGACCCATGCGTCTATCTCCAACTAACATTCCGCATTCAAAGTCTGTTAATTCCCGTCGTGCGGTCATCATCACGTCAAAATCTCTTCACATGAATAACTTGAACAGAAATGAAAGCACTGCGCATTTATACCTGTTCTACGCGATGCTACTGCCATCTGAAAATTTGCATATTGCTATCCCATGACTTTTGTCACTTCAGTGTATTGTTCGGATTATTTCAAACAAATATTTTTTTCGATTTAACTTTAAAAATATCATTGGAATGATTATTTTATTTAAAAAAAATGTTATATCAGAATAAGAATTGTGAATATCTTTTATAATATTTTAAAATGTTTTCACCCACACTGCATCAAATTAATACCTATTTTCTTCATTTTTTAAATATATTCGTAATATTTGAAAAAAAGAGAGTATTTTATTTCAAATAAGTAAATTTTTTCAAAAGTACCAAAGTACTGTCATGAGCTTCGTTGATACAAATTACAGAATTCTTAACGTCAACAGTTCTCCAGAATGTTGTTTTACATGAAGTGTAAATAACTACTGCATGTCTTCGAAATCCAATTAAATGAGTTTTTTTAAGGATAACATGTTTTGATTAATTTATTTGGTATTTTGAAGTTTTTGTATAATCAGGTATAAAAAGAAATCTATGTAAGAGTTTTGAGCATTTACAACAGTATTTGAAAGGTTTCCTTCCATACTGCACCGAGTTAATCAGATCTTTTTTTATTCATCTTTTAGAACATTCTTATAATTGAAAATAAAATTTGTATTTCTTCCTTTTTTAAATATTTTCATAATATTCGAAGAAAAGAAGATCATTTTGTTCCAAATAAGCAATTTTTTTTTCGAAAGTGGTATTGACTTTTAAATCTTTTTTTTTTTTTTTTTTTTTTTTTCATTCGTAAGACTGTTGCGAATAAGAGTTATTGTCATGAACTTCGTTGGTAAAAATTGCAGAATTTTAACTTTAACAGTCGCCAGAATGTTGTTTTCAACTACGTGATTATTATTGAGCTGGCTGAAATAATTACTGAATGAATTCGAAAACTATTGAGGTGAATTTCTTTAAGGATATCCTGTTTTGGTTAAGTTATTTCGAATTTTGAATTTGTGTATAGTCGGTTATATGAAAAGGAAGCCTAAATAATCTTGATTATCTATCATTGTATTTCAAAGATGTGATCAACCTGATGGAATCTGAATAAAAGCATCTATCTTCATCATTTCTTTAATTTATGCATAATATATTTTTTATAAAAGAAAGCATATTGTTAAAATAACCTTTTCTAAATTGGTAATAATATTTTAATCCTTTTCATTCCTAAAACAGTTTACATCGAAAACCAAGGAAATTAATTTCTTTAAAAAATGCAATGTAATAGTTAATTTATTTGATTGTTAGAAATAAAGAGATGCCTATTCAGTAGTTTTGAACATTTATATTAGTAGTTGAAAGTTTTTCGTCCAGACAGCACCAAGTTAATCAGATACTTTTTCTTTCGTTTTTTTTTTAGAACATTTTTAATGTTTGGAAAATAAAAGGGCATTTTGTACTAAATCAGCAATATTTTTATAATAATTTTATAATAATAAAATTTGATCACCGCGGTCGCCTAACCGGTTTGCAGTCCTGCGCTTGAGTTGCCCAACTTTCAACTCGAAGCGGTTTTTCAAATATTTTACGTTCCGGTTTTTTCCTGGGAACGAGTAAGACTGTTGCGAATATAAGAATCTGTTATGACAATGATTAATACAATTTACAATGCTCTTTACTTCATCAATCTTCAAACTGTTGTTATGCTCTATATCTGTTATTATTATTGCAATTAAATGTAATTAAATGTGCATTCCAATTTTAAATGTCCATCGATATTTCTTAGTTTAACCTTATTTTATGGATGTTCTATAGATATCGGTTTTACATTACGGAATGAGAAAAAAAATAATTACAGTTATTTCGATGTCATTGATGGAAACATGGCCAGTTCGATTGCCTTTAGAATTGATATCTATCACGCTTAAAATTCTTTAATTGTATTTGCAATGCAGTGTCACATATAATTTTGAAAATATTGTTTAAAAGACTGTGCAAGACTGTTCTTCTATATAGACCAGTGATATTCTGTCCTCAGCAGTTTTATGTTATTGTTCTCAGTTACGTGTGCCTTCGGGCTGGCCGTTTATTCTTTATGACTTATGTTATTGTTCTCTTTAGTGGTGATAAATTACTTTATTATTAATCCAAGAATTTTACACCAATTTGCCTACGTAACCATGGTGGTGGCTTCAGAATTTTCGGCTACCATTCCAACTGCTTTAGATAAGACACTTTCGGAATTGTGTTGCCTGGAATACCATTTAATTGTGTTTTGCTCTCAAGCCTTCTACCGATAAATAATTGGTGTCCCAGCCACCAAATGTTTTTATCGATATTTTAAACTAGCGTCATTACCCCATCATCATTACAAACATCACCTCTTCGTTATTAAATTTTTGTTGTCATAAGCCGCCGTTGCACTACCTGTAACCACAAGCAATCGTCTGAAAAATGTTGAATTGCAGTGGTGTAAACTACATAGAAACGGAAGATACGTGTCAAGAATTTGACGCCTCAGTGGTAGAACCGATTGTGTCCAAGATCTGTGAAAATCTAATTTTAACGTCGAGGACCCCACCAAGGCATCAAACTCGCAACATCGTATCTTCCTCAATATGTAGCACACTATTGCCATTCAACATAAATCGGACGACTGCATATGGAGACGGGCGAGTGACAACAACGGCTTGTAATGTTGATGGAGGGGCAATGCTTTGTAACGATGACCCTGTAATGAACGCAAATTTGTGGATTGATGGAAACATCCTGTGACAGGGTTTCCAAAAACGCAATAGCAGACTTGAGTTACATCACGACAATTAGCAGAAACTCCTAGCAATGCAGCATCGGAAATGTCGTCCTTCAGAAATAGCTTTCGGAGGCAATTCGGACCGGCAGGATTGATGGAAATTCATCTATCTGGTCCTTCCCCAAATGTTTTGCTTGTCAAACTAGTGGTAACTCGCTGACCACAAATTCTATTGTAATTATAATTTGGAATTTTCTAAAATGTTCTTGGTCTTAAAAGATGGAAGACTGCATCTACGTATCTACGTATTTTAAGTAAAAATATCCACCACTATACAAATCAAACTAAAACTTGTAACAGTGATAAAATGAATATCGTAATTTTCACTTCGGTGATGTTTCCATCGGGATATTAAATCTAAATTTTTGTCTTCTTATTGTATTATCAAGATGTGTAAGTAATCTTACAGTATAAATTTTCATCATAAATATTTTGATGATAATTTTCTTGCTGAAATTCTGCAAAATATTTGGTTTTATTCTTGTTTCTTCATTTCTTTCTTAGTATAATTTTATGACTTTTCGAATTATTTCTTCACTTCAAACTTCTTTGTTTTGGTGTCTATTACTAAATGCAAATTATTGGCTGGAAAATTATTAATATTTTTTTCATTCTTGTTACTTTCCTTTCCTTTTTAGTTTCAGCAATTTTACAACATATCTAATTATTTATTCACTTTAAACTTTTTTCTTCCTATAAATAAATTATTTTTTATGTTGAAATCAAATTTATTTTATTTTTAGTATTTTCCAGGCTTTTTTGTTTCATTTTAAATATATTTGAATGTATTCCATTAATAAAGGGAATATTAATTTTCTAATTGATGCGCTCGACGGTTTATGAAGCCACTGAATGATTTTATCTATTGGAAAATGAGTAGTTTATGGCTATCTTGTAGAATTTTCTTTTAGGAATCAAAGCTATTTTTTAATATTTCTTTGCTTTTTTTTATATTTAATTTTCCTTTTTTTTATGAAAGTTTAGAAACTGGATATCTTGAAATATTTCTTTACTTTGCATTTCGTTGTTCTTAAAAAAAAAAGGTATTTTTATTTATAAAATCCAAAATCTTCTTAATTTCGATGTCATTTTAGTTTATTTTAAAAATGTTATTTCATTAGATTTATGTTTCAGTGAACACTAATAATGTAAAAAACTATTAATTTCTTATTAAGCAATCGACAGTTCTTGAAGACATAGCATTAATATCTGCGTTGGTAAGTACTTTATTGTTTGTTTTGCAATTATTTCCTGTAGCACAAAAAAAAGTTATTAATCTTTCTCTAGCTCTTCAACATTTCTTTCCTTTCTTTTTTTTTATTTTCAAAAGCTTTATTGCACGGGGAAATATTTACTTTTATACTTCTATATTCTTAAAACTGTTAGCTTTAAATTTAACACAATATTTTAATAACTCATTTAATTAATATTTTCGACAGTTATTTTGTTGTTTTAAAATTATTGTTTTGAAAGAAATATATTTTAATTCCCACTACTAGTATATAGAATATTAGTTTTCTATTCGATAAACTTATAACTGGAATTTTCTTTTTAATAAAGGCCTGTTTATTTTTTAAAGAATCTCTTTTTAAAAGCTTAGAACTTTTTTTTTAATATTGATGCCCCGCCGAACTTTATTTTTTGTCACAGGGATATTCTGCATTTGCTCCTCATTTTCCGTTATACTCGGTTCTGAAATTTCAGCGGGAATTTCTTTTTTTCTAATAATTATCTCGTCCGCGTAAATTATCATTGGAATTTCTGTATCACTAACATCGATGTTATTTTCTTTGCGTTCTGCCACGGGCCCTAGTTTGGGTCGGAAGGATATTTTTTTCTTATTTATTCGATGTCTTTGGCGATGCGTTCGCGCAAATGCCCGGTTTGATGGTACACAAAGACGAATGTTTTCGGGCGGGGCTCTTTTTTAATACGCTTTTATTAGTTTCACCTGTATGTTTGTTTGTATGTATGTATGTAACTGACTCTTTGCCCGATTTTGCCCTACTTTAAGCGATCCGATTTAATTTAAACGTTGTAGGACCGACGACACTAAAATATTTTGATAAGTTTATTATCTCATCATGATTAGGATCGCCAGGATTAGTGATTAAAACACACAGCCTTTGAAAAGTCATCTTGATCTGCGCATTATTTTCCCCCTGGAGATTTGTTTCTCCTCATACACACCATTTAAGCTGCAAAGAAACATTTACAGACATCTTTCAGACATTCAAACCTACGTGGGACAGCGACACAACGGATAACGCGCCTGACTACGGATTAGAAGATTCCCTGTTCGAATCCTGGCTGGCTTCACATATTCGCATTTAGCCTTTGTTTTACTCACAATTAAATTATTGTAAGAACCCGTCCTCCGTACCGGGATCTCATTTAAATATTATAGTTTAAAAACATGCTTTTAGAGTTAATCAAACTAAAAAGTAAAAAATAATTGTTAAGATAAGAATGAAATCACTGAAGAGAAAATTAATGTCACTGTCCTAAAAGCATGGGGAACTCGATATCAATCGTTATAATTTTTGACTAGTTTCATTCCGAAATGCAGAGTTAGTTCAAAAATGTCATACAAAGTACCCCAAGCTTTTAGAACAGTGACATTCATTTTCTCGTCAGTCATTTTATTCTTATGTTAACAATTATTTTTTACTTTTTAGTTTGATTAACTCTAAAAGCTTGGTTTTTTTTTAGTTTTTTTAAACTATTAATTTATTTTTTACTTTTTAGTTAGATTAACTCTAAAAGCGTGTTTTTTAGTGTTTTTAAACTATAATATTTAAATAAGATCCCGGTACGGAGGACTGGTTCCTACAATAATTTAATTGCGAGTAAAACAAAGGCTAAATGCGAATACATCGAGCGAGCCAGGAAATCTCCTAATCCGTAGTCAGGCGCGTTATCCGTTGTGCCGCTGTCCCACGTAAGTTTGAATGTCTGAAAGATGCCTGTAAATGTTTCTTTGCAGCTTAAATAGTGTGTATGAGGAGAAATAAATCTCCAGGGGGAAAATGATCGCCGATCAAGATGACTTTTCATAGGCTGTGTGTTTTAATCACTAATCCTGGCGATCCTAATCAGGATGAGATAATAAACTTATCAAAATATTTCATTATCGTCGGTCCTTGATAAGTCTACAACGTTTAAATTAAATCGGATCTTTAAAAGTATGGCAAAATCGAGCCCAAAGTGTCAGTTACATACATACAAACATACATACAAACAAACAAACAAACAAACATACAGGTGAAACTAATAAAAACGGAACACATTACTTCAATATAAGTCATAATATATCTGTGTTAAGATTCTATGGAATTAAAACACATTTGCATTTGAAATAATATATTATCTGGTTCATTTACACGAATGGAAATCACATAATTTCGATGAAAGGGAGGAAGGAGACCATTGCACTATGTTATCCAAAAGATAAATAATTTTTTTCAAATTGTATTGAATTATTTAAATATTTGAAAATTATTATTTTAATAAAATTCATATATTAAGATGAGAACAAAAATGAACTTCAGCATACTAACTGTTACATATAAAATAATTTCAAAGAAGTTGTATGCTTAGAAAAACTAGAGATTTTGTTTTATGTCATTTAAACTGTAAAAAAAAAAAAAATCTACGAAAAATATTACTTCTTAACTGATAAAAATACGATATTTTAAGATCGCCTGATGTACAAAGTAAATATCCCTGTTTAAATGCATAAAATAAAATTGAATTGACCCGTGAATAATGTTTAGCAAACAATAGTATTAACTGTGAATTATTTACACTATTGATGGAAAATGAATACAAATTGAACTAATTAATGAATCGGCGAAAAAAGATGAAGTAGCGCGGGTAAGTGTCAAAATACCTCCGTGAATTTTTGGGCAAATGAGAAAAACCAGAAATATGGTTCTTTCAGAAAAGTTGAAGCACAATTTTCAATTTGTGGAATAACAGCCGAGGATACAAAATTCAACAACTTAGTTTCGCAATTAGAACCTAAATTTGTTGAAAGTTTGTGGGACATTATAAGTGATGATAATAGAACAAAATATACCGCTACTAAAGCATGTTTGCTGAATACATTTAAAGAAAGCGAAAATAAGCGTCTTCAGAGAATGCTGACAGGACTTGACTTGGCAGATCTTAAACATAGTCAACTTTTACAAAAAATGAGAAACCTGGCTACTGATGGAATAACTGATAAGGTGCTAACAACATTATTTCTACAAAAAATGCCTGATTCCGTGCGGAATATTTTACTAGTTAGTGATGAAGGAATTGAGAAACTCTCATTAATGGCGGATCGTATTCTTGAAATGCAACCAAAACAAGAACTTTACTGCGTAAGCAATAATGTTTCATCAGGATCAGATGCCATAACTGAGTTACAACAACAAATTACATCTTTGGAAAATAAACTTGAAAAACTGAGTGTCACAAGGAACTCTCGTTCCCAATCAAGAAATAGAGGTCGATACTCTTCTTCTCATCGAAGTACGTCTCGCAATCGCTATTTTAATCCTTCTGGCAAATACTGTTATTACCATTTTCGTTTTCGAGAAAAATGTTTTTCTGATAAATGCAAAGCTCCATGTGCATGGCAAAATAATCCTTCGGAAAACCAGAATCAGCAACAGAATTAACGGCAGACTCTGCTGCTGAAAATACAACACATTGCCGTCAATTCCGTCTATTTGTCAACGACAAAAAAATGGGTTTACGCTTTTTGGTTGATAGTGGAGCGGACGTAAGTCTTATTCCTTATACTTCTAAACACAAATTTATTAGTGACTATAAATTATATGCTGCAAATAATACTGCAATCGATACTTTTGGTACAGAAATTTTAAATCTTGATCTAGGTTTACGCCGAGAATTTCAATTCCCATTTATTGTGGCCAAAATTAGTAAACCTATACTAGGTGCAGATTTTTTAAATAAGTTCAATTTATTAATTGATATAAAGCATAAAAGATTAATTGATGGTGTAACTAACCTTGCAGTTTATGGTGACATTGCACCCATCTCTATTAATGAAAGTGTAAATACAACGAGCAGCTTATGTAAATATTCTGATTTATTTTCTATGTATCCCAATATAACAAAACCAAATTTTCTTGTTTCAAATGTTAAACATAATGTAAAACATCATATTGTAACTAAAGGACAACCTATAAATTGTAAAGCAAGACAATTAGATCCAAAACGGTTGGAAATAGCTAAAAGAGAATTTAAATATATGCTAGACAATAACATCATTAGTCCATCTAGCTCAGAATGGGCAAGTCCATTACATATAGTAACAAAGAAAGATGGTTCTTTTCGTCCATGTGGTGATTATAGAAGATTGAATGATTTAACTATACCTGATCGATATAACATACCTCGAATCCAGGATTTTCAACATATTTTAACTAATAAAACTATATTTTCTAAAATTGACATTACTAAAGCATATTATCACATTCCTGTAGCAGATGAAGATAAGGCAAAAACTGCCATCATCACACCTTTTGGACTTTATCAATTCAATGTGATGAGTTTTGGTCTCAAAAATGCCCCTGCAACATTTCAAAGGTTTATAAATGAAGTTCTTTATGGTCTAGACTTTGTGTTTCCATACTTAGATGATGTGTTGATCGCCTCTTCTTGCGAGGAAGAACATCGTTCACATCTTAAAATAGTTTTCCAGCGTTTAGATAAATATGGTCTACGGATTAATATTAGCAAATCAGTTTTGGGAGTACCTGTAATAGATTTTTAGGCTATCAAATATCTGCGGAAGGTTCACAACCTCAACCTCAAAAGATCAAAGCTATCATAGAATATCCATTGCCAGAAACTATGCACGAATTACGTTCCTTCTTAGGAATGATCAATTTTTATCGTAATTATATAAATAATGCCGCAAAAACTCAAGCCCCTCTACATGAACTTTTGAAAGGATCTACAAAAAAGATCGACGCAAAATACCATGGACCGATGAAACTAGACAAAGTTTTGAAAAATGCAAACAAGATGTTGCTCAAATAGCGTTAATGGCATATCCCAACTCGGATTACCCTCTGGCACTTCTCACAGATGCATCTGATTGGGCTATTGGATCAGTTATTCAACAAAAAGAACCAAATGGATGGAAGCCAATTGCATTTTTTTCTAAAAAACTTAATGATGCTCAGAAAAATTACAGCGTTTATGACCGTGAACTTTTAGGTATATATTTATCCATTAAACATTTTAAGCATTTACTTGAAGGTCGAGATTTCGATATTTATACTGATCATAAGCCGTTAATATTTGCTTTTAAGCAAAACAATGATAAAGCCTCCCCCAGACGGACACATTACCAACGGTTCTTATCGGTTTGTGAGCTGCTCTACATGAGGACTGTAAGTATACAATTGCTGAAATGGTTTATGGAAAAACTATTAAATTACCAGGCGAATTCTTTGAAGAATCCAGATTGCCAATCTCTGATGATAATTTTGTAAGCAATCTCCGAAAACAGATGGCCGACTTAAAACCATACCAATCCAAAAACAAATGTAAACAAAAGATCTTTATTCCAAAAGATTTGTACACATGCTCACATATGTTTCTGCGAATTGACAGAGTTAAAAAACCTTTAGAACCCCCATATGAGGGACCCTATTTGGTATTGCAAAGATCCCCGAAAAACTTTCTTCTATCAATTAAAAATAAACAAGTTAATATTTCAGTGGATAGATTAAAACCGGCATATGTGTTACAACCTAATGAACATCTGAATCCAACGTCATCAAATGATCATACATCTTTGCCGAGTGAACAAACATTTATACCAAGTCAGCAAGTTGCACAACCAAATACAACAACACGTTGTGGAAGACAAGTAAAACTTCCTGTTCGTTTCAATGACATTATTGACTTTTCTTCAAACTTATAATTCATCCATTCCATTTTAAAAATTAATTTGATTTATTGTATGTAAATGTTTATATGTAATTGTATTTGTAATTATTTTGTGCAATTTCAATTTGTATCAATGTGTATTTGTTCGCTATTATTTGTATAGATATATTAATTCTTCTACCATTTTCAAAGTAACGTAACTTTGTTACTGGTAGGGGACTGATGTAGCGACACCTATTGATGGTAAAATGGAATACAAATTGAACGACTTCTACTTTCACTGTTAAAAAAGGGAATTTTCCCGCTAGAATGAAAACAAGAACGTAGTTGGCGTTAGAAGTAGAATAAAGATGCTGTAATTGTGAAAATTGATTATCGTCTTTTATTTTGCCGTATGGATTTTAATAACACTACGCAACCTTTACAAAGCCGCCACAAATGAATTCGCCAACGTACGGGTTCTTTTAGTTGTTCTCAAATGTTAATTAAGTTATCGGTGCTTCAAATAAATCAACTTTTTTGAATTAATTATTGACTATTTTAGTACACATACTAGGAATATTTAAAACTTTGTACAATATTTACAAGTTGATAATAATGCCACACATTCTAATCTCTAATGCCTCTCACACTTCTAGGATTACGTCTCTCTCTCTTGCTATCCAAGCACTCTTTCAAACTCGCACTTCTTTCACCCACTTAACTTGGCATCGCAGCGCCCTCTAACAATCATTCATTCCTCTTTTTTCCACATACTCCCCACCTGTACTCTTGTTAAAGGGTACACACAATTGCACATTAAATTTACACATTATTAACACATTATAAACAACACATAAAAATAACATCATTAATGAAATCATAATAATCATCATAACATGAAATTAAATGAGAAATACAAAATTCTAGACTAATAAATGCAAAGAAATCAAACATTAAAGTTCTAAATAAAAGTTCAAAATTGCTAAAATAATAAGTTCTAATAAAAAGTTCAATTCTATAAAAAGAGTTCAAAAAGTTCAAATATCTGAGTTAAATTTCAAAAGGATATAATAATTGTACGGCTCTTCTTAATTGTCTTTTGGGTGTGCGAACAATGCATGCTCGTACATGGCCGTCTCTTCCTACGATCACTTCTTCAACCACTCCCATATCCCAGAGGAGCTTAGACTTCTTAGGTCCTTCCACAAGAACAATGTCCCCGGACTTAAGGTTCCGCTCCGACGAAGGATTAGTAAAATTGTGAGCAGTTCTCAGTTGCAAAAGATATTGATCTTTCCACTTAGTCCACAGCTGTTTTAAAAGTCTGGACTGATATAATTTACGTCTGGTCAAAGTCTCTCTATCAACAACTTTATTGAAAATCTCTAGGAAATGTTCAGGAAGGCCGTTATCACGTCCTGGAAGTAAGAACTGGGAAGGTGTGAGACAACGTGGCTCACCCAACTCATTCGTTTCATACGTTATTGGCCTGTTGTTTAAGACACATTCGAGCTCAGTCATTATTGTTGTGAGTTCTTCGAAAGTCAAAAGGGCCTTGCCCAATATTTTTCTCAGAGGGTCTTTGATACTCTTCATCAGTCGCTCCCAAAAGCCTCCCCACCATGGCGCACGTTCAGGGATGAACTTCCACGTAACACCCTTGGACGATATGAACTCTTGAACACTTGGATCTACGATAATTTTCTTAAACCCTTTGATTATTTCACATGCACACGAAAACTTTTCGCGTTATCTGAGTAAATCACTTTGCAGCCACCTCTTCTTGATAAAAAACGTCGAAGAGCAAATATGAAGCTTTTCACGGACATGTCTGAGACGACTTCAATATGCACCGCACGTGTAACTGCACAAGTAAATAAGGCTATGTACACTTTCTTGCAACTTTGATCTCCTGCTTTGATAGTTATAGCTCCCGTGAAGTCAATTCCTACAACAGCAAATGGAGGACTTTCGACGACACGATCTCTAGGCAGTTGTCCTGTAAGTTGTTTGGCAGGTTTCAATGCATATTTATTGCATATAAGACACTCACTAATAACCTTCTTGACCACTTGTCTCCCTCTAGGTATCCATAAATTATTCCGGACTCTAGATAAAGTTGACACAACTCGCGAATGGAAGGTTTTTACATGCTCGCTCATTATAATTAAATCAGTAAACTTAGATTTGGGCAATATTGCAGGATGTTTCTCATTGTGAAATAATTCTGCTTGCTCCAAACGTCCTTTGACACGCAAGATTCCTCTATCGTCTACATACGGTACTAAGCTGTACATTTTTTAATGAAGAGGTACTGGATGGTTTTTCTTTAAAAGCTGAATATCTGAACAGTAATTGTCCAATTGCACTCTTCTTACCCAGTATTCCTCAGCTTCTTTAATATCTGCAGCACTCAACGTTCCACTCTCGCAAGTCTTTTTTCTTAGCTTGGCAACAAATCGCTTCACCCAAGCTGTAACTCGAAGCAATTTTCTCAGATTGCTGAATTTATTTTCATCCAAGATCATTTCTGTCTGCGGAAGAATTGCATGAACAGAAGTATTTAACCTCTCTAGTTTTTGTTCGTCAGTCACTCTTTCAAATTTTTGTCGTGGCCACTGATTCCTACTACCTCTCAACCAAACTGGGCCCTGCCACCAAACACTATCATTCAACAATGTATATAAATTTTCACCACGTGTTTACTTATCTGCTGGGTTTTCTAGACCTGGACAAAATTTCCATCTGTCAGGAGATGTGCAGTCCTGAATTTCTAGCACTCGGTTCGATACAAACTGTTTCCATTCACGTGCCGAACCCTTTATCCAACACAAACAAATTTCTGAGTCTGTCCACAAAAACACCCCGTCTACCAAACCACAAAACACTTTTGACAAATACTTCCACAACCTTGCAGCAATAAGGGCTCCCATTAATTCTAACCTGGGAAGTGAAAGTTTCTTCAACGGCGATATTCTACTCTTTGACATTACAAACGACGTACCCACTTCTCCTCTCAAATTCACATACCTAAAATAGGCGACCGCTCCATATGCTACAATAGACGCATCACTGAAAATATGAACCTCAACCGAATCCAATTTTCCCACCACCTTCGAAAAATAGCATCTTTCTATTTTCATTTCACCTAATACCTCAATCTCCGCACACCACTTTTTCCACTTTGACTCTAAATCTTCCGGTAACTTCGAATCCCAATCTAATCCCCTCTCCCAAATCTCCTGCATGAGCCTCTTAATTCACACAACAAACGGTGAAAGAAACCCAACTGGATCGAACACCTTAGCTGCCGTACTCAAAACTGACCTCTTAGTATTTTCCAAGAATTTAAAACTCTCCAACAGTGATGTGACATCTACCCTCAGCATATCCTCCTCCAAATTCCAAACTAACCCTAACACTTTCAACTTATTATCTTTCTCAAAACTATTTTCTTCACACAAGCCATTCTGAATCCACAAATCATGCAACTGTTTCGAATTGGTGTGTAACTTCCTTAAATTAAAACTTGCATCACTCAAAATAGATACCGCGTCTGAAGATAGATTAAATGCTGACTCGACGTCATCTGCACCATGACACAAGTCGTCCGCATACAAGGAACCATTAAGCATCTCAAAACAACTTTTATTCGTTTCCGAATATTTCCCTATATGATATTTAATGGTGGCACTCAGCAAGAATGGGGAACAATTACACCCAAACACTACTCGGTTCATTTGCATAATTTTAAAGTCCTCGCTATCATCATCGGGATACCACAAAAATTTCAAATACTTTTTATCGTCCTCTGCGATCCCAATCATTAAAAAAGCCTTCTCAATATCACCGCAAAACCCTATCTTAAATTTTCGAAATCCAAGAATGATATCTAAAACACTCGGATTTAAATTCGGTCCTTGATCCAAACAATCATTTAATGACAAATTCCCCTTTTCACAACTACTGCAATTAAACACCATTCGGACTTGGGTACTCAGTTTATCCTTGCGTACCACCGCTCGAAAAGGCATAAAATATCCCTTTTCATTTTCACCACACTCCTGTATAATATTATGCTCTTTCTGATATTTAATTACTTCCATTAATTGTTCTTTCACAAAGGTATCATTTTTTAACTCTTTCCGCACTTTATTAAATTGCCTTCTTGCTAAATCAAAATTGTCACTTAAATCCCCTGCATCTCTTTTCCATAACAATCCGGTCTCATATCTATTGTCAACAAACTTTAAATTCTTTTCAAACCGCTCAATGACCTGCTTATCACTTTCTTCAGAATCACAAATCCCTAAATTTTCAATCTCTCACATAGCTCGAATCCCTTCCGATAAATTCTCCTCACTTTCGTCACTACTTCGAATAAACAACCCAGCTGATTCTTTCCCCACAGTCCGCTCATTAAACTCGCCATCTCTCCCACTTAGAGTCCAGCCAAACACCGATTCATATAACATCAAGCAGTTGTTTAAACGATGCGTTCTCCCTGTCAAAACAGCACTTAGATAGTCATTCCCAATTAATATATCTACTCTCCCACTACTGGCCCCACTGTCTGATAACTCAAACCCTTCATTCTGCAATAATTCAACCATTCTTGAAGATGGACTAGAAATCTTAGATGCGCAGATGGTTTTGGTTGCCAATGCCTCAAGGGTAATAACTAGGTCACTGTTGCAGTTTTTCAAAGTGATTCGCTTTCTTTTTAGTTCTGATACTGAAGCTTCATTAGACGCGAAAGTAAAGATTTTTAATTTCTCTTTCCCTACGGTTTTTAATCCAGCTCTTTCAGCTATGGATTCACAAATATAAGATCTCTCAGAAGCTGAATCACAAATTATTCTTACATTATATTCACAATTATTATTTACTATTTGCGCCCTCAAAGTCTGATAGTATATTGTTTGTTTTGGAATATCTTTACTCGGGTTTCCGGGAAAAAGGAAACTAACGTTGGTCTCCGATGCTATTTCCTTTTTATTATTTTTGCTTTCGGATGGCACCACAGAATGTGAATAACATAGGCATTCTAAATGAGATTGTGAATTGCATAATTTACATTTAACCCATTTCGCTTTGCAGAGTGGCTTCTTGTGACCCTTTTTCAAACACCTCTTACATTTATATTGATCATATAAAGATTTACGCCGCTCTGACATTGACAAATGACAGTTTTTTGATTCGTGGTCTTGAGGACAGAAGTCACACACTTTTTTCTCTACTATGGTATTTAGTGTTGATGCAGAGAATATTTTCTTTTTGGCGGGAACATAATTTTTACGATAATTTTCAAAACGTTTATCTTCACTTCTCTTAAATTTTGAATTATTAAAACAAACTGTCTTTTCTCGCGCTTCTATTTCTTTCTTAATACAGGACAGTAAACTTGTCACTGTAGCTTCACTCTCGGAATTGTGGCGATTAAATCGCAATACTAAATCATTTGGGATGCACTTATATAAAATTGGTAATAATAAATTACCATAAGAGTTAATGTCCACTTTAAGTGACTCGAGACATCGAATTTGTATAGTAATTTCATCGTACAATTTTCTTAAAGTAGAAACATCACTAGAATTTCTAACCGGCTCTAATGAAAGGAGAACATTCATATGAGTACTAATTAATATATCTGTTTTCCCGAAACGATCGGTTAAAATATCTATTGCCTTTTTATAATTGTCCGCTGTGAGGGGCAGTCCACTTATAGCAATTAAGGCTGAATCAGTCAGTAAGGTCTTTAAATAATTGAATTTTTCTATATCATTAAGATTATGATTATCATGAATAACAGATGTGAATTGCGGCCAAAATTCTTGAAATCTCGAGATATCCCCATTAAACTTCTCCAAATTAATTCGGGGGAGTTTCGTATTACACTCCTTTTTGATTTCACGAGTAACTACATGAACTTTATTAATTTCGTCTTTACCGACTCACTCAAATATCTATTAACTCGCGACTTATATTTTATAATTTGTTCACTGTATTCTAGAGAATTTTCCATTTCAGTTTCTATTTCTGCATCTGGGCTTTGAAAAATAATAATATCATCTAAATTCCCAAGTTTCTGTTCTCTCTCAATTAATATAGTGAGCGACTCTTGTAAACTCTCAGAATTAGGGTTTGCGCTTGCTAATTCCTCATCTATTTTCTTAATTAATTTTGTAACATTTGTTCTTAATGAACCTCTAATTCTCCTATTTTTTTCAATAGGTTCAGGATGTACTTTTAATTTCTCCTCTTCATTCATTTTCCTAGCAATCAATGATAGTCAATTAGTAAATAAAAATCTACTCACCCCTCTTCTAGATCTTGAAATCACTTTAAAACACACACTACCTTTTTAGGCCTCTTCCCCTTTTTGGGCCTCTTCTCCTTTTTAGGCCTCTTCGCGACGTCGATGCACCAAAAACTTATGACGAAAACACTGTAGAAGAAGAAATGAATTCGCCAACGTACGGGTTCTTTTAGTTGTTCTCAAATGTTAATTAAGTTGTCGGTGGTTCAAATAAATCAACTTTCTTGAATTAATTATTGACTATTTTATTACACATACTAGGAATATTTAAAACTTTGTACAATATTTACAAGTTGATAATAATGCCACACATTCTAATCTCTAATGCCTCTCACACCTCTAGGATTACGTCTCTCTCTCTCTTGCTATCCAAGCACTCTCTCAAACTCGCACTTCTTTCACCCACTTAACTTGGCGTCGCAGCGCCCTCTAGCAATCATTCATTCCTCTTTTTTCCACAACTGTTGTGACAAAACAAGAGCAGTTTCCTGCCTTAAAATGCAATACACGGTAAAAATATCTCTAAGTATCAGATATATTTTCTTCGATAGCAACGTTGATGTTAAAAACATTTTCACAACTGATAGAGATACGATTTTAGATAGCTTTGCTTTTCAATTCTATAGTATTTTCTTGGAATTTTTCTGATTTTTTACTACGCTCGCAAAAACGGCTTTATAAAAAATTCAATAAGGTCACATCTTAAAAAACTCCTAAAGAAAGAGATTAAGAAAAAGAATTGGTAAAGAAACTCGAATAAAGAAACTGCTAACATAGTAAGTGTCTTAACACGTTCTTTTTATTTCTTCTTTCAATCTTAATTTACATTCAAAGTGGACTAATGCTAAACCTTGAGTCCTGCATGTTTGTAATTCATTTCATATCGGTTTGTCGATCAATGTCAGATGGGCTTCTCTTCTGGTGGCGATAGAAGTATATTAAGGCAATCCCACAAATGTAAGAAAATCTTCTAGGTTATTAATTGAACTCCACAAATCAGTTTCAATTTGCATAAATAATTATTGAAATTTTAAAATGTGTTGTAAACATTGATTCTGTAAATATTGAAAATCCATTTTAGGTGTAGAGTTTTATCAGTTTTAATATTGATATATTAAAAATGGCTTTAATAAAATGTACTGAGTAATATATATATACATCATTCTGAAGTGAATAATTTTACATGTATATATATGTTTTATTTTGTTATTTTTGGTATAGTCTAATTTTGTATACAAAATTTACATGTTATAAAATTTTTTGCATTGTGTAGTTCATTCAATATAAAAAATCATTTCATTTTTTTCTTTAGTATTTCCATGATTGGATATATATATATAAATATATATATATATATATAATATATATATATACACTGAAGTGACAAAAGTCATGGGATAGCAATATGCAAATTTTCAGATGGCAGTAGCATCACGTAGAACAGGTATAAATGCGCAGTGCTTGCGCAGAGCTTTCATTTCTGTTCAAGTTATTCATGTGAAGAGGTTTTGACGTGATGATGACCGCACGACGGGAATTAACAGACTTTGAACGCGGAATGTTAGTTGAGCTAGACGCATGGGTCATGCCATTTCGAAATCGTTAGGGAATTCAACATTCCCAGATCCCCTGTGTCAAGAGTGTGCCGAGAGTAGGAAATTTCAGGCATAACATCCCACCATGGACAGCGCAGTGGTCGACCGCCTGCACTTAACGACCGAGACCGGCGACGTCTGCAAAGAGTCGTAAATTCTAACAGACAAGCAACACTGCGTCAAATAACCGCAGAAATCAATGTGGGACGTACAAGGGACTTGTCTGTTAGGACTGTGCGGAGAAATTTGGCTTTCTTGGGCTATTCCAGCAGAAGACCGACTCGAGTGCCTTTACTGACAGAACGACATCGCTTGCAGCGACTCTCGTGGGCACGTGAGCATATCGGTTGGTCCCTAGATGAATGGAAAACCGTTGCCTGCTCCGATGAGTCACGATTTCTGTTGGTAAGAGCTGATGGTAGGGTTCCAGTGTGGCCCAGACCCCACGAAGGCATGGACCCAAACTGTCAGCAAGGCACTGTTCAAGCTGGTGGTGGCTCCGTAATGGTGTGGGTTGTTTTTTCATGGCATGGACTTGGTCCTCTGATGCGACTGGACCGAACATTGACTGGAAATGCTTATGTTCAGCTACTTGGAGATCACTTGCAGCCATTCATGGACTTCATGGACCCAAACAACGATGGGATTTTTATGGAGGACAATGCGCCATGTCACCGGGCCACAACTGTTCGCGATTGGTTTGAAGAACATTCTGGACAATTCCAACGAATGATCTGGCCACCTAGATCGCCCGACATGAATCCCATCGAGCATTTATGGGACATCATCGAGAGGTCTGTTCGTGTCCAAAATCCTACACCATCAACGCTTTCACAATTATGGACGTCTATCGAGACAGCATGGCTCAATATTCCTGCAGAAGACTTCCAACGACTTGTTGAGTCCATGCCACGTCGAGTTGCTGCACTTCGCCGGGCGAAAGGAGGGCCGACACAATATTAAGAGGTATCCCATGACTTTTGTCACTTCAGTGTATATATATATATAAACATATACTGTGTTTTTAACAAATCACTTTTAGACTGAAAAAGTGTTCATTGTTACTATTCATTATACATTAGTTGGAATTTGATTTCGTTGGCCTTGTAAACTTAGTATTTAGCTAGTAAAATAGTTATGTGGACAATGCGTTTCTTATTTAATAACAATAAATTCAGTATTATTAACAAAAGATGATATACTAACAAATGAATGGATTTCTCAACTATTTTTCCAGCCTTCTTTTTTTATATCAAGGCAAATATACTTTGGATGAAGCACAATCAGACTCATATTGGACGTGGATCAAGGAAAAAATCGGTTTGTGGCTCTTAAAAAAAATGAGTAAAAATTTGTTTTCTCCACTTTGGGAAGTAATTGAAAAAAAAAAAAAAAAAAAGGAAAAGATATTTGCATTTTGCAACAAGTTTATTTTGCTTTTCAAAATCAAAAATAAGATAACTTCTACTATTTTCTCAATGGCCCGAATATTTATCGTATTAGAAAGATAAGCCTTTTTATATACTTTAGAATACAAGTATATAAAAAGGTTTATGTTTATAGCTTAAAGATAAAAAAACGTTGATAGCTTAAAGATAAGAAATGTTGATAGCTTAAAGATAGACATTGATTGAAGCTTAAAGATAAGAAATGACTTGGTCGCTTTTATTAACATGGTTATCTAATCAGTATTCGTTTTTTGCGATTTGGACACTGAATGATAGATAAGTTTTTGAAACCAGAAAAATTTGTCCACGATCTCTCAAGTGTGGGAGCAGAAACAAAATGAAAACAACGTACGAATTTTCTCTAATTTTATGAGTGATTTAATTCTTTAGCATTGAGGCAAGGGAATGAATTTTATCTACATATTTTGAACAGAAGGTTCTCTTTGGAAAAACTTTAGTTCTTTTTTGTTTTCGCGAAATTTTGACAAACTCTCTATGAGGCAAGATGATCAGTTGATACAGGTTGGGTTTTCAATCAACCCAACTCTCGGGCATTCCTTAAAGAGATGCGGACAACCCCACTTAATCTTGTTTTTAACTTTGTCCCTCTTTGTCTTATTTTATTTATCTTTTTTTATTCGTAATTCTTAGTTCCATGATGAAAATAGTTGCATTTGAAGCACTGGATTTCAACCGGTCTTCTATTGCACGTTCAACTCTTACTGTAAGATAGAGCAGTCTCCTTAACTCGACTATTTTCTGATTTTCAAGAGATCTTGGAAGGTAGCCAGACAGTCACTTTGAAGCTAAGGAATTTTTCTTTCAGTGTGACTTCATTGTATGCTTCACTGGTATTGATCGGGAGTTCTTTAGTCATGGCCTTGATGGGAATCAGTTTAAACCAATCAATTTGTTTTTCCACCAGGATTGAAATTAATTCTTATTTGAACTCTTTAGTAGGAGCAAAACGTTTGACATAACGCTTGATTAGGATCAGTTCTTTAAAATGTTCACCTATTAACTGAAGGATTTCTAAGTTGCCCTGGTCGTAACATTGTTGGAGGCAAACTGAATTGATTTTCCGGAAAGAGTACTTCATCTGCATTTATCCTCGTTGAGAATATCGAAAGAATTTTGTGTAAGGATTGGTTTAATAGGAGACATCTTTTGGGGTTTCTTGGTCAAGTGCTTCTACGTTAGATAGGTAAAGTTGTTGTCCTTTTTCGTGTCCGTAATTTCCATATTTTGATTTGTACTACTTGGATTTTCATCGAGAATTACTGATAGCTCCATGGGGTCATCGGGAAAAACAATAGGTCAGAATTCCTATTCTGAATTCGCTATAATATAATAAAAATAATATAATTTTCGAATATTATAATTTAAAAAGTATGAAAGGGTTTCGTTAATATCTCTGCAAAATTGCGAAATCCGGTGTTTTCTCGCGAAATCACTTGAGCCTTAAGAAAGGTGGTTGTTTTTCTCCATTGCAGAACATCTGTGAGTGATTTTGAATTGGTAACAGGGAACTACAAAATTGCAACAGCCCATTTCATGACCACTCTAGATGTAAAGAACTCAAATAGTCCAACAGAAGGGGTCAAAAACAATTACAAACTTTTCCTCCTAGTGGATAGTGGCCTGATTGCCAATTAGCTAGCGCTCTGCCCTTTGGTACCACAGGCTTCAGGTTCGAACCCCGGCGGTGGAATGGATGTTTGTTAGTAGTTCGGAATCCACGTTAAATTGTAGGTCCCGGCCTAATTTGCCCAAGGTGTGCACTAAATGGCTTTAGAGCTATAAACCAAAACAAAACCTTCTAGGGGGCGGAGAGAACAAAATGCAAAGTCACTCACCACGTTCTATACAAGGCCTTACTAATGGCATCGCAATGGATACCATCTGGTTTTTCCTTCATCTGCATATCTTTCCTCTCTGAATACATGATGGTGCTTTCAATATCTGCAATACTCAAGTGAGGACAACAGAAAATCTACACTCTACACTTATTCAATAACATTTTGAAAATGTTTGAATGGGTATAGGAATTATTTTCTTATATGCTTATATCTATCAACGTGTTCTCAATGATGGATGTTAATTTTTTATTTTTTATTTTTCTGGAAGGTGTTTAATAAGAATTCCTACAAGACGTTTTGATTGTTGCTCGTAATCAACTGTGGTTTCTTACTGTAGGTGAAACAGCCCATTTCCATATGGATGTCAGCAATTACCTAAATAGCATTTTTGGGTAGGATAAATTAAACTTATTGGACAGATCCAATGATCACCCTGATATCCAAATGTATCGAACTTTTATTGCTTTTCACAGATTCATATGATGGCTCATTTATGAGACTATAGTTGGCTCTGTTCAGAAACTCGTCATTCGAATATTCATGACGGCTGCAGGCGTAAAAGAGATACCTGCCATTTTTGAAACGTTTCACTAACTATTCCATGCTGTCAAGCTCTCATTACAATTTGTCGTAATGTTGAGCATTTGTTATTAAAATTGTTTGAAAAAGCACTTCACATTTTTTAGTTTCGAGGTATTTTTGTGTGTGTTTACACTGAAGTGACAAAAGTCATGGGATAGCAATATGCAAATTTTCAGATGGCAGTAGCATCGCGTAGAACAGGTATAAATGCGCAGTGCTTTCGCAGAGCTTTCATTTCTGTTCAAGTTATTCATGTGAAGAGGTTTTGACGTGATGATGACCGCACGACGGGAATTAACAGACTTTGAACGCGGAATGTTAGTTGGAGCTAGACGCATGGGTCATGCCATTTCGGAAATCGTTAGGGAATTCAACATTCCCAGATCCACTGTGTCAAGAGTGTGCCGAGAGTATGAAATTTCAGGCATAACATCCCACCATGGACAGCGCAGTGGTCGACCGCCTGCACTTAACGACCGAGACCGGCGACGTCTGCAAAGAGTCGTAAATTCTAACAGACAAGCAACACTGCGTCAAATAACCGCAGAAATCAATGTGGGACGTACAAGGGACTTGTCTGTTAGAACTGTGCGGAGAAATTTGGCTTTCTTGGGCTATTCCAGCAGAAGACCGACTCGAGTGCCTTTACTGACAGAACGACATCGCTTGCAGCGACTCTCGTGGGCACGTGAGCATATCGGTTGGTCCCTAGATGAATGGAAAACCGTTGCCTGCTCCGATGAGTCACGATTTCAGTTGGTAAGAGCTGATGGTAGGGTTCGAGTGTGGCGCAGACCCCACGAAGCCATGGACCCAAACTGTCAGCAAGGCACTGTTCAAGCTGGTGGTGGCTCCGTAATGGTGTGGGCTGTTTTTTCATGGCATGGATTTGGTCCTCTGGTGCCACTGGACCGAACATTGACTGGAAATGCTTATGTTCAGCTACTTGGAGATCACAGCCATTCATGGACTTCATGTACCCAAACAATGATGGGATTTTTATGGATGACAATGCGCCATGTCACCGAGCCACAACTGCTCGCGATTGGTTTGAAGAACATTCTGGACAATTCCAACGAATGATCTGTCCACCTAGATCGCCCGACATGAATCCCATCGAGCATTTATGGGACATCATCGAGAGGTCTGTTCGTGCCCAAAATCCTGCACCATCAACGCTTTCACAATTATGGACGTCTATCGAGACAGCATGGCTCAATATTCCTGCAGAAGACTTCCAACGACTTGTTGAGTCCATGCCACGTCGATTTGCTGCACTTCGCCGGGCAAAAGGAGGGCCGACACGATATTAAGAGGTATCCCATGACTTTTTTCACTTCAGTGTATTCCTCTATACGTCACTTCTTATACATTCCTACACATATAAAAAAATATTTTAATAAACATACCACACCTCAAAGCTTGATTTTAGAATATGTAGACTAAACATACTATTTTACATGTTATCTTGCTTTATTTTTAATTCAAGTCATTTTCTTTCTTTTTTTCCCCTTTAAATAACGATACAAGATAAAATACCTATTAGTGAGACAAAACAATTAATTTGTATAAATACTTATTAATGCAAATTATATTTTGTTTCAGGGTAATATACGAACAGCATTTAATGGCTATTAAATTTTGCTTAATGTCAATATTTAGTGGTCCATAATTTTGGATTTCTTTAAATATGTATATGTATAAATTAATGGAGCCAACGGCCGTACCATGCTGAATATACCGGTTCTCGTTAGATCACCGAAGTTTAAGCATCATTGGGCGCGGTCAGTACTTGGGTGGGTGACCACCTGGGAACACCGCGTGCCGTTGGCATATTTGGGACCTGAATGGCCGAGTGTCTAGCGCTCTGGCGCTCGGTGCCACAGGTTTCGGGTTCGAATCCCGGCGGTGCCATGGATGTTTGTAGTGGTTCGGAATCCACTTTAAGCCGTAGGTCCCGGTCTTCTATGACTGTAAGAGCGTCACGGAGCAAAAGTCAGGCTTCTACCTACGGGTGCTCCATCACAACAGAAGCTGCCTCCTTCCCCTTCAATCATGAGTCCATATGGGCTCGTGGGCTTGGCCAGCCAAGTGGGATAAGAAACAACAACAACATAAATTAATGGAGTATTAGAGTGTAAATTTCTTCTGAAAATGGAAAAATTTTTATGTATGAAACGTTATAAGAGAAATAATTATTCAAAGTGAAAAAATTCACAATGACATTGTGTTACGTAACATATTCTTAGTAATAATTACCAAAAATAATTCATCTGATTAGAATTAAAACTACAAAAGAAGCATTACTCTACTACCATGTTATATTTACGAGATACACTGACAAGATTATTAGAAATTATAATTTATACTTTTCGTATGAAAACTCGTCATTGAGTATTTGGGAGTGTAAGAAAACACTGGTCATTATTTCTTTTCTATTCAAACTTTCATTCACAAACAATTTGAAGACAATTAAACTTATTTATGTCTTTATATCGTCATTGCACAAGATAAAATAAATAAATGAAAAAGATAAAAAAAAAAATCAAGCGGCTGAGCAGATATACATTCAACGCATAAAATTTATATTTTAATGTAAGAAAAAAACGCATAACAGCAATATTGAGAAATAAAAAAACTGTAGAATTCCTTTAGAAAACTATAGAAACGATTTTCTCTTGAAAAATCTCATCGCCTCATTTGTCACAATCTAAAATTGACTTTGCTTTCTCCAGAAGATCTTTTAGAAGAATTTTACATTATTTAATTATATTATTGTTAGCTCGTGAAAGAAATTTAAAAATTATGAGTATGTTGTAAACCAAGGGTGGCCAGCCCAAATGATCTTGTGGCCACTTTGGAAATGCATCAAAACTCCGCGGACCGCATATAAAATTATATATCCCAATATTAAATCACTATAGAAATTTTTTTGGAGTGAAACATTGAAACATAATGAGTTATTACTTTAATGTTTACTATTATTCTTAGATGTAAAAATAGATAATAGAGAGTTTTTGCATACCGTATTTTGGACGTCCGTTAGCTTTTTCTCCATAGCACGCATGCTCATAGGAAACATTATTACAGATACGCATGCGCAATTTCCTATGAGTATGCGCGCTAGGGAGAAAAAGCTAACGGACGTCCAAAATACGGTATGCAAAAACTCTGTAATAATAATAATAATAAATTCACATTGTAAATAAATATATAACACTAAAATTAAAGATAAAAAAATATATAAATATTCTGAATGTAAAATGAAATATAAATTATATATAAAAATATATAAAGATTTCCTGTCACCTAAAATTTCACCGGAAAGTAATTTTCTAATTTCTTCAATGGAAGATCAGCCCGTACGTTTTATAAGTACGTTTTTTAATTGAGTATAAAGATCGGTGGTATTCGGAGACACAATAATACCGCGAACTGTAGCTACTTCTTCTGTTGCCAAGTGGACAACACAATAGTTAAATTTTGTATGACTATTTGTCACTGCTTTTGGAACACAAAGTTCGAATGCGCTTGCATACATAATAAATCACAAAGCGAGATAATGACAATTGTATGAGGGTATTTTTACAGCATTTACTTCAGACATGATAATTTTGGTTTAGTATCACTTAATAAAACGCATATGTAAAAAAAAACAGAGGATCAAGTTTACATACTGTAAAATAAGTATTCAATAATTGCAAAAATTATATATTTATAGGTGTGTAATCCCATATCCACATCGATTTCTCAAATGGCACATAATCCAAAATGATGAAGGAACTGAAATTCTTTCTAATTCGAAACTATTCGGCTGGCTCGTCCTAGTATCCTATAAGGTCAGCAATATGTATTTGATGATCAAGACTCATAACAAATAAAGTGTGTAAGAGCTCATGCCATTAAAAAAAGATTATATTATTTAATCAGCTACTTTCTACAAACATTCGTCAACGGCCATTAGTAGTTTCCATTAGCATCTAGCGCGTTATTGACAAAAATTCTTATCTTCCAGGTTGCAATATATTAGTAAACATTAATTAAAATGCGTGTGTGTGTATGTGTGTGTGGGGGGGGGGGGGTAGTATTTAAGTATGATGATCCATTATTCAAATCGAAAAGTCTCGAAAAATAATTTATATTTTATAAGATAAAAGAAATTTTGATATACAATGTGGTAGGCCGAAAGAAAAGTAACTTTATTACATGCGGACCATTGTTCTATATATCTCTACTTTATATAAATATACAAATAACAATTGTATTTTAAGTTATAATGAATATACTTTTATTTTTCTAAAGAAAAATATATCCTGTTAAAGAAAAATATTGGTCCCTGATGGCCGAATGACTAGTGCTAGGACACTTGGTGTGGCAGGTCTCTGGTTCGAGTCCCGACGTTGCCATGGATGCCTGTAGTGGTTCGGAATCCACTTTAAATCATAGGTCCCAGGCCTAATAGGATTGTTGGGCGTAGGACTCACAACCCTGCCCCATAAAAAGTAAACATCTCCTGTCTCGAAATCTGCCAACAGACAGACATCCTTGGCCCACCATGGGGTTGCTGTGATGAAGAAAAAGAAGAAAGAATAATATTTTCTCCTGTAGTTTCTTAAAAAATTGTCACGAATTTAAAGTGTTTGATCCAAACACATTTTAAGTAAATGATAAATTTATAATAACCCTGGATCTCCAAGTCGAAACCGTCAAACAACTTAAATGCTCTTAGAATTTCAGGAAAGTTTTTTTCCTCGAAGTTTTCCCAAAACTGGAATGGTTTTACAAAGCATTCTAGAGGATATCTGTATAATGAATCCTCTTTCAGGAGGCATAAATAACGTGCAGAATTTTTGGTACCAGTCTCAAAAATGATAATACCAATAAGAAATGCTAGATTTATGGTTAGTTTGAGACCATAAATCCAAATTCAGGTCCAGACGATAAATCCAAACTCAGCATCTTCAGTACTGATATAAAGCACAGACGTAATTTTTGTTCAAATATCTCAATATTCAAAACTCACTACTCTCGCAACAAGTCAACCAAATTTTTTCTCACGAAGCCAAAACGCATACATGTCCACCTGGGCTAATTCCAAAATAGACTTACGTTGATAATTCCAATTGGGACTATTTTCGTAACTGTAGTTTCGGTATAGAACATCCCTCGTCCAATAGAGACACAGCGCTGATCCACTCTACGCCCAGTCGAACGTTGTCAGACCAACACTTGCTATCACTCAATGAACTGCTATCTTTCTTTTAACCTTTTCTCTCTTGCCAGGTAACAAAAACAAATGCACAAAGGAAATTTAACTTTCTCCTTCTCTATTCCACATATATAAGAGTAATTGGTATTCTATTTATTTTCATTTATATTTAATTTAACATTTCAATTAAATTTTTCATTTATATTTAATTTAATTTTTTTTAAATTTTTATTAAGGCAACTTTTATTAATAATAGAACATTAACTTAATAATTAAAAAACTGGAGGTGCGTGTCTTCAGCCCTTAGTACTCCGTAAACATACACTTCCTTTAACACTCAAATCGAAAAAGTTTCTAAACCAAAGTATCTGGAAATAATTCTGGATAAAAATCTTTTTCCACCAACATGTACAGGAGAGGTCTCACAGTGCGCTAAAGAAGTTAAGCATCTTAAGAAGACTTCATAGAACGAAATGGGGCTCGGGATCAAAAAAAAATTGAAACCCACCTACACAATTATTATAAGACCAATAATGGAATATAGTTACCAATCTGGTCCCAATCTTGTTCTTCTTCAATAGAGAAACTAAGTAAGATACAGGCTAAGGTGGGAGAGATAATGTCTGGTGCAGTCTCCTCCACCCCCAACTCCAGAATATAAGAGAATTGCAGCTTGGACTTGCTGGAAGCAAGAAGACAAATGCTAACAGTTAAATTTACAAACAGTGTCGAAATATTTGACGATCAGCGTATTTCCTGCCAAACTTTCACGAACTGGAATCGTAAGTTAAGGGTAAAGAGATATTCTCTACTATTGTTTGATAAGAGAAAGAATTCACCTAATGCCTGAAGCACTCAGAATTATTAAGGAACCTCCATTCCATAGGACAGTGCCTGAAAACACCACACTAGTCCTTGATCCTTTTTTCTTTTTTTCCAAAGGCTAAACTAAAGGAATTAGGAAACAAAACAATAAATTTTCTTTCATCACACAATCACATCACTGACTACATTGATGTATCATCCGACTCAACGTTTAGTAACTGAGTAACGTTTAGAAACTAACATTTTCTGTTTTGCTGCTTCCCAATGGGAAAAGAATTGAAGTTGCTGCCGGTGCTGGAAAAAATACATCAAACTTCACGGGAGAACTGCTGGCCATTCACTTGAAGCCTATCTGAATCTACCTACATCACAGTAAATGAATGGAATTACAATCTTCACTGACTCAAGGATCTTTTCTGGCTCAATGATTGATCCTTCACTGGCTCAAGGATCTCAAGAATCTATCTTTACTGATTCAAGGATCACTATCTTGACAGACTTCTCTACATTGTAGGCTCTTAAAAAAGGTTTCTCAAGTATGATCTTGAACATTATATCTCTTTTAGAAGAAATCGACTGCTTATACAAAATGAGTATCCTATAATGGATCCCTGTTCATGTGGATTTGGAATTTAATGAAATTACAGATTCTTTGGCGAAGAACGCCAGAAGTCTGGATCAGATTCCCCTTCCTATTTCCCTTACAGCAAATGCCTTGGCAAAATCTAAACTTATAATTACATCTAAGATCAAAACTAAATACCAAATTATGGAACTAAATGTCGACAGAAAAACAGCTACTACTCTTACAGTATTAAGGATGTTGCACCACAAAAATATGAAAATTTCTGCTAGTGGCATTAAAAAATAGAAAAAATGTGGCAACTGCCCTGATGTCGCGCTTACTCCTCATCATGCCTTTGATTGCCTAGCTATTGCAGCTGCCATGTATTGTCTGGACCATCCCTCGGAAGAGAATTTATACTCCGAGCTGGCAATCAGCATAGTCAATATTATTCAGCAGCGCTACGATATTTGATTTCCTTGTACTCTTCAGGGGAGACGACAAAAATATTCTTTAATTAAAAGCATTTGGAATTTCAACTTCCATGTGGAATAGGTATTAGAATTTAATTTAACTATTTGAAATACTTGCAACATGTTTCGTTTTTGCTTGAAATTAATACAAATTTCATTTTCATTTACGATTTATGTAAATTTTATCAAGTTTTTCAAACAAGTTACAGTTTCAGTTTTATGATATGTTGGAAATAATGCTCGGTAGCAGAGTTGTCTTTTAGAAAAAGTAGAATAAGCATGTAGACTACCTGGAGGTGCTTAAATACTTAACCATTCATTTCTCTACAGGAAAACAATCCATGATGGCTTAATCTAATTGTAGAGTCTCGATTTTAATTTAATTTTTTTATTAGCAGATTTGCTACACGCAAAATTATTCATTTAGGAAAGAACAAAATTCAAGGAAGACGATGAGACACATTATGATGGAAAGCATGTATGGAATAGAAAGAGTTTATATATTTGATAACTTCTAGTCTATGTTTTATTAGTTAATCTACTTCAACATGTCTTGATTTGACAGTATGAAATAAATGACTGTAAATAAAGTTTGTTCTAAATTTAGAAACGATTAGAAATCCAATCCACTTAATTTTTCTGAAACATACAATTAAATAAAATGTTGAATAAAAACAGTGATTTATTGTGTGATCTAGAATATAGGAATAAACAGTGATCTAAAACAGTGATCTAGAATATAGGAATAAAATTATTTTTCAAATATTGGTGTGAAGAATTATAAGGAAAATCTTCGACTTACATAACTTATTCATAAAAAATATTATGATTTTTATGCAGTAAATTTTTAAGAACTCATGATACGAATGTATTAAACTAATAGAGTTATTAATTAATACTGTGTAAGATAAAATTTTAAAAAGATTGAATCTAATGGAAAATATAAGATGTGCATTTTATCAAGTAATTCCGTGAAATATTTAATTATCTACGTGATTTATTCCTGAGACGGCAAATTATATCTTAGTTTTGGAATAATGAAAATGTTATGATGGGTAAAATTGTTACTAACAAAATAATCACCACAGTAATATTACTATATAATAATTTTTACTGTAATTAGATGAAAAGTAGATTGACTGTAAACTAAAATTTGTACAGACCTAACAAATAATTAAATGCTTTTAATTCAATTCAGTTCATAAACTTTACGTATAAAATATTATATCCAATAATAAAATTTTTTTATATAAATGATTTTAAAATAAAAAAATTATTTATATTTTATACATTAAATTTTACATATGATTTGAATTGTTTTTAATGACTCGCTTTTGACCAGTTTTATTTCCTTGCGTTGTCTTTCGGAGTTCAGCAACAAAAGCATTACTCATAATTGTAAGTTAAAGTTTGTTCGCACCATGTATAGTGTGTAATATTGACAATTTACCCATGACAAAATCCGCAACTAAATCCGTGTTTTAAGAAAATGAATTCCGATGTGAACCGGAAAGGTTTGTGTATTAAAGATTCCTAAATTTTCTTACAATTTAATGTATCAATTATATATTATTGTTATTACGTAATTAATTCTCTTTTTTTATCTGTAGTAATGGCCATCCAGGCTAAGAAAAAGCGATCGAAGGGACCGAAATCAAAACTAAAAGGAAGAGCAGAAAATTCAGATTCTCGAAAATTGTAAGTCAGCTTAGTATTATTTAAACTTAATCTTGAATTGCTCTTTATTCTTTCACAGACTTCGTTTGTAACCTTGCTGTTCTTCGTTTGTGTACATGTAGGTTCATATGAATTATGTTTTGTTGCATTCGTGTTTGAAGAAAGTTTTTGTTATTTATTTTATTTATACATCATCCTATCGGATTTTTTGATATTTAATTTATTTAAAGAATACGCTTTATTGTAAAATCGAAAGTGAATTATTTTGTTCTGTTATTCTTCTTTCTCAGTTTTTTTTTATTTTTTTTTTTTTATTATTATTATTAAATCACTTTCTAGAAATTAAATCCTTTAATTTTCATTCTAAAAGGTCCAGTGCAAGAGAGAGCAATTATAACATTGATAAAGAATTAGATGAAATTTTAGGTTCTGATGATGATGAACAAGAAGATCCACAAGATTATTGCAAAGGTATGTGTCAAGTTTTTTTTTCTTCAGTAATATCATCTAATTTAAAAATTATTTTAAAATATGTTCATTATGTGTGAATTCTCTTACTGCAGGTGGTTATCATCCTGTAAAAATTGGTGACTTATTTCACAGTCGTTATCATGTCATTCGTAAACTTGGCTGGGGACATTTTTCAACTGTCTGGCTATGTTGGGATTTAAAGTAAGCTATTTTGAAAAACTCTTTATTTAATATTAAGAAATTCATTCTGATTTAAAATTGTTATTAGTTGAAAAGTACTACTAAATCATATAAATTTCTTATGACAGATGCGAGTTACTTCATATTTTCTATTTTCAATAATATGAAATTTTATGATTATATAAAGTTGTAAAGAAATTATATACTAATTTTCTGTTTTTAAATATCCTTAAAATTTAAAGTCGGTGTAATTAACACTTGTATTATCTTGAAACGAAATAATTAATATAAGTTTTACATGGATTTAATTATAATTTAATTACATGGAGTTTGTTATAGTTATATTAAACTCGATGTAAATTTGTATTTCATATATTACATTTAAATCGCATTGTAATAATATTAAAAATTATATGTTCTGTGTATTATTTTAGTGGGAAAAGGTTTGTAGCGCTCAAAGTGGTAAAAAGTGCAGCACATTATACAGAAACAGCTTTAGATGAAATTAAATTATTGCGCTGTGTAAGTAACTTATTGATATAGTATAACTATATGCATATATTTATTTATATCTGCATATACTTATTTATACATATATACTTTTTACTGTATAAATTTCTGTCATTTATCATTTTTAGGTACGTGAAAGTGATCCAGATAATTGTTATAGAGAAAAAGTTGTACAGTTACTAGATGATTTTAAAATTTCTGGTGTAAATGGAACTCGTATCCTTTTTCTTCATTTAAATTTATTTTTTAATTCTCTACTATTTTTAATCTTTAGTGGACATTAAACATTTGAAAAAAAGAAAGATAGTTATTGAAATACTTCAAAATTCTCTGTTAAAATTAAAGTGAATTACCAGAATTTTTCTTATATTTCCAAGACAGTGGCATGGTTATAATTGAAAATATTTGATCAAATACTGTTTGGTTTGTATTATCAATATTTAAAATAAATAATTTGATTTACAAATCTCGTTCAGCATTGATATTTATATTGTGAGATATTGTATCAGCATTTCAGTGATTTTTATTTACTTGATTTAATATGATATTTAATAATAAAAAAAAAATCTGTAAATGTAGACTATTTGTTTTATACAGTTTCTGAAAATTTTTGACTTCAGAAAGTTTCAGTAATGGCTATAATTACCACTCTGCACATTCCTCTTGATTTAAATTTGGCATTAATGTTGGTGGTCGTTTTCACTAAAAATAGTGGTATCTGTGTGCTTGTCACTTACATCCCTTCCCATCATTACTGAAAAGTTTCATTTATAGTTGGCATTTTTGTTATGTCTGGAGTTTCAAAATAAAAACAGATTACCAGTCTTTTTAATTCATTTTAAATTGTGAAAACTTTTCAATCAATATAAGTAAAACTCAAAAAATAATTATTTTTGTAAATATTTTATTCTTTCTGTTATCAGCAATCATAGTAGAAAAATAATTTTTATTTTCAAAAAATGTTTGTTTTCCTTTTAAAAAAAATATATAATTTGGATTAAAAATTTCTTAAATACATTTTTCCTTAATATTATTTCAGATGTATGCATGGTGTTTGAAGTATTAGGTCACAATTTACTGAAACTGATTATAAGATCCAATTACCAGGGTATTCCACTAGCCAATGTGAAGCTTATAGTTAGACAGGTAAAAAAGATATTTTGAAATAATTTAATATACAGTTATAACCTGAAGTTATGTGACAGATGGGTTGGATGAAAAGTGCTTAAGTCCAGGAGTTGATAATAAGTTGGAGTACAATATTGGATATAAATACTTATAAATTATTTTTAATCATGATTAGGACTAATGAAAGTATTAGATTAAAAGAAAAATATTTAATAAAATTGTAGTTCTTTATACAGTGAACTTTCTATAATTTCTAGCTTTTAAAATTTTATATAATTTCATTCTCATTTGCTACTATTATTTTTAAGACAGGCAATTTTTCCTTTACATCATTCTATAGCCTTTACAATTGAAATAAAATGTTGGACAATAAAGAAAAGAAAAAAAATATTGATGTTAAAAAACTTTCTACTTTCAAAAGATAGCTAAATAAATTAAAGTTATGAACTGTGGCATAGAATTAAAAACATGAACACTAATTGTGAATTAAAATTTGTCCTTTATAATGACATTATTTTGATAACTAAAACCAAAATAATAATAGAACATTTTAAGGAAAATAAAGCACTTAAGTGAGAAAAGAACTGAAGATAGTGGGTAGCAGTATTATTAATTCAAGAAATCAAGAACCACATAACTTAAAAATTTGGATAAGTCTGGATATTATTGCATAATTTGGATTAAACAGATATTTTAATAGATTTATGAATTAATGTATTAAACTTTATTTTTTTGAACACCTAATTATATTTAGTCTATATATAATAAGTTGTTCTATGATTGATATTTAAAAATTATCAGAGAATTATTTTTTAAAGAATTTATGTCAAAATTTGGTTGTAGGTTCATTTCCTGGAGTATATTTCCCTTACTTAAATGTTATAGTAAAATAATTATTATGAAAACAAATGAATAAAACAAAATAATTAGAATTAATTGTTATATAATGATATCGGAATTATAAAATGTTAATTTATTGAAAAGGAAGGTGGGAAAAAGTAGAAAATAGCATAAACATAAAAGATATGGGAAATGATACTGGTGGTTGATTTTACCATAAGATAAATTATTTTTTATTACATATTAAGTTAATATGTTTAAAGTTTAGGTATAAATGTGTGCATTTTAAAATAGTATTAATATATATATCTTTTGAACATTTATTATTTTTTCCCCATTTTTAGTTTCTCAACTTTAACCCCTTGGGAACAAATGTATTCAAAAAAATTCTTGCATGTGGAACAGATTTAATTTACTGATGTGTGGAATAGTAAATAAAGGCAGTATATTTTGCTTGAGAATTCAATTATTTCAGCAATATGTATACATAGTAATAAACTTAAACTTTACACTTTTTTAAATAAAACGTCTATAATATACCAAAAGTCATCATTCAGGACTTCTTTCAAACATCTAAAGTTTTAAGATTATGACCTAATCTATGCATACACATAGAATTGATCCCAGCTATTGCACAAAGTCATTTTACATCAGCAAGATTTTTTTCCTTCCAAATCTAAAAAATTCTTCAGTATAACTGCTCAGTAAGTGTCTGGTATGTCTTTGAAATCTAGTTAATATTTCACTATCATCGTCACTTTCCAATTTGTTATTGTCATTTTGTAATTCACTATACTCATCATCATCATATTTCTTAGTCTCTTCTTTCATTATCACTTTCGTAAAATATATTATTTGTGTCTGACATTTTGCGGCAATCTATCGCAAACAAGGTTCACTGAAGCACTGGAAGAAATGTCTTAGTGAAGAAGTGTCTTAAGTGAAAACTCTTATAACTATTACAAATCAGTTGTGCCATTAATAAGAATGTAGGTGTTTAATTTTGTCCTAGTTTGAATGATGAATTAGACTTGTCATCCATAAATTCGGCAAAACTAGTACATGGCGAAACTCAGTTGTCAAATGTACCCAAAGGGTTAATTTTCTCACATGGATTATTTATTTAGTTATCTTACTTATCTTTGTAATTATTTTTGTGATAAAAATATATAATATTTAAGTTGTGAAATACTTTCAGTTGATAGTTATAAATCTAATGTTATAATTTTATTTTTATAAAACTAGTATATTTAATCAATTTTAATAATTTTTTGTATCAAGCTTTTGTAAATAAATATTAACATTTATATATGCATTTCAGTTTGTTACTTATATTTTATGACTTATTATTTCAGGTTATTGAAGGCTTAGATTATTTGCACACACAATGTAAAATCATACATACAGATATTAAACTTGAAAATATTCTCATTGCTGTTGATGAAGTTTACATTAGAAAGTTAGCATATGAAGCAACTCAATGGCAAAAATTAGGGATTCGCCTTCCTGGTTCTTTAGGTATTTTTTTTTCTTTCTTTTCAATATTTCATTATGCACTTGTAATTTAAAGCAAGGTGTTATTTTTTGTGATAATTTGAATAATATCTTGAAAGTTATTTGATTTTTTAGTTAGCACAGCACCTGTAGAATTGAGAGGCCCTAATCCTAATACCAAGATGTCTAAAAACAAAAAGAAGAAGATGCGCAAGAAGGCAAAACGCCAACAAGAACTTTTGGAAATACAGAGGCAACAACTGGAAGAAGTAAAAAAGAAGGAAACTTGTAATCAAGTAAGAAAGTCTTTTTTAAATATGTTTTCTTTTGTTTGTAATATGTATCCAAATATATTTTAGTTTTTTTTTCATATGAAAATTTTAAAACTTGCTTTATTCTTCTTTATTTAAATGTTTTTTCAAGTTTTCAATGCATGCCTTTATTTTCATAAGTACATTATTTGTATTATGATATAGATTTACAGTAGACTCTTAATATTTTTTTCTCCCTAATCAAGAACTACTTTTGTGCTGTACCACAAAAAGTAAATGTTTTTAAAGTGGATTAACTGGGGTTTTTTTTTTTTTATTATTATTGGATTTTTTTATCGATTAAACTGTGTAACATATGACTTTTTATTAGTTGTACATACGGGTAAAAAAATAAAATCTATTTATATTTTTAAATTCCGCTTAATGATATAATCTCTTTTACTTTTAAGAATTCTAGTTTTGTTGACTATTTTGAATCTCTTTCTTACTAGTTATGGAAAAAAAAAAATTTTAATTCCCCAGAAAATCAGTTATCTTGACTTTTTGCTATACTATTGTCTAAGCATAAGATAAGATGCCACTTAAAACTCTATATTATCATATAAATTTAAAATAAAAAAGTTTACTTTTTTTAATTGTTTCAGTAATTAAAATTCATCTAAATGAAATTCCTTTAGTAATAAATTAAAATTTATTTTGTGATAATCAGGACAGAATTGGAGATGCTGATAATGCCGAAGGAGATGGGGAAATATTAGATAATGACAGTAGGTGTAATGGGAGTTCTGATGATAATTGTGGTAGGTTTTTGTATTAGTCAAAAGTTCTATTTTTAGTCTATCAAAGTAGTAATTAAATTAAAATAAATTACTATTCATTAATATACATTTAAGAAATTGTTTTATTTAAATTTACTTTCTGAATCTTTTCCTTTTCTTTTTTGTAAAAAAATAATTATCTTATTATATATTAATAGTTAAGTCAAATTAGAATTTATGTTTGAATAAATTGTATATACCTAGAGATGACTGGAGCAGTTTAAAAAATTTCTATTGTAGATATATTATTAAAAACATTTCAAATTTTACTGTAGATTAAATATAAAAATGTGTAATTAAATAGAAAAATTTTACTACCACTATATAAATTGTATATGGTTTATGTGAATTGTAACTTTCCTCCTTTCCATGATTTAGCATTCTACCAATTTGATCAAAAGTGTTGATGTTGGAAAAATGAAAGATAAATGTTCTTATAAATTAAATGATAAAAAAAAGTACAAATGTCTATTGCCCATTATCCTTTGCAAAAATTTCCATGATATATTTCTTCTGGGGTAGATGATCATACTGTTATTTCTTTTACTAAAATATTTTGTAACTTTAAGCTTGTAGAAAGTTTGTCATACTTTGTTTAAAGAGTTATTGAACTTTCGTAATAGATCAACTGGTGTGAGATTTTAAGCAAATATTTTCTTTGCTGTATGTTAGCTTGGTGTGCATGGCCCTACCCAAAGGGACAAGTTTTCAGTGTTAGTGCACACTCTCACAGATGTGAGGATCGAACACTCACCAACAATAGAGCCACTCTGAATGTTTATGTACCAAATTTTATGGTTATGCCTATAGATATAGAATCGAGTGGCTGGTTGACTGAGATAGCAGAACTCTTGGGTAAGCTTTTGGACACTCATTACCTAGGGGTACTACTATGAGGACATGGTTGTGCTTAGCTTGCCTCTCCCCTCCATCTTGTTACCTTACTACTATCTCTTATAATTGCTAGCAAAAGGAAAACTTTTTAAAGTTGCTTGTCTTGTAGCATAACTATATTTTTATGATTACAACCATCAAAAGAAAAAAAGTTGCACTCATATATAGAGAAAAAAAGAAAATAAATTCATAGTTTTAATGTTCTGGGTTATGTATCTCTATTTTATGTATTCTTGTCTTATATTATAACATTTTTTATATTTTATTTATATAATATTTTGTGCATGATTTTCATGTAAAGTATTGTGTTCTGTGTTCTGGCTAAATATCTGTATCACAAAATCATTTTATGAGCATTGACATGGTTTATCTATTTCTCCTTCTCAAGACTATTGTAGTCCAACACATAGTGAAAGTATACCAAGGATTGGAAGCGTAGAGAGACCTCGATTGTCAGTTTCAGCTGAAGGATTGTGTAATGGTCATGAGGACAATATTGATGAATCATACTTAACATCAAGGGGTAGGCTGGAGAGATCAGAAAGTACTCTTACTCCTTCATGTCATCAAAAATCTAAAGAACCTGAAATAAGAAGAGTTGCTTCTTGTCCAGGTATGTTTTGGCAGAAAAAGAACTATTCATTTTTTCTTCGATCATTTTTCCTATAAACTAAATGCACTAGTATTTATATGAGATTTAAAACATTTTCTCATGTTTTCATCTGTTTTGCATGTAAAAAAATCCATTTGGAATGTTAGGGTTGTTTATAACGTTAAAATAGCACACCATTAAGTATGATACTGCCAATTCAATTAACGGAAAAGCATTTTTGATGTGCAAATATAACAACCAATGTAAAATAAAAATATTATTTCAATCACTAAATCTCTTAGACAATAAAAAAATATTCTATTAATGAACTGAAGAAAAACATCAATTGTAAAGAAGATAAAATTTGTTTAATCGTTTGTTGCTGTTTGATTTGATAAAATGAGATTTTAATAAAGATTTTCGTCTGCATCATAATTATGTTTTTACTTAATAAATTTACATCTTGATTTCTTGTCTCCTTATGCCTAAATTTATTTTTAAAAATCCAATGTAATAATTATTCCTATATAATTAAGATTTGTTTAATTTTTTCATCTTTTATTTTCATTAAAATGATTATAGTGTTAGTGTTATAACAATTGATTTTAACTGTGAGGAATACATAAATATGAAGATTATAAAGAGAATAGACTGAAGAAGAAAGAAAAAGAATTAATTTAAGATTTGAAAAGAAAAAGAGAAGCAGAATATCAGCTGAGAAAATTAAAAGCTAAAAAAATTTTAATTCTGACACAGCTCAAAAAGAAGCTTAAGGATTGAGGAAGAAATTGCAAGGTTCAAACTTTCGCAAAAGAAGCTTTAAAAATTTTTAGTTCATTTAGAACAGGACTGGTTGTTTTAAATCAAGTATTTTTTATTAGTATTTTAATAATTTATATTTCAATTTTGAAATTATTAATTGATTAGTAT
The DNA here is from genome assembly GCA_021605075.1 of Caerostris darwini. Classification (NCBI taxonomy): domain Eukaryota; kingdom Metazoa; phylum Arthropoda; class Arachnida; order Araneae; family Araneidae; genus Caerostris; species Caerostris darwini. Next base: position 341,879 of record BPLQ01005454.1, read on the forward strand.
TTGTAATTATTTGCATTTTAAGTATAATAGACAAGCAATAGTTATTTGTTACTTGAGTTATTAACTATAAATAAGTATCTTATGTCTAGCATTATTTAAAATAATACATTGTATTAAAAAATATTCATTCAGAAGTTTTGATTCAAATTCTTACAATTTGTTAAAAAAGAAGATTTGAAGTAATATTTTACAGTTTCTCCCTCTGCTTAAATATTTATTAACAGATATGCATAATTATACTATTCTTATATTTATGCTGCAGCTTGCTATTCTGGTTCTTGTGCAAAGATCACTTATTAGTTATTGAAATGTTTTTATGTTTTGAGCAAAGACCATAATTGCATTTACTGTTTACACAATTTAACTTATGTTGCGAAGAGTGAGTGGTTTTAATGTTTCTTAGAATACTTATGCAGTTTTTTGAAGCAAAGGATTTAGTTAAAATTTCCTGTATTTTTTATGTATAACAAATGTAATATACTGTTTTAATAAATTTTTTTTTTTTTTTTTTTTTAATAATAATTGGTAAAAGTGTAATGTATATTGTGTTCATACAGTGATTCTGAGCAAGGAGAAAACCAGGAAACTAATATAATTAAACTGTAAATTAGGAAAATGTTACAAGTTTAATTAGCGAAATTTTTTCACAATTTCTGCGGCCACCCTAATATATTACTTAAGTCATTCTGATTCTGCTGAAACAAACCACCCTCAATAGATTGTACCATTTCATTTTTGATCAACTTTTTGCAAACATAGTACTTGTCTTTAGAATAATTTTTATCTGTTAAAATGCTGATTCAAACTATTTTGTATCTATTTATGTGATATATCACAACACTGGTATTCTAATACCCATTCACTCCTCTGTAATTTATACCATGCCATGACTTTCATTATTGGTTTTTAAAGTATCTCCAGTAGAGCATTTAGTGTCACTTGCACTCATATGACAATTCTAAAAATTTTCAAATAACTTATAAACCATTCTAATTAAAGTAGTCAATATAAAAGCTTGTGCATTATTCAATTGTCTGTCAGGGACAAAAAATATTCTAAATTATATGAAAGCATTTAAATTTTTGCAAACTCTTATTTTCTTTTAAATTGTTAGGAGGTGTGTCCTACTGATTTGGCAAATTATCATTTCTAGTTATTACCTACTGTGAGTCTGAAACAAATTGGTGCCAACCTCTTTGTTAAGAGATGCTAAATAACATGATTAATTCTGTACGTTTCCTATTCTCTCTTATAATGTCATCTTTCTTTGTCTAAATTTTTCAAACTACCATCATAAAACCATATGTAAAAAAAAAAAAAAATCATTAAAATAAATATTTCATTATTCCTAGAAAATGATAAACCTATGGACCGCAAACCAAATCCTGTTCATGAAGTTTGTGATATATCTGTAAAAATTGCTGATTTAGGAAATGCTTGTTGGGTTGTATGTATTCTTTTTATATTTTAACCTTAGTAAATTTTAAGCTTATCTCTTCTAGTTATTATGTAATTAATGTTCTTAATAACAATATTTTAAAATTAGCTCATCAAATCTAAATTTCCATTCTTATACTTATTGCTGTAAATTTATCATTTAAATGTAATTAAATGAAATACATAAAAAATAACATTTTAATTAAAAATGCAGACTAGATTTAATGGTATTTTTCTAAATTATTATTTTAATTTTAATCTACCACATGATAACGATATAAGAATTAATGATATTGTGGATTATGAGTTATGATTCAAAGCTCATTATTAGTATGGAATGAAATGCTTTTCTTGTATTTAAGTATGAGAAATTGTTTTTTAAAAAGTGTAAGCTAGAAAAGGTTAAAGTAAAAATCAACGTATGATTTTTCTCTTAAGAAAATCAGTGTGGTAATACTTTTAGTTTTTCATTTCACATAAAAGCATTTTTTTTTTTTAATTGTATATATATATAAATTATGAAAAACCTTTTGTTAGAGTTGAAGTTGACTTAAGCAAAAGATACTTAATATTATACTGTATTTTGTTTAAATGAATGAATTAACAATAAATGTTGAGAAAATATAGTTATATTACTAAAAGTTAAATTTGAAGTACTATTTTTTTAATTTAAAAAATTCAGATATCTTTCATGATCAAATTTTACATGAATATTTGATTCTACAGTAAAATTTATTGAATTTTTTGAATATCAAATATATTTATGTAGAAAGCAAGATGTCTCGGTTACTAGTTTTATACATTGTTATTTGCATTCCATGAAGAAGTATATTATATTAAGGCTTTGGCAATAAAAAGGCATTTTTCATCTAGATTTTTTCCATATGGGGTGTCAATTTTTTTAACTGGTATTTTAATTTAGTTGTATGAAATTGACATAATTTGTTACATTAAAATGTCATCAAGCTAAAGGGTCAGTTATTATATCAGGCTTCTATCATTTTGGCTGACGAAATTTTCATCTTAAATGTTTTCATGTAAAACATATTTTCTTCAAATTTTTTTTTTTCCCCCTATTTCTTTACATACTGATCAGTTTTAATTATATATATCAAAGTAAAGAATGTATTATTACAGCAGACAGGCCATTCCATGTTTTTCTTTTAAAATTTGCATTTTTATGAAGCATATTTTATAGAACATTATGGATTTATTTTATGAAACATTATATTTTATGCAATTATATTGTATTATTGTTTAAAGCTAATTTTCTTGAAGTTATGAACCGATGTATTTTATGAAGTGTTGTAATGCTCCATTATTTTACAAATAACCAATTACGCAAACTGCTGTTGATCTGCAAATTTACTGTATGATTGCTTAAAATTTCTTTAATTTTTCATTTTGGCTTATATACTTTCAGCATCACCATTTCACTGAAGATATTCAGACTCGACAGTATAGATGCTTAGAGGTTTTATTAGGAGCTGGCTATGGACCTCCTGCAGATATATGGAGTACAGCATGCTTGGTAATTAATTCTGATTTCTTAATTATATTTTTTAAAACGTAGTTCACTAAATTCAGTAAACTTAATTTGTAAATTAAAATAAATGGACTGATCATTTCAATCTCAGTTTTTATTATATTTGTTCTTATTCATTTCATTCAATTAAGTGTCTTAAAATAAGATTTAATTATCGTGCAAGATAATTTTGTTTTGCCTTTAATATTTTAGTAAACAAAATAAAGATTTATTAATTTAGATTTCTTAAATCTTATTAATAAGTACAAATTTTTTGGAGGTCCAGTATTTATACCGTTTTTATCACTAAGTTTTTTTAATGTTTTTTTTTTTTTTTTAAATTTATGATTATAGGCATTTGAATTAGCAACTGGTGATTATTTATTTGAACCTCATTCTGGTGAAGATTATTCCAGAGATGAAGACCACTTAGCTCATATTATTGAACTCTTGGGAGACATACCAAAACATATAGCATTTTCTGGAAAATATTCTCGAGAATTCTTCAATAAAAAAGGTATATTATATTCCATGCATTCATTCATGAACAAATATATGTTTAGATCTTTATGGATTTCATTTTTTTTTAAAAAAGTAAAAACCAGTATTCTATCCCCTCCCCTTTTTTTCCCCCCACATCCTGTAACAATGTTACAAAAATAAAGTGAATATTATACAGCGTAAAATGTTGTACTCCATATAATTAAGTAATCTATACAATGTTATATTTACTAATATTTGTTGTAAGAAACTTGAGTGTTTTTAAATAATAAGTAGTGATAATATTCTGAAGCTCAACAATTTTCTATTCCAAATAAATGCTGTTTGTTATATATATATATATATATATACATCTATGTTAATGTATTTGTTCTATAAAAGATATAGCAGTGCAGTATTTTTAATGCACTGATTAATAGTTAAACATTTCTGGCATTTATGGAAGTAATACACTTTTATTAAAACTAGTTTAATAATAATCTCGTTTCATTAGCAACAAATAGATAAATTTTAATATCCCTACTTAATAATTTTTTAATTAAGTTTTTTTCTTAATCTAATGTGATATATAAAAAAATTTGATGTTTTAATTAGTTAATTTTCAAAAAACAAACATACACAAAAGCCTTGTAATCCATTGACACTGATTTATTTATTTTATGTATGTAGAGATATAATAGTTACATATATAAATATTTATAATATTTATGCATGTAAATATTTCTGTATATATTAGTTTGTTTTCCTGCATAAGTGTAGATGTTTACATAAACTGGTAACTCTTGAACATGATCATAGTTCAGGAGCATTTTTATCAAACGAAAAATTGAAATAAACTTCAACTATATTATTTCTTCTTTAAATTTTAAGCCCCAGGTATCTTATTTTAATGATCTATTGCTATTTTTATATGTTAATTGACATTATCTCAAATCACCTTAACTGCTTTCTTACAATGGTATATTCATAAATGTTGAATTTATTATAATTAGCAGATTTTTTTTATATGTGTTTGATCTTTTTTGTAGGAGAATTGCGACACATTACAAAACTGAAACCTTGGGGCCTCTATTCAGTGCTGATAGAAAAGTATGAATGGGACCCTTCAGAAGCAAAGGCTTTTACTGAGTTTTTACTTCCTATGCTAGCCTTTGATCCAAATGAACGTGCTACAGCTTCAGAATGCTTAAAGCATCCTTGGTTAGCCTCATGACTTCAAGACACCTTTAGCTTCTTTTACGACTAAATCCAAGAACTTACGGCAGTCATGCATTTCTTTAACATTAAATCAGATAAATCATTTGTACATGTTTTTGTCATAGCTCTTTCTTTTCAAACAATAAAGCTGAGATCTGGAATTATAATTTTGTAATACTTTTCAAAACGTGGAACAATAAGAGAAATTCAACCCAATGATTTTTGAAGCTTCATATAAAAGAAAATACATGTATTTGTTGTGTTACATTTTCTTTCTTATTGATATTTTGTGCATATCTCTTTTTCAAATTTTTATCTTATTTATTGGAAAAAAAAAAGTTATTTGTGTTTTTGAAAAAGAAGTTTATGTTCTGTTGTATAAAATGTTTATTCATTGAATGTATGCTAACTTAAAAAAAAAAAAAAAAAAAGGTTTGTTTGGTTGTTTGGGAGATGTATTTGTTGAACATGTCTTCTTACATTTTTTTATCCTGAACTAAATATATATATTGATGAAGTATACAGTTAATTGCATCTGATTTTTTTCATAGATTTTCTCAACTATTTTACGTATTATGTACAAGAAAAATCATCGTTCTTATTAAGATTAAATTGTAAATTTAGATCTATTTGCTGATCTAAATTAATAGCATTAAAAATTGAAAGATTATATATAATCCCATCTATATAATTAAGTGATACTTCTGTCACATGTTTTTGCTATAAAATTGGTTATTGCATAAAATTAAATGCACAGCTATACAAGATATGCTACGAAGCAGAACATCAGTATAAGCCATAAATTAAAAACTTTATTAGTAATTTTTTAAATAGTTTTTCATAATGTCTTTTATACAAAGCTAAAAATGTCTAGTTGTTAAAATCAAAGTATCAGTTCTTTATAAATCTGAAACTAGTAAATTCAGTGTTGCCTGAAATTAAAATTAAAATGTTCACATTATATCCTTGAAACTATGCAATTATTATAGCATAAATATTTTTGGTGTTATTGTATTACTTGCAATAGAAATTTATTTAGCTATTTTCCTTAGATTTATGTTATTTATGTGATCAGATTTCAGCATATCTTATTATGCTAGTCTGTAATCTTAGTAAGAAGAGAAAGTCCTGCATAACTTTGTACTCAGTAATCATTCTACATTGTTCTTGGATCTTTTTGTACAGGATAATTTTCATCTTTCATGCATTTTATGTTTTTTCATGTTGGTATGAGTGAATAAAGTATTGAGAAATGGATTTTTTTAAGAAAATTTCCACATTGTAATGTTTTCATCTCCCCATCCCATGGAGACAAAAAAAAAAAAAATGTAGAATTATGTAAAATTCATCTGTGATTAAGGTTTGTTTATGATATACTAGCCTTTATAATGGATGTAATTTTGCTTTAAATTTATCATTCAATAAAAAAAAAGGGGGATTTGAAAAAAATGTTTTTAGTTTTAATTTTGTTTTGATATGTTACATCAAGATTATCAAAAATTTCATGACATGGATCCATTATTTGCATAATTCAATTTGTGAAATCTGTGCTATTAAAATCAGAAAAACAAGCTCTTAAAAGTTGAGGACTTTAAAATTAGATGTAAAAAAATTACACAAAAATATCTAAAATACATATTTCAAGTTTAAGATCTTTTTGATTCAACATAATACTATAAATCATCTAACTTTCATTTTAAAACAGGTATTTAAATGTTTTCTTCAAACTTGCATTCACACAAGTTGTTGTTTTTTTTTCTTTTCCCCTCCCATATTATATAAACTAACTTTACATAAAATGCTCTGTTTGGACTCTGAGCTTGCATAATTATTTCACTTCATTCATTGAATGGTTTAAAAAAGCCTCACCAAAGAAAAGTGGTTTGCTAATTGGAAGAGATTCACTAATAAAAAATTTTCTAAAAGCATTTTAAACTTTTTAATGGAACATGTTTTGCAAGCTGCAATTATCCATTGGTCATTTGCCAATTCTGCTCTTAAATATTTAATATTCACTGAAAAGGATAAAAAAAGAACAGGATCTACCGATTCCCAACTGATTTATCTTTGATGATTTTAGTCATCACATATTTTTGTTTTAACCCGTCCATGGGCATGTGTAACTTTCAAAAATCACATGCAAATATATCAACATTTTGCCAAATCAGTTTTTTTCATAAGATTATGTATATATCTTAACTAAATGTTTACGAGATAATAACAATAGTTGGCAGCACTATCAACCTGAAATCAAGATAAATGCTTTGTAAGTTGTCTGCAGATAGAAACCAACTAAAGAATCTTGTGCAATTAACATTATTTGCAATTTTTTTGTTGTTTACTGAACATATACCTAAAATTTGGATACAAAATCACATAAAAATAAAGGAATTAGATTAAATAGAACATTGGGCAATTTTCTTTTGACAACATTGGAGGCTGCAAAAAAGCTGATGTGAAAGAAGAGAAACTTGTTCCAAAAATAAAATATCCCAAATGCAATGTACATCTATATTTAATATCAAGTGCAAATGGAATTTTACGTACAGAAGTACAAATATTGTAAGCCATAGTTTTCTCAAATTACAAACTGAATTAATTAAAATAAAATTGCTTAAACTGGTAATTTTTTTAAAAATTTGCATATATAGGTTTATAATTATTCAGGGGTGGAAAATTTGCTCCAAAATTCATGGCTTGCTACAAAAACGGAAAAATTCGAATTTTTGCGCCAAAAGTGAGATATTTCCTTTATTTTGATTTAGTAACCTAGAAAAATAGCCTAATATGAATGAGCTTATCTTCTAAGATCGTTATTGGAGGGGTAAGAATTAGCCAATGTTATAAGAGTTCTGTTTTTGCTGGTGATAGGATTTGTTAATTATGTCAACATTTACCATACGGCGAAAATTCTGTTGTGGCGCCATCTATTGTTCTTTATAAGAACAAATAGGATAAATAATTTGCTTGTGAACATATATTACTAAATGTTTCTACAATAATTGTACAAATAAATGTATTAAATTGACATTAATTCAAAATTTTATTAATATTTTACATTCGTAAATTATTCAACACCAAGCATAATTTTTTTAATCTTTTTTCTACAACTAATAGTATGTTTTATTTATTTTGTTAAATAATATTCAAATTTTAAAATAATTTTATTTTTAATACTAATTTAAAAATTAGCTGTAATCTGTCATTTGTAGGATAACAACAATTCTTTATTTCCCATTTATTATTGAACTGAATGTCTTCAGCATATTTTTTTTTTTTTTCTACAGAAAATCTACAACTATGTTATATCTAGAAATATCAAAATTCCCCACAATAAGATTTGTTAAATAATATTTAAAAACATATTTATGAAATTTATCTATATGTAATGATTGTTCATTCTCCTTATGCATGACATATTGGGGTTTCTTGTGTGCTGCATTTTGTATTTTTTTCTGAAATTGGATACAAATAATTTTAGATTTAATTTTGAACTAAAAAACACGAATTTGCTTATACAAAAAGAAATAACTTATTGTAAACATATAAGCATACTTCTAAATTTTAAATGAATCTTTTATTTCTTACTACCATTTATTTAAAATAATTTGTATTTTAATTAAATATCATATTTAATGTAAAAATAGCATACCAAAACAAAATTCAGAAAAAAAATTTAATATATTTTTTCTTTTAAATAATTCAATATTCATATTTGTATACGAAATCCGTTAAAAATTGGTACAATATTTTCACTTTTAGAATATTCATTCCTAAGAATTCCAAAATATTCGAAATTGCAAGAAGGATAAAGAAAAATTGTTAGCCATTAATAAATACACCCATTACTGTAATGTGTCCAATTCAATAATGGATGTATTTATTAATACACATTAAATAAAAAATTATTTTATTATCGATGCATTAAATAAAAAATTATTTTTAACATTTGATTCTAATTCTCTTCTTCAAATACATCAATAAATTAGTTTTGTATTGAATTTCGAATATCATACAAAATGATTCAATTTAACTCAACTGCAACAAATTTTGCAATTTTATTTCATATCAATCATAAAATTGTTAAATAATATAAAATTAATTAGTATATGCTTTGAAATCTGAAGCAGACCTGTTAATGTAAAAATTAACTGTTACGAAACCACAGAGAGAGAGAAGCGATCATATCACACACACACTTTACTAATAACGGTTTATCTGCAACTTGGTTTGGTTTATCACTCTGGTAAATAAATATATAAAGTAATACTTACAGAATTGAAAAATTATAAAGGCAGAGGCATAATTTCTAAGGAGAATGAGTATTGATGGAATGTTATTTTTAAATTTCCCCATTGTTTTGTTATGGTAAAGTTTTAGAGAACTTTGTTTTCAAGCTTTTGAAAGTAAAAGAAAAATCTTATAGTTCAAGTAATTTAAGTTCTGTTACTTCACTTTTCTTTTGAAACATCAAAATAAAAAAATGTATTGTATATCCCATAAAACATATAGCTAGAAAAACTATTTTCAGCAATATGAAATTCAGAAGTTGCAGATCAAGAAAAATGTTCTAACATGAATTTTAAACGTTCAATTAAAAAGCATAGACTTAAGTAATTAAAAAAAAAAAAAAAACTTGGCTCCCTGAGAAGATTTTTGGAATAGAAGAATTTTACTGAAGTACATTAATCACAGCATTTATATATTTATCATTTATATCTCATTAAAAAAATTCATGCATGTTTTGACATGAAATCCTACATCAAATATTTCTGTTCAATTAAACATAACATGCAATTCAATTCACAATCAGAAATTCAAAAAGAATTTAGCTAAGCAAGATAAAGTAATTAACTTTTTATACACAAAAGTATGAAAATACCACAGTAAATTCTTTTAAAACTAACTTGTTTAAATAATTATTATTGGCAATAATGTTTTTTTTTTACAGATGCTCTTAAAATGTTATTTTAGGTATCCTCAACTTCAAAAACCTATATGATTATCAAATAATATGATAAAATAAATATGTTTCTGTAGCGAAGTACCAAATTTCCATTCATAACTTTGTGAACAATAAGAAATGTGTATTATTTTAAATTTACATTACATTTTAAAATATCACGACGTCATTTTAAATTTGCTCAGATCACAAAAAGTAATAAATTTATATCTAAAATGTCAAAAATTTGATTTTTTTGTTAACTAACTTCAAATCTCATTAAAAATAAATAAAAAGCAGTGTTTTTAATCACAACTATATTTACTGAAAAGTTCAATACTAATATCTTTAAAACATTTACATTATATAATTTTAATCACATGTGCAATTATAATCAAACAGATTGCATTGTTGACTTTGGTAAATAAAAATTGAGTACTAATATACTTACATTTCATTGGCTTAGAAACTGATCATAATGCAATAACACATTAATATATTTTTTACTATCAAGTAGAATTTTTCAAAACCCATAAATAAAAGTATTTTTGTTCTGTTGAGTAAATAAATTATCTATAATTAAGAAAAATTATACAAATAAAAACAAATTACTAAAGAAATATATATAAAAATACAAATTTAATAAAAAAATGTTACATTTTAATAATACAAGCAATACATAAGCACTTAATTTGTAATATATAAAACTATATCAATTTACACATAAAAAATCTTTCACATTTTGCTTAAAATTCATTTAGCATATTGTTTAAATAAAGTTTATGATGACTACATTTATCTAAACATTAAAACATTAATGGAACGGTAGAAGCATCAGGTAACACATTTATTGTTGTTAAGACTCCTAGGCCATTTGTTATTATTCCATTTTCATGACTTGTAGGATTGAATAAAATTGTTTGATTATTTTCAACACAAGGATCTTTGGAATTTAATACTACGGCAAAATATTGTGGACCTTCTTGAATGCTTGGTAATTCATTTTCAGTATTTCCAGCTTCAGGTATAACTTCAGGTTGTGAAATCTACAATTGAATGAAGTGGTTAGTATTCAGTAAATAAAGACATATAAAATAAATTTCTAATAATTTATGTATAGTACCTCCTCTGTGTGATTTATTTTCAATGCATTTTTTTTCCAACCCTCTATATCACCTGGATTTGTATGCAATTTTACATGCTGAAAAAATTAACAGAATGATAAAATAAATTACATTACAGTAATTTAAAAAACAAAGTTTTAAGCACAATTTCTATTTATCAAAAAATTTCAAATATCCTTAGCAATAAATAACTTTTCAATTTATTGTACATTATCAAGCCAAAAGCTTATCAAAACTTAAATTTTTGAAAATGAATAATATTAACAGAGTTAAATTCAAAGAAACTTTTGATTGTAAAATATTTCATAAAATTCTACTTATTCTAAAAAAAAAGTTCCAGATTAAAAATGGAAACGTTTTCCATTCATTATGTATATTTTTGAAATAATTAATCAGGAAATATCAACTTAATTATTTTTAAACCTTTTTAATGTTTGCATATTTAGTACAATATAATCCATAAAAAAGAATGCATACTATTTATTATCAGCATTTTTATTATCTGGCGTTTTATGATATAAATCCAGTAACAAGAAATATATTTTTAAATAACCCATTAAATTTATACAAGTAAAATTATAACATATATAGAGCCTTAAATAAAATGTGTCTAATTTCAAAATTAGAAAATTGAAATTTATCATTTTATTTTGACAAAAAAGGGAAAATAATTATGTTTATAACATTATCTGGTACATTTCCCTTTCAGCCTTAATGTTTTTTTTTTTGTGTATTTATCAAAAATACTATGCTTAAAAACCTGCATATCTATTTATGCCATTTAAGCTAAAAAATTTATACTGTCATGATGTTTGCAACTCACAATACAATACAGAATATCTGAACAGACAGACAATTAGCGATTGCTGTATGATGAAGGAAACTTATATTGAAATATACTAAGCATTACTAGAAATTATTATTATTTTTTATATCAACATAAAATCATTAGTTTCAAATTTAATCATCCATTCTCTAAAACTATGGGCTCTGAATATTTAGATTTACTGATGGACATTATTGAATATTTGTATTATAAAGCACTTTTTATCGAAAAGAATAAATATTCAAAACTAAAAGCCTATTTTTATGTTATTGTTTAAATTTATTAGTCAAGTATTACCTTATAGCAAGCAGACATTTCAACAAATCTTTTATTACAATAATTGCATTCATAAGGCTTAAGTCCATAATGCCTATTCATATGTTCATTCAGAGACTGCTGTCTAGTAAAAGTTTTTTTGCAAATACTACAAGTAAAAGGCTTCACTCCAGTATGTTGTCGAACATGCCTCTCTAAATCACCTGAAATAGATATATTTAAAAGATTAAAATAAGTTCTGATTCTAAAAATAGATCAACTATATAATGAACAGACAAAAAGTAAAATTATTAAAATAAATAAACTCTTCAAGAATCAGGGTACTTTTTTATTAAACAAATTTCTTATCAGTTTTCTAAGAATAATATAAATTAATAATAATTTATATAATGTATAAAGTGCTTTTTTAAATTAAAATGAAGTATTGTTTGTCCATTTATGAATTTTTCCTTTTTATATAATATTATATTTGCTGATTCATACATTTTATGATACATAAATAAAAATTATGAGGCTGAAACCTTTGTACGAATTACTGATAAATATTTGAAAATTTGTACTGATTAAGTAATAATTTAAAAATATTTTTTAAGAAAATGATCTTATTTTACTAGAAAATTACCCAGAAAAGCATTATGGTTCATTATTTTATAATGATCAGCAATGGATTATTAATTTATCAATAGATTGAAATTGTATAACAACTCAAAAAGTAAAAATTATTTTTAAACAAAAATTAATGTTTAAATTTACATTTTTCTCTCATAATTTAAGAAAAACTATCAGTATGCATCCTGATAATTCTACTAATAATTAAATATTAGATTTAATAAACCATTACCTTTGGTTAAGAAAAATGCCTTGCAAGATTTACACCCATATTTTCGCACATTATCATGACGTAATCTATGAATACGCAATTGAGACTTTTGTCGGAAAGATTTTCCACATAATTCACACAGGTGGACTTTAATATTTAAATGCATTGCTATATGTGTTTGAAGTATTCCAGTTTGAGCAAATCTTTTCCCACATGTAGTGCACCTGGAATTACAAAAATATATTCCTCAAAATAAATTAAACATGTTAGGGTTTAAACAGAACAAATATAATTAGCTTAATTTTGCATTAAAAAATTTTTCTAATAGAATGTGGTTTTCTAAAACCTTGATCTAAAACAGTTACACATGCACTCCAACATGAAAACATAAATTTTCTTTAAACATCAGAATTTTTATAAATTATGTTTTTCATACTCTAATTAAAAAAGATTAATCTTTTATTTAAATAAAGTAGTAATTCCTATTTTTATTTTCTAAAATATTCCTTATTTCTTTACCTTAATAAAATCATCTTAACACCCGCTCAATGATAATAATAATAAATGCTTGACAGTTAAGTAAACATTATTGTGTTAAAAATTTTCTCCTTATTTGTCATGGTGAATATCTCAAAGTGTACAATTTTTTTTTTTTTTTTAACATTAAATCAATAATATTTTAAGTGCAGCCCAAGATAATCCAACCCCATTTGAAATATGGCTTAAATTAATTAAAGGGTCAGACACTCCTGCTATAAATTATATACACTATGATAGCATTAACAAAAATATAATGTACTTTTTAACTGTCAATACTCAACTTTTGGACTGTCTTAAAAAAACATAATAACTAATTCGTGTATTGCATACATAAAATTTTTTTATAATAATACTTAACTTTAAAAATTTATAAACTACATTTTATATTATATTTTCATTTAAAAAAGATATAATGGTATATACTTTGAGTTTCTTTTCTATACTGAAGCATTTTTTATATATTCTAATCATAGTTAATTGTCAACTAATCATAGTTAATTATTTTTATTATCCTAATAAAATAAATAAATTAAACTTGAATTTTGTAAACAAAAATTGTTTTTCAAACATTTACTTAACAATACTATTATTTTATTAGGATATATTACTGTATAAAATGAAAAGGAATTCATACTCATAAGGCCTTTCTCCAGTATGCCGTCTCATGTGAACTGTAAGACTCTTTTTCTCAGTAAAACAACTACCACACTGATCACACTTCCATGGTTTTTCCCCGCTATGTGTTTTTACATGTCTTTTTAAATTCCCCTGAGTTGAAAATCTAGAACCACATTCATCACATTTATATGGTTTCTCACCAGTGTGCTTTCTCATGTGAACTGAAAAGAGAGTAGGGCAAAAAAATACTATTACATGAAATAGAATTTTCTTTAGATTTATCTAAAATTTGTGTTGATTTCACTAGCGGAAAAATATGACATCAAACAATTTTAAAGATATATATGTATGTATGTATGTGTGCATTGTACTTCATTCCCAAGCAAATAAAACTTTTAATGCAAGAGAAAATAATTTAATTATTAAAGTAAAAATATATAATAAAAAATATCAATATAGAACTATCTTCCTTTATCCCCCAATTGCTTTGAATTGAAATGGATTTCAAGTTGAAATTTTTTGCTTGGTGAAACACAAGTCTGCTATGTATATAAAGAAGAATTTTTATTAAAAAGAAAAGCATTCTTTAAATAAGTATTTAATAGCATGACAGGCTTGAAATGTAAAATTATACTTCACATATTTTTTTGAAAAATAAACTTTTATATTTTTTATCATTGATCGGAATTAACTATGTATATATTATAATGTAAATTTTTAATAAAATATCTTAATTTATTATCTCCTCTGAGAAACCTCCCATGTTGGAGATAGAGCAATATTTATTCCTTCATATCAGATAATATGGTCATCACTCTAAAACATTCCTTTTATTTCTGTTATAAGCCTGTGAAATTCCATATTACCACACTTATGATTACTTACCAGCATTGCATGATACACAATGCAATTTCTGATCTATTATTTAAATTGCTATTAAACATATTTACCAATTCTGAAATTGAATAAATTCCTTTTATATATTCTTCTTTAAGACAGTAAAATACAACATTAACATTAAAAACAATGTGCTTTTCTTTTTTATCATTATTAATCTGCATCTTATCAAACTTTCTTTTACTTCTTTGTATTATCTGTTCATATTCATATAGCATCATTTGCAACGTGCTGTAACTGGGAAATACAAGACTATTGATAGTTTGTTTAATATCACTAAAAAAACTAATGTTTTGTTTAGTATTGAGAAGTTCTATTAGACAATTATATCTATTGTATTCTAAACTTTGGAGTGTTTTCCAAAAAGCTTCCCAATACCAAATTTTTGAATACAATGATTATGTACTTGTTCAGCTAGCTCAGGAAGTCACAGCACCTATACATCTTGTTTGTGAATGATCAATGAGTTCTCATAAGAAATGAGTAATGTCTCTGTCAGTCTAACCACTTTATTTGATTATCTCAAACAATGAAAGCAGCAATGTTCATCACAATATCATTCACTGAGCAAACAGAAACATTTAAAACAATTGGAAAGATTGGAAAATGAAAGATATTTACCTAAATTGCTGGAAGCCCAAAAATATTATTAATTGTGGTAAAATTTCATTGTGTTTTTGAATTAGCTTTTTGCAAATAAACACAAAATTATATGAAAAACATAAATTAGATAAACACAAATTAAGCCTTTCCCAAACCAACTCCATTTTCAAAACTTGTTCTGTATGTGTATCTTATTTTAGCTAAATACATTACCAGGCTCACTTAATATTTTCCCACAAACAGGTAATATTAAAATCACTTGCAAAATCCTGTATGTTTTTAAAAATAGTTTTTGACAAGAACTTGAATTTAAAAATAATTCTTAGCATACATAAAATCAATTTAGTAGAAAAACATTTTACTTATTTAGAAAGAAAAGAAAACGTTCTAATATTTCATATTTTCCATACCAGATAAGTTTCCTCTAGATGAAAATGTAGCTTGACAATCTGTGCAAGAATAAGGTTTCTCATGAGATGAACTATGCTCTGAAAAATATAACAGGTCAATGCTACAGAATTGCATGAAAATATATGTATTGTATAAAATTAATTAAATAAAATATCAAATTACACTCACTAGAGAGAGATTCGGGATTTTGAAATGTTTTGTTGCAAACTTTACAGGTACAAGAAGAATCACTACAATATATTTCTTTTTCATCCCCATGCATTGGATCATCTCTATAATTTTGATGTTGTCTAGAATCTTCAGATCCTACAAGTTTCTGAAAAAGGTGTTCGTCATGTATTAAGAAAGGCAAATTCCAAAATTTTGTACTAATATATATTTTTAAAAATATTACAACATTCAATGCTGTAAAATTAAAAAATAAGCCTTTTTTAAACATGTGAAACAATTCAATAAAAATATTTCAAAATATTAAAAATGATCAGCAATTTTCATTTACTTTACACAAAAAACAAGTAATTAAAGCATGAGAAAAAAAAAACCATAATTATTTACACAAGTGTATATTAATTAAATATTTATTATATTGTTTTGAAATTATTATTATTATTATTATTATTATTATTATTATTTATTTTTTTATTTTTTTACTTTGATACATAAGTAGTCAATTTGACACCAATCTTTGAAATTACTCACTTGCTAACAATAAATTTGCTAAAGCAAGATAAACACACATAAAGAAAAGAAAATATATAATTTATTTTTCAAATTTACAGTTAAATTCTTTTATTACTATATAACCCTAAAAGTTACAGATCTGCTATTTTCAGAATTCTTAATTTAGCACATCTGATGTATATTGGCTTGTACATTAGTGTAAGTAAATATATAATTAGAAAATATGTCTAAAATTTCATGATGCACTGTATTATTTGTTTGTTATACATAAATCAATGATAAATATAAGTCAATTTTTTTTAGCATTCAAAGAATTCTGTTTAATAAAATTAGATTCTTTCTAACTAAAGTATAGCCAACAAAAAATTAAATTCATTATTAAAAACAATTTATTTACAAATGGACAAAAATTTTTGAATAAGAATTAATATACTATTTTCAACTATTCATGATTTTACAAATGAAACAAAGTCAGTTGTCAGTTTAAATAATTTCTATGGACAGCCTAGTCATGTTGAGGTTTACAGTGTAATAGGACAAATAATTAAATAGTCATCTAAAATGAAAACAGATTTTTCAGCTTTTATGTTTATAAAATTTTCTTTAAAATTACAATATTTTAAAGAAAATTTTATAAATTCTATATGTTTTCATTTTATTATTTGTAAAATCATGAATAGTTGAAAATACTATATTAATTCTTATTCAAAATTTTTTGTCCATTTGTAAGTAAATTTTTTTTTAAAGTTATAACATGGAGAAAAATAAATAATTTTACTTAGAATAAACAATTTAGAAGCACAGCTTACCTTGTGAAGAATATATCCTCGTAAAATGTTAATATTACTTATCTCATTAAATGTTAAATTAAATAAAAAGAAAAAAACATTGTTTTGGGGGCTACAATTATCATTTTATAATAACTATTCTTAATTGTTCCATATGTATTAATAAAAGAATTATACAATAAATTGTATTTTTTTTAGATCTCCTTTTAATCATTATTATTAAAAAGATTTAACAACATTAATAGTTGAATTATGCCATAAAAAAAAATTGGAAAATACAAGTCAAGGATTGATCTAAGAAAAACAAAACAAAGCACACTGAATAATAATTGAAAAAAAAAAAAAAAAACACCTGAAGGGATTTAAAGAAAGATCTTTTATTCCAGCAGTCACATATCACTCAAAAAACAAAATAATCCAAAGTTCCAAAATATCTGATGGACAAAATAATCTAATGTGTTCGAAAATACTGTTCAATCAATCCTTTCCTACATTTACATTTTCGATATTGGTCACTAACATGTAATGAATAGACCTCAGATCTTTCTTTTACTACTGCGTCAAAAAAGTAAGACCAGTTTTATGGCATATGGTATTTCAAATTTTTTTTTTTTTTTTTTTTTTTTTTTTTAAAGTTGTTGGTACTGTCCTTGACACCTGTGTGAAATTTTAAGTCAAAATATTCATTAGTGTTTGAGTTATAGTTTTTTTTATTTTGGATCTTCTGTTCTAAATGACTCATTTGTTAATAATCACATTTGTATTTGCTATTATTATACCGTATATTGAGCAACATGGGATTTCTATAAACAAGCAATATTCTTTTTTGTTCTCCATAAGAACATATGCTTTGGATTGGATGAGGACTTAATTTTTCAAAAATTTAAGAAAAAAGGTAATCTTTGGGGGAAAAAAAGCATATTTTGTATGAAAAAATATAATCTTACAAAGTGCTGTACATTACATATAATCTTAAAAGTATAATCTTATAAATCCATACATTATACAGACAAACCATACAGGTTGGCAGCTATAAAACTTCTAAAAGAAAAAAGAAAAAGTTGAGTTAAAATTGCTCCTAAATATTTCTTACTTTTATATTAGAAAAAGGGCGATCTTTACATTCTGCTGTTAGCTCTTTTGAATCACTCAAGCAATGATGAGGATCAAAATCTGTATCAATATTGGATCCATTTCCACTATAGCTATCACTAGAATTGTCTATATTGTAGTCTATTTTCTTTTTTGCTTCTTTCAATCTAGCACTGCTTCTTCTATATTCCTTTTGAGTAGTAGGATTAGATGAATTATCACATATTTTTGTATTGCAATTGAAACTGTTGCAATTTTGTTCTTTATTTTGAGTAAGCTGTCCAAGATTAACATCACTTTCTTGGATATTTTGTAAATCTTTTTGAAAAAGATTGGAATTGCTAGTTCTAATATTTGTATTTGAAATTTCTGAAGAGTGAATATTTTGGGTAAAGTTCTCTGAATTAGATGAAATATTTGCAATGTCTAGTAATTGTTGATTAATTTCACTTTCACTCTGTAATGTATTATTCATTGCATTAAGATTATGAGCATGAGGTATGTGAGTGATTTCATTATTAGGAGGAAGTTCTTCAATGTTAGAAGGCACTGATGAACTGGGAGGCAGCTGTTTTAAATCAGTATTGTATAAATCAGCACTTTGAAACTGTGTACCGGACTCTAAAAATTAAGAAAACAATAAGCTATAAAATTGAAACAAAATAATAGTATAGTGACATATTATTAAGGAATATATATTAATCTAAAAATAAATCTGTTAAACTAAATATTAAAAAATATGAGGAAAAAAAGCCATTTTAAAAATATGATACTCACCACTAAACATAGCATAATTTTGAGAAATATTCATAAAATCTGAAGTTGACGCTGGAACTATATAATTAGTTGAACTGTTCATTTCCATACTTAGCTAAAAAAATTATTATAAAAATATTTCAATAATTATCAATTATAATAAACAGAAAAAATAAAAGTGACAAATTTTATATATTTAAAAAAAATGAGAAACTAATATACTTTGAGTAATATTATATTCTAGATTTTATTAATTTACATACTTAGGATACAAAAGTCTTAATTCTATAAAATAAATATAAAACTTAAAAAATTTCTATTTATAAAAAATTAAAAATAATTTACCTTAAAAATTAATGCAATTTTCAATTAAACTTTTTATTTAATTTTTAATTAGATTTTAATTATTTTACTAATTTTTTTTTAAACATTTAATGCTATTTCCAAAACAGCAAACTAAATCGGCAAAATCTGTCTCTAGAAAATATTATTTGCTCTCACCACACAGATTGAAATGGATTATATATATATTTTTTTAATATGTCCAGTGTTTAGTAGTTCATAATTTTTTTTATTCAAATTCAAAAAAAACATTACATACTGGTTACCTTTATTTTTAATTGGTATTTTCATCTTAGTTAATTGTTAATAAAGAAATGTCAAAAAATACAGTTTCTAAACTAAAACTAATATGGAACAGTTAAAGAATGCTTTTTTAAGCAAAAAGTACATTTTTCCCCTTTTCTTTCAAATATTTGAAAAATTTCAATGAGCTACACAATTAAAGAGATAATCAATGAATACAAGAAAATAATTTGGAGTCATGAATACTAACATATCTCTCTGTTTGGTTTGACAAAACCAAACTAAAAATACTATTTTATTGCTAGAAACTTGCAAAAATATATGATTAAACTATAAATATATGGAAATACATTAGTAACTATTTTTTATTTATTTAGTTTAAGTTTTTTATTTTATTTAGCTTTTCCCTGCCTTTTATTTAAAATCTTCCAGCACGATCTCCTGATTCATTTAAGCATATGAGAAGGTACCCAAAAGTTCCCAGAAAAGTGATGTCCTGAGCACAGCATGCATAATATTAATTTTTCCTGCTAGATATGTGCACTGAAACATTTCAAGAATTCACAGCTGATGTGTCAGCTCATCATCATTTTTTTTCCCACAGCTATTTTGCTCTCTCATTTTTTAAAATGGAGGAATTAAGTGACAACATGCAAAATTTTGCTTCCTGCTTGAGAAAAATGCCTCAGAAACAATTTTGATATTGAAAACAGCACACAAAGATGCAATTTGGGAGAAACTCAAGCAAACAAATAGTTGGCTTGTTTAAAAAATGATGAAATGTTTAGAAAATTCTCAAACTTGTACTTGTAGACTGACAACAGATCATTGAACATATGGCAGAGTTATCTAGTTTATCAAGAAACTCAGTTCAGTGATTTTAAGATTTAGGAATATGAAGGGCTGCTACCAAATCAGTGCCTCAGGTTCTGACCAGCAAAAAGAGCTTCAAGTGGAAGCAAAAAAGATCTATAATACTCACTAATAAATTCTGACACCTAAAACATACAATTGATGGATTATAGACAAAAAAATTGGTATATTGAGGAAAATTAAACAATCAGTTACATAAACTAATTTGATAAATTGTGCAATTTTTACAATGAATTTCCAAATACAAACCTTATCAGAACAGGCATTTGTTTCTTCCATATTCAAAGCTATAGCACTAATATCTGCAGCGCTATTATTTACTATGTCTTGAAGTTTTTCAGACACTATGTTCCAAAACTGTACAGCTTTTAGTTTTGATTCAGGAGGCATTCTTGGAACAAGGTTGACAGCTTCTTCAATCTGAATTTTACATTAAAAAAATAATTTTATATTTATAAAATTTAGATTAATTTTCAGGGTACTTAATATTAACTTTCATCTGCTTCATTATTAATTTGTATAATTTATAATTTAAAATGGGAAACTCCTTAGCAACTAGAAATTCTTTACATCTAATAATAAATTATTTCTATTTAGAAATACTTTATAGCTTTTATAAAATTTTAATTTTAATTTCTTATGGTATCTGCAACTCCTTTTTTAATATTTGAAAGCATACTTTAGTAATATTATATTTCTATCAGTTTCATATAATACAAGTTTATTGGATTTCTGATAGTTATTATTTCCCAAAAAATAGAAAACTTAATAAGTAAGCATTACTTTGAAATATTTATATTTTAGATACTAGTACTAATAATCTAAGAACAAAGTAATTTATGATATAATAAAGCTTATTTGTAAATTTACTAATCTACAAAAGTTATCTTTTCCATAAATAAATAAATGTTAATCTTTCAATAACAATGTTCTTGTATTAAAATGCATAATTTTTGTATATTAATTATATAAAGACTGTGCTTGTAAGTCATTATTATAACAATAATTCCTTTTGCTGAAGTTAAAACTTACAGATTTTAAAATTTCAGGAAAAAATTGATAATATTCAATCAAATGAAAAAATAAATTAAAAATTTTTTTATTTAATATCTGAAATTTTAGAAGTTCAAATTTAAATTATATAAATAATTAATGTAATAAGATATTATATAGAAAAATTAATGCAATAATATATATATATATATATATATATTATTGCATTAATTTTTCTATATACAGATATATATTTTATAATACTAGAATTTTGCAGGTCAAAAAGGATAATAAACTGTAATATAGGATTGATTAAGGCAAAAGTAAAAGTAGCATTACTTAGAGAGAAATATCCCCTGTTAAATGAAACAACGATATACAAATTGTAGCACAATGAGAAGAAGTTGGAATAAATATTAAATAACTAAATGCTGAATGGGAGACTTAAACGAAGTACAAAATTCTACAAAAAGAAATAATCAATGAATAAAATTGTACTTGTGATTATTTTAGCCATTCTGGTAATTTTCTTCAGTAAAACATTCATAGAATAAAATTTTACTGAAAGAAATTATGGAATCTGTATAAACTAATATTACAAGCATAAGTGATAATGTTAATTACAGATCAAAAGAATTACTCGAATTACAATATACTTATCAGGATAGAGAATAAATTAAGACAGTGATTACTATTGCTCAATTAAACTGACATATACTTATTTAAATATGTCTAAAAATATAACTTTTTAAGGAACATATTCATAAATGCAATGACTTTCATTTAATAACAATAATCATTAAAATGAGGGTGAACGAAACAAATATCATTTCTCAGCCAATTTTAAATAATTAAAATGTCATTAGTATAAAACGAATAAAACTTTTCTTTTCACAATCATAAAAAAAAAAGAATGTAACATAGCTATTAAGGATATTTTTGAATTATGAACTGTCACTAAACGGAGAAAAAAATATTACTAAATAATACATACTTTAGTTCTAAAAGAAAATAATAAAGGTGTAGTTCTGGATACTGTCATTGTTGGCCTTTTGGTAATTTCACGAAAATATTAATGTAGGTAATAAATATTTCAATGGAAAATAATTTAAAAAATTTTTTTGCACAGAACATCTAAAATAACAACTTGCAACATCAAATTCATAACTATTTTTAACTTGCTTTGACAAATAGCATTTTTGAGACAATAAATATTTTAGAATTCTATAATGAATTTTAAAATTGTACCAGAAAATTAATTTTAAAAGCAGGATTATAGCAAATAACAGAACCGATTCCTTCATGTAAACACAAACAAGGCGAACGATTAGTTTACGATTTAGATTTGTTTATAGAGTAAGCACACAATGGACGACTACGCATGTCTGCTGAGAAGCAGGTACAAGACTGCAGTTCATTGAATTGTTGTCACGCAAGAACACTTTGCACGGTGATTGCAATTATGTAGTTTAAATGACAATGAAGATATGAAAATATGCTAAAACTACAGAAGAATGGATAGAAAAAGTAATTTCTTTCCATTGACCCAAATTTATTTTAAATTAAAAAAATACATATATTCACGCAAATTGCCCGACTAAGTAAAAATTACAGCGACAGAAAAAAACCCACCTATATATATATATAGGTTTTTTTTTATATATAGGTTTATATATATATATTAAACTTTTTTCATGTTTCTTACATTTTTGGCGGGTGCAATAAATGCTCTTATTAATCTGGCGCGTTTGAATCCCCGTGCTTTCTCGATTAGCGATTATTCTCCACTCTAGATAAAAATTTAAAAAATTAAAACAGGTTCATACATATTTAAAGTTCTGAACTTGTAATGATACTATAAATACAAGACAAAGTATTTCGCTTTTCTAACAATTACATGATTAATTTCATACTTTAAGTATTAATTTAAGGGATTATTGTTGAAAAACAGAGCAAAAGAAAAATTATTACTGTACAATGATATTTAAAACAAAGTTGTAAACAAGCAATTTTATGGTGAAAAAAATACACGTGAGCCTGCTTTATTATTTAAAAAAGTATCTTATACCCTTTGCCCCAATGATCTTCTTCAAAACATCGATACAAATTATAAACAAATATCTTAGTTCTATGCCGTACTAAAATGAAGATTAATAGCTACGATAAACACGGGCAAAAATGCCAGCAGCGATGTATCCGACATGGAGTCCCGAATCCACAAGAAAAAAATCCGAAAGCTAACGGTTCAAATGATAGCGGATTAAAGAATATGCCGAACCACTGAATACAGAATTAAAAATTGACTATTATGGGCCTGAATGACTGTACGAGTAGCGCTGTGACGCTTGGGGCCACAAGTTTCGAGTTCGAGTCCTGGTGGTGCCTTGGATGTTTGTAATGGTTCGGAATCCATTTTAAGCGGTAGGTCCCGGTCTAATATGACTGTAGAGCGTTGAGCATAAGACTGACAACCCTACTCCGTAAAAAGAGTCAACTTCACGGAGCCAAGTCAGACAGGTGCCCCATCACAACAGAAGCTGTCCCCTTTCCCTTCAGCCATAAGACCACATGGGTTCGTGGCCTTGGTCTAGATGTCTACCAAATGGGGATAACAAACAACAACTACGACTTTATATTCATTTCAAATATTCAATTGATTTTCTCCTATCATTCACAGTTTATTTCCAAACTTCATTAATTTTTCGTTTTTATGGCTATGAAATCCATGCAGTAAAGTGAAAGTTAGAGGTGAAATGAAATTAAAAAATTTATTTACAAATACATTTTTTTTAACATTGCAATAATAAAATTTGGGATTGCCATTTCTCATAGTAATCCAAAAGTTTGTATTTTCTTAACTTTTTGTTAGTAAAAGTTCGGGTGTTGTTCATTATCTTATGCAGATTAACTCGAGAAATGGATTAATAGTTATCTCCTATCATATTTGCATCCCAATGACCTTAATATCACTTTTTCATTACAATATATTAGTGAAAATTTTCCCCTTGTTTTTCATTCATCATTCAAGATTTACAAGAAAAAATTTTTTAATTTGATTGTAGAAAATCAACCTTTATATTACATCTGAGTTCTTCAAATTTTTTGATGATTTGAATTATATTTTTCTAATTAGGGTTTCTCTATTTTCTAAGATACTTAAAAATAAACGCCTTCTTTAAATTCAATTGAAGCATATATATATATACTATGCATATATATATATATATATATATATATATATTAAACTTTTCAACGTTCATTATAATTTGTCATGCATTAATCCTGCATCACTGTTATGCCTTCTTCTAGATCTGTTATTTTTGTAATCAACATAGGTAATTTTTCTTTTTCTTGTTTTTCAAAATGATAGAAAGAATATATGGAATCTGTAAAAATTTGAAAGTGTTTTTCCAATTCTTACATACATTTCTGTATGTAAGAATTGAAAAAACACATCAAACCCCCAAATTGGTTTAGATGTATGTAAGAAATTTTAATTCATTCTGTATATAAGAATGAATTAAAATTTCTTACATACATCTAGACCAATTTGGGGTTTTTGTAGTGATTGACAAGTCTTGTGAAATTAATTCAGCCAGCAATTCCACAAATATAACATTACCATGAATTCAAACTCCTCTTTATTCAAGATGCTTATAGCTTGATTTCTTGTTTCGCCTTTCTCTGTAGCAACTATGCAGACGGTGCAATGCAGAAATATCATAACTATGAAGTATTTTACTTGTGGCTATGAAATGTGTTTCCAACAATTTTTGAAAAAGACTTTGGAACTTTAGAATTATCTTTGAAGAATGACAGCCGTACTATCCATCTATGTGTAGATAATAAAAAGAAATTATATATTTCTTGAAAAATTCCAGAAAAGTTTACTGCATCTAAGCAACAGTCAATTGCTTCTCTACCAACAAGATTCAAAGATTGACCAGCAAATGAAACATATATAGCACACTCAATAATCTCCGATATTATCTCTTGCATACCTCTGATGATATCTATCTATCTCTTGCATCTATCTGATGATATCGATGTAGAAGAATTTGAAAAAAGTTTACACGCTATCAATTGCTGGTGAATATACTAATCATTCTCTGCTACATTTTTCACCCTTAGCCCGTTTGAAAAAAAATAAGCGTTTTAAGCAATATCTGTCTTGATTTACAAAAAGCTTTTTGTTTTTCAAATAAGCTATTTTGCTGACACTCTAACATACCTTTTTGTACCCAGTATAAAATGCCATCTTTACTTAAATCACTCTATAGATCATCATTTTCTATACAACTAAAAGTACCAGATTCTGTATTGAATAGGAGGAATATCCAGTGGCTGCCATCATTATAGAGGCTTTGGATTCGTTAGGCTAGTTATACAATTTTGTTAAGAAGCTTTCTAATTTTGTTAATTTACTAAATTTTTCTTTGACTCTGTTTCTTCTGATAAAGAGTATTTTCTCTTTTACAAAAATTTTTTTTCAAAAAATGAAAAATAGAAAACTATTTTACAGAATAATATGTTCTGGTTTTCAGTCATAAAATAATATTTTAAAATAGTTATTTAGTTCAATGAATCAATCAGTTCAATGTATCAATGAATTTCCATTTATTTTCTGCTGTAGTAGACATAGTCGTTTTGTTTGTTGGTGCAATTGGATCTGTGTGTGGTCAGGTCACAAGAACACTCATTTAACAAAACCCACCACTTAAATTACAAGCCCACGACACACTACAAAGATTAATATACAACGGTAACACCTTTAAAGTTATATACTTATATTTACGTAGAAGGATTTTACTTGTAGTTCTCGGGATAATAGAGAGTTTTTGCATACCGTATTTTGGACGTTATTCTTTTCTCCCTAGCGCGCATGCTCATAGGAAATTGCACATGCGTATCTGTAATAATGTTTCCTATGAGCATGCGAGCTAGGGAGAAACAAATAACGGACGTCCAAAATACGGTATGCAAAAACTCTCTAATAAGTCGTTGTAAGATTGTTAAGATATAATTATATTATATAATTGCAATAGCTCCTTGGGTCTGCTCGATCGGGAAGTTCGATTCCAAGTGAACCTTTCACAGGAACGCCCAAGGGGCGCGCTTACAATGCGTAGGAAGAACACAGTTGCAGGTGGAACCACGGTTACATCCTTCCCCTCTGGTTTCACCTGGTACGTCTCGGGGCGGAGCCAACATATATCGTTGGAACACTATACTGTGATACAACTGGGAGTGTAGATTCGATGTTCTATACTGTGATACAACTGGGAGTGTAGATTCGATGTTCTATACTGTGATACAACTGGGAGTGTTGATGAAAGGGCTTGGGCCTCCTCCTGGTCGAATGCATTTCTCGTAATTTTGAAGATAATTTAATTCTATCAGTTGTCGTCTTGAGGGGGCCTAAATAGCCGAGTGGTTAGCGCTCGGTAGCACAGGTTTCAGGTTCGAGTCCCGGTGGTGTCATGGATGTTTGTAAAGATTCGGAATCCACTTTAAGTTGTAGGTCCCGGTCTCTTATGAATGTTGGGCGTAGAGCTGACAATCCTACCCCGTAAAAAGAAAAACATCTCTCGTCTCGAAATCTGCCAATAGGTAGACGGCCTTGATCCACATTGGGCTGTTGCTCCAATGATGATGATGTCGTCTTGAGAGATGGGTACCCTGATTTTTGCTACGTTGATAGGGATGGGATGCAGGAGGCATCACCAGAAGAGACTTGATGTCTGGAGGAGTTGCAATTAAATCAAATTGTAGGTGAGGAGTTCCTGAGAAGTACCGTTGTATTTTCTGAAGATTCAGAACGATTCCTGCAGCTGTAAAAAAATCTGCTCCAAGAAGAGTTCGGTTTCCCTTGGCATTTTTGAAGACAAGGAAACCGAACTTTTGTGTGGTAGGAATTACTTTTCCTATGACACCGATGTCCATTGTAGTAGAGAGGATTTATCTTTTTTGTACATACCCGTCAGCTAGGGCCATGTCCACTGTAGCATTATTAAATACTTGGAAATTCTGCTTGAGAATCAATCTAAAGTTTGTTTATATGTAACAGTTTGAAAGAAAAATTATTTTTAAAGTATCCGATGATATTTCTCATTTTAAACAATAAAATACCATCAAAAAATTTTATTCTGCAATATCCATTATCGAAATTTTTCAATCCTTTATCGAAAAGCATTTTTAAACTTTCTGTATAAAATTATCTTTCATAATACTGCAATAAAAAAAAATACTTTTTGCCAGATTCATCAACATATCTTAATTTTTACAAATTTAATACCATTCCCTTCTAAACCACAAAACTATTATATATTCATATATAAATAAGATTCTCTATTATAAAAATGTGAGGTATTGTTAATCATATATGCATAAACCTATAATATAAACCATTTCTTTTTCCTTCCAATCTCTACTACATGGTACACTTCCACTAAGAAGTAAATTTTTAAAAATATTTAAATTATAAGTTTATATTTGATTATTTATCAGCACCAGCAATGAAATTCATTATAATTTATAATAACAAATTAAAAATTTTCTTCATCATAATTTAAAAATTAATGACGTACTGATTAATAACTGACCTTTTCGAATATCTTTTTTACAGAGTAAAATCTTAAGAAAGTAAAAATTTAATTCTTCCTTAGACGAATACATCTAAAAGGAATTATAAAAATAATATAACATCTGTTGATTAATTTAGAATCCTTCATCATTTTCTTATTTCTGTTAAGTTTCCGTTTTAGTAATATTTCAGTTTATTGATGTGCACTCACTTAAAAACAAGAGATTTCACATTTAATTCAGAAATATAATTGAAAGTACAGAAAAATATTTTCAAACAGTAATAGTAATTTAATTGCAAAATTTATTCAACAAGAGGCTGGGTAATGAGACTAGCTCAAGGATTTTTATTTACAATATAAAGCAAATTTATTGTTTGTTTCCTTCTATATATTCCCCATTGGCAGTTACACATAGACCAATTTATATTTTTCACAGTCAAAAGCATGTTATAATTCATTTTCTGATAATTGTTTTATAGCTGGGATGTCTTCTTAACAGCCTTCTCCAATGACTCAAAATGGGTTCATTTTAGAGCAGATTTTATTTTAGAGAAATGGGAAAGAAATCTAGCCTGCTAAATCAATGTTACCATTTTTTAACCACAAACTGCTTCCTTAACTGGTTTTTTTTTTTTTTTAAGTTTAAATCAAAACGTTTTTGTAGTCATGCCAATTCTGTATCTAGTACCATTTTTCCCAAGAGATACCCTAAAAATCACGAAACTGCAATCAGCATTGCCTTAAATTTTTATTTGCTCTGACAAGCTTTTTTCAATATTGGGGAAGAATGCATTGATTTTTTTTTTATCTCTATATCATATTGAACATTCTAGGTTTCATCACAAATAAACTTCTTTTTAGAATATTGGGGTAAATATTAAGTTGTTCCTGCATGTTATCACAAAGTTCCTTGCACTGTTTGAGAACCCTATGAACAATTTTGGCGCATTTTTTCATGTTGAGACACTACTGCCAAATTTTCTGCACAGTAGTTTCAGATATCAGTTGGACATTGCCAACGGTCTACTCGAACATTCTGGCAGATTGTTTCAGCATTTTTGTCGAATTGTCAAAGTTGCCAGTAGCCCAGAACTTTTCTCATCTTCTATTTCATCACTACGTTCAGTGAACATTTTGTGCTACTTACACACTTTTGTAAGGAACGTGTAGTTTCTATAAGTCTGAGTAAACATTCCGTGGGTGTTTTACTTAATTTTACCAAAAATTTTAAATTCATATACTGTGTAATTTTAGAAGTTGACATTTTAAAGGCACACATTTAATCACTACTAGTGAATCTCTAAAAGTAGAGTAGTGATAAGGTTTGCTCTGCAGGCTTAAACACATCCAAGCTCTTCATCCCCGGATTATCATTAATTCTCAATGGAAGTTACAGTCAGTGTTGTTACTTTATAGACAAACCTACCATTTTTTAAAAATACTTTGCTACTTGAGACAGATTTTTTTTTAAAGCATTAATTTTAACTATATGTAAGAACAATTTAATTATTTTTTCATCCTTTTAAAAATAACTAAAACATTTTTTAAATATATTCGTGACATACTTGTCATCTTCTCTTCACATCACTTGAAAATCATTGACCAAAACACTACAATTTCACATATTTACATACATTTTATTATAAGTTATGAATAATTTACTTTTTTTTACAGAATCATAAATAATTTTTTTTAACTACACACATTTTGATGAATAATTTACATTTATATAAAATTGCATTTAAATGAAATCACAGGAAATTTTGCTAATTTTAAAAATCTTGTATTGGTAATTTCAAGCATTGTCTTCATCAGAATCAGATGAACCATAATCAAAGGCCACTAATGAGGTTTTGGAATTATTAGTTTCCTTTAGTTTATTGAATTCCTCTTGTGATTCTATAACCTTTTTACAATTATCTTTCTGGATAATTCCCAATTCATTTCTAGTGAGGGGTTTCAATATTTTTTTAACCTTAATTTCTTTAATTGAATTAGCTACAGCAGGTATGTTTTTACAAGGGGATGAAAATAATGGCCTAGAAAGTGCTTCTTCTCTATTTATTCTCTGCTTTTCTTCTATGGCTGAAATATTAAAATAAATTAATAATTAATTAAAAGATGTTTTTCTTGATAATGATAATAAAAATTAAATTCTTTTTGTAAACTAAATATTTAAGATTAAAAAAAATTCTCTAATGAAACAAATACATTATTTTCTGGTAAAAAAGTCAATTATTTTCTGGTTATTATGTATCTTGATCAATGAAAATGTAAATTAATAAGCAAAGATAAAATATAATAAATAATATTCTTAATATTATAAATATTTTTTCATTAAAGTTAAGGATAAAATAACAGATTTTTCTAAAAAATAAAATTATTAAACCAGAATTTATGCATATTCTGTACTATTAATAAGATATTTCTAAAATCAGTATGAAGTGTTAATATTTTTACAGGATATTCATATTTCATATTAGAAAATATTATTTGTTAAATCTTTAAATATAACCTCATATATTTATCTTTAAAATACAGCTTTAGAATGAACACAAAAAAAAGATAAACAGAATACAAAAACACTTAAATTTTCTTTTCTGTTCAATATAATGAAATATTAATGTAATAATGTTCAAAGAATTAATCACATTGAATTTATTTAAATCTATTTAATGCATGCCATATTTTTAAAAATAAAATAAGAAACTTTGAACTTACTGTGTAAAGAATCTAACTTTAATAGTCCAGCTAATCTACGATCTTCATCAGTTTCAGGTAATAAAGTAATATTTAAAGAATATCTTTGAAGAAGTTGTTTATCTCTTTTTTCTATACAAGCAACCTCTTTCTTCTTTTCCTGGATTTATAAAACAAAATAATTTAAGAAAAATAAATAATTTTTTTCTTAGAAAATAAGATAATTTTCTTTTTTTTATTACATTTTACATAAAAGTTTCTATTAAACAATAATTAAAACTTCTATTAAACTATAAAATTCATAGTAGCAATGATAAAGTATATATTTTAAAACACAATTACTTAATTACATTAAATTAAAAATAGTGAAAATTTTACTGATTACAAACCCTGAACTGTTGTCGAAGTGTCTTGTTTAATAGGTAATCCTCTTTCCATTTTTCTTTTGACTCTTCTAAGTTTAGCAGAGATGGCAAGATAGTTTTCTGTTTTACTTTATCATTTACACTATGTTCAAGACAAAACATAGAATCAGTCGAGAGCTTTTTACTAACTTCTTTATCTAAATAAAGAAAACATATTAAATTAAATTTATGTCCTCTGACTATTATATATTATATTAATAAATTATTTCATACCTATAAATTTATAAATAAAATTCAAGAAATTGGATTTTAAATATGAATAGATTCTATTTGTTATATTTTAACTACTGTAAATCTCATATGCATAATTTATCAATGAATATATAGAATGCATTAGTGAATATTTCAATAAAAAATATTGTATGAAAGGGTTTTTTTTTATTTTGTTATTAAAGATTTAAGTTAAATAGAATATAAAAATTAAAATAAGTTTATAAAAATTAAAACCTAAGTTTTCAAACATTTATTTACTTTTTTAAATACAAAATTTCTATTTTGATAAAACTTTAATAAGTATTTTTTTAATATATAATATTATAGTTAACTTTTAAAGCTTCATAGCTTACCTTCAGGAACTACTTGTTCATTTTGAGTTGGATCCCATCTTCTTTCTTGACGTCGTGCACCATTTAAAATAACATAATCTAGATTCTATACAGAAAAAACAAACAAAAAATTTTATAATAATCAGATTTTTTTAAAGATATTATAACTGGAATTAATTTAATACTGTAAAAACATACAATTAAAAAAAGAAATGTATATGTTTACATCTTACTTAATACAGAAAATTTAAATGAATTTAATTTCATAAAATGTTTTATTCACTAAAAGTTTTTTAAACAATACCAAAAATTTTTCTGTATTATAACGAAAACCTATTAATTACAATTTTAGAAATAAGGCATAATTTGACATATTTAAAATAGTAACTTTAAAAAAATAAGTTTTCAAATTCATTTTAAATAAAAATAAACCCTAGTTTTATTTTTAAAATGACTAACTTGGAGAAGGTACACAATCAACAATGTAACATTAAAGATTAGAAGCCTGAGAGGATTCCATGACTCGAAACTGCCCAGTTAAAAATTTTAGAATAGTCATTATAAACAATAAAAAATAAAATTTTGAAAATTTCTAAATCTTATTTTACCTGTGGGTCTGTTTGTATTTCAAAGTGGTTAGTGCATAAATGACACTTCATTCTAAATTTATATATTGGGGTTGTATAATACATTCCAACTTTAGTCTTTTCAGCATTGTAACGAACACCCATACCAATGTGATTTTCACATCCATTACACCAAATATTAAATGGCATCTCAAATCTAAAAAAAAAAATAATAAATACATAAAATTTAGCATTAAAAATTAGCAAAAATTATTAAAATTTAGCATTTAGAATCAAAATTTTCTACATGAATAAAAATATTTATATATACCACAAAATTAAAAAAAAAAAAAAGAAAAAACTGGTATATACACACACACAAAAGCATACATATTATATTTTCAAAACAATACTTTAAATAAATCAAAACATTTAGCATTAAATATCGGCATAAGTAGTGATACTTAGGGCACTCAGTGAAAGAAAATAGGTTGGAGATTTATGGAGCTAATTTCCGTAAATTTTTATTTTCATTTGCATTTTGTTATGTAAATTATGTTTACAAATGTAATATAAAATTGTTTCATTAGTACATATTTTGATAAATAACAAAAGGTTTTAATATTTTAGAGTGTTATATTATTAATTAATGAAATTCTGTATGAATTTCTTGATATTTCTGAATGTCTTCATTGAAATAATTTTAAATGAGAATTCTTACATTTTATTACAATTAACTCCTCAGAAAGAATTTAAATTTTCTAATTATGTACAATAATAAAAAGCTTTAATCATAAATTTCCCAACTATGTAGAATAATTAGAAAAATATAATAATAATGAAAGAACAAATATATCACTATCGGCATCAATAATAATAAATATTTTTTTTATAAAACTATTAACCTTTATAATATTTTGATAATACTGAAATTTTTTTAAATAACTTGAAGTGATGATTATCAAATTTAAAAAAATTATACAAGTTGTAACAATTTAGTTATACATTCAGATCCAACCAGTTTTTCAATAAATAAGTCAACTATGTTTTACTTACCTAATAATAAGAATGCCCATATGAAGTTTTCTAGCCCTTTCTCTAAGAGCATGGGTACCTCTAAATTTATTGATTGAACCTTTATTAGGATTCCATTCTGGAGGGTAATATTTATTTACAGCTTTTCTTTCAGCCTACAAATTTTAAAATAAAAATATTTATTAGTAGTATAGTTAAGCTTATAGTTTACACACACATATAAATTTATAAATACAAATTTTGTAGTATAAATATGTTAATAAAAACAATTTACAACATAGTTTTACAAATAACTGAATCATGACAGCAATTTTACTAGTAGTAAATTAAAATATTAGTTATTAATTACTGATATATTAACATAAATAATGAATTTCAAAATATTATTAGGTATCAAAAAGAAGTATAATTTATACTTTAAAATTAAAAATTTTATAAAAATAAATAAAAGTTTAATATATAACTTATCAATATTGTTATAACTTAAATATAATTATTACTTTTATACGTAATTATTATAATTATGTAAAAAATTTTCCTAATTTGAATAATTTTGATTTATATAGATGAATTCGTACTTTAAAAAATTTATATTCATCTATAAACATTTCATAAAAGAATGATGCATTTAAAATATACATAAAAAATTATACAACTTTAAATTTTTAAAAAATCTGAAATTGATATCTAATTAGAATATGAAACTTGTTTAATATATATATATATCTATAGAGAGAGAGAGAGACAGACATATATATATATTATATTACTTTATAACAAGTTTCCTATTCTAATAAGATATCAATTATATATATATATATTATATTAATATATATATATATATGTGTGTGTGTGTGGGGAGAGAGAGACAGATAATCAAATATGCCATTTAATATGAGTTAAAAATCATTACTTGACAATTTAAAACCTATCTATAATAAAATATAGATTTTCACATGTGTAAGCATTTAAAATATATCAACAATTTCTTAATAAAATATTTAATAGGTAATTATAAAAAAGAAACGATAAGCAGAGAAAAATTATACTAAATTACCATTGCTTAAAAATATTGTGAAATACCATGCAATTAGGTTAGTCAATTCATCAGATAAATACTAATGAACAATTTAACAGCAGAACTGAATTTACTGGCTTTACTGTAAGATTTTTTTTTCAAAATTGGTATTTAAGGTTCAATATGAGAATATAAACTTACCATTTTGTATTTAATTTAATGAACAGTTGAAATCTCTTCAAAATTGTAAATGTCTCTAGAAGAAAAACTTCGTAATTAAGTTACAATCAAAATACATTCAAATGATTAACGAAAGTCTTAAAAAGACAAGAAAAAAGAAAAATTATTATTATTCAATACTAGAAGTATTATTGTTAACGATGAAGTATAATTCACAATATACTTAACAGAACCC